>OU343117.1:41612893-42247393 GCA_910594885.2 Bibio marci
GACTACAAATAAAATAGATAAAATCAAAAAGTATATTGAATGAATAGATACAAATTTGAAAATGTGAAAAGATTGAGATAATTTTTGTTTATAGATTATCTGTTGTAAAGGATATACATCAAATTTATGTTTCCTTTGCAATTGGTATTGTATGCAATTTTATGTATTGTATATTTGATACACTAAAGGTATATTTGATATGTGTGGAAATAATTATGTTATGTGTGAGGAAAAATTAATCTATCGATTTGTATATTTTCTTGGCTATTGACTGTGTGTACAGATACATGTCGCTTCGTCGCTGTACATAAATACATGGAAATAATTAAATACTTTATAATAATATTATGGGTTACTACTGTTGGTATTGATACTAATATTGATTAAAAATTTATACATTTCGACGTGTGCTAACGATTTGCTGTTGTTGTTTTGTCTTAATATTTTTATTTTTATTACATATAAATTTATATGTATTATTTGCTTTTGTTTAGTATTTACAAAAAGACTATAGACGCGCGTGAAAAGTGAATTATATATTTTTATTTTATTAAAGAAATTAAAAACAATTTCGTTATTTTTTAAAATTTAAACTTTTTTTTTAGTTAGATTGATTTCATTTTTTTTAGTAACACCCAACCCCTAGCCGCCGCTCTAGGGGCTCAAAGTTTATCAAACAAAATAATTAAAATTATGTAAAAATAAATAAATAAAATTGAAATATAATGCGTGTGTATTGTAAATAAAAACAAGGTGATTGACCACCATTAAACTTTTGGTATAAATAATAAGTTTTAATGACTGTGAGGTGAGGTACAAATTAAATTTTAAAGTATCTATAATTAATTATATTTTATTATTTTATGTTTTGTTGCGAGATTATAAATTATAATTTTTTTTCAATATTTGTCACTCTATTATTATTTTTTTAATTATATTATATAAGTGAGTACGCGACGACAATGTTACCGGGTGTGTATTTATATATGTACGGCGTGTGTGTGTGCCTTTGTGATGAGACACGTATATATATTTTAAGAAATTATTTTGAGGAAGATAAGAGTAATGTAATTTTTTTTTTTTCATTTTAGTATACATATTTTTTGCTACTAATATTAATCGAGAGATGTACGTGCGCGACTCATTTATTGTTTTTTTTACTTTTGGGCACAGGTGTTGATATGTTTTTTTTTTTTTTCGTTTTTGTTATATGCAAATTTTTCGTTTTTCGTTTTTTTCTGTTCTTAATTTTATTTCTAAAGAAATATATATTGACGACACGAAGAATATAAATAATATATTTTATTATATTCTTGCGCTGCAGTGATTTTATGATGAGGTGTGTACAAGTATGAAATGCGGACAAATGATAAAAATTGAATTATTCAAAGTATATGTTGCATTGCTATAGTTGCACCATTTCTGGTTACACCAAACACGGAACATCGTCTTTTTGCAAAAGCGATATTTGGTCTTGTAGATGTAGATGGTATGCTTAAGTCTTTTGCGCTTATGGACAAAATAAAATTCACTTTTAATGCTCCGTAACGATATGATAATGAAAAAACGGTTTTATTTTATATCATTCCAGATGTCGATCTTTTGAATCTTTCCCATATCTTGCGTATGCGCTTGGGAACAACTTGTTGAGTGATGCATAATTTCTCTGCTATATATATAATGGTTTTTGTGTTTGTGAATCCGACTTTGTTCAACAATATGCTTGCAATTCTGCATCTTCGTATATCTTTTTGGCCGTTTACCATGTCCGTTGTCTGTAACATCGAAATCACCCATTTTTGAAACGCTACGTTCACGCACGTATTTTTCAATATAGCTTCTCTATCCAAAATAATACTCTGCAAACACTATTTCATCTTTTTCTCAAATCCTCCGTTCATACTTGTGTTGTGTGTTCACCTTTGCCGTATATATATATATATAAGAAGAATTATAAAGAATTGAATGATTATATAAAATTTACATATGGGATAATAACAAAATATGGACAACATAATATGAAATCAAAGAGAAATATTTATATATTCAACTGCGATGATGTACATAACCATTTGACCATTCTTGTTATCATTTTTAAATTATATATATTGCGGCTATATAAAATATAGTGTCATAAAAAACTAAAAAAAGATAAGAAAAGATAATGTACATATGGAAAATGCTACCAGATGCAATACTTAAACAACAACAGTTTTTTTTTTCATTTTTAGATTGTGTTAGCAACAGACACATATCTTATCTAATATTTAATAACAAAATGTAAAATATAAAAATATACGCTGCAAAAAACAATATAAAAAGATTAAATACATATATTATTTGTATATAAATACGTGCAAATAAATATGTGTAAAGGGTGATCCAATTTTATCGTTTTTATTCATGGTCTAACTATATCGGAAAATCTAATCGGAGATACTGTGATCTTTATAACTATATATGTATCAATACTCCAAATCGATGGAGTCGTATACTTGCACTGCCAGTCTCTTTACAGTTTCTCTCAAGCTAGTTGGTTGTAAGACATCTTGTATATAAACTTTATATACTGTATATGGACAATATATAAAATTTCAGATACAAATACGTACCTCTTAACACTCGGCTAAATGAATTATTTAGGTGTTCATTCATCTTCGCATATAAATATATATTTTTTACTCATTGCTGAATCGTGTATTAATATATGATTCCCAATCCTCAGTGTCTTAATTTTTGATTAACAGATTAATTCACTAATTGTAAAATAAATGTTAAGCATGAGCATAATTCGATGTTGTTGGTGTACATACAATCCAACATTTAATTATACAATAACGCTTCACATTTGTTGTACGCGACTTGTTGTTGGTTGCTATATGACTTTAACATCAAAAGTTATATATGGCCGCGGTATTTTTTCTATAAAAATATAACAATTTTTTTGCGGCGGCATTATTATAACTTAACTAAAATCAATTAACATTTTAAACTACAATTTTAGGTATATGGTGGTTTATTTTATACACATTAAATTTCTTTCCTATAAACGCGATATTTTATTATTTATAATTTTCTATATGCGATTAGATAACATTTAAAAATAAAAAATACATGTAAAAATAAAAATTTCAAATTAAATAAATCTTTATATTTAATTTTAAATATTATAAAAATTACAATAAATAAATAATAAATTATTATCACATTATCAATATCTATTACAATTTAAGTACAATAATACAAAAATATAATAAATATATTTAAAATAATGATAACTAATTATTATTTAAAATGTGTATATTCGGATTGAGTGTTTACATTGAAAATTTGCTTTTTTTTTTTTATATGCGTGTGTGTGTCTGTGTTAAAAAGTAATTTATTTTTAAATTAATAAGACCGCACTTCTATGGCGCATTTTTAATGAAATTATTTGCCGTTTGCCTTAAGAATGGAGTCATTCCTTTTTGGGTTTTCCATAATTGTGAGAGAGACATCAAAGATAAAAATAGGTGTTTCTTTAACATTTATATTTGGTGGCTCTTGTTCTTGTTAAATGTGTTGGAGAATTGTATATGTGCGTTAAAAAATCACAAGTTAATTTTCAATGTAAAGAACCAATATATATATATAATAATTACACGTTTCAAATACAACGAACCGCATAAATAAATATAAGAAATTGTTGTTTGTACTTTAGGTGTAGTAACACACATATTTTATAAATTTATACAGTCATTTGATATATATATATATAAATGGTATTTTAATGATGTCGGTGAATTTTCCTAGGACTTCTTGTGTTACATTTAAGAAGTATCATTTATGTCATTTATAAGGATTTAACCTGAATTGAATAATAAATATTGATCATTTTGCAAATGATAAAATTGAATTATTAAAAGTTATTTCAAGCAAATGTTCAAGTGATCAATTGGTTACTATAAGATCATGTGATTTGATACAATTCGATTATATTTTTTACGTAAATGTAAAATTCAAGTATATATTAAAATTATCCACAATTGATTCACCTGAACAAAATATCATTGAAAAAATATTAAACAAAAGAGTGGACATTTGCGTGGAGGTATAAGAGGTTTTTTCCTATATAATTAGAATATAATATAAGTTTTTGAAATAAAATCATATTTTAGAAAGATTTTAAAAACGCTCTGCTTATTCTAATAAATTCTGTAACTCCGAAATTTTTTTTCTACATTAACAGAATATATAATCACATTTTTAAACACACACCTATAGTCGTACACTAGGTAAAATTTAGAATATTATCTTCCGTATAAGTTTTGATAATCAAATGCACTATGATGACCACCAGTCTCTTGTATCGTAACATTGTAGATTCGCCCACCAATCGATATGAGCTTTTTCTTTAAATTAAATTATAGTGAAAAAGTATGCTCTGAATTTGAATTTATATGCAAGTGAACTTTATGTTGCCGGTGATGTTTATTATATATATTTATTAAAATAATTTATATCTCTCACGCTATTTATTAATTGTCTATTTTTATTAATATGTACAATATAATATCTTATAATGAAAGTAAATTACAAATTGTTATTATTTATTATTTATATATGACTGACAAAATTAATAATAAGAAAACAGATTAATTACATACATATAGAAATATTTTTGTATGATTTAAAAACTGATTGTAACTCCATGATTGTGTGTGGGTAGCGATGTATAAAATGTATAAAATATAATCTATTTTATATATAAATATAGAGAGCCGGTGGCTAATTGAAAAAGCTACTGTTATTATATAAAAATATATATGGAATTGACATAAATGCAAGCGTATTTAATATACAATATTTAGTAAAAATAAACTAATATGTCAAAATGATTTTTTGAAAAGGATTATATCAAATCCATTTTAACCCTTTGCTGTACACGTGTACACATGAATGCGAGAAATTTGTATAATAGTAGTAGTCCTTTTTTCACTTGTTGTTAGCCAGTCAATCACAGTTGTTGTATATCGATATCAGCATTATAAAGAAATTATTTTATTTAATTTACCTCACGTAGTATTAATTCTTCTGCATTGAACTTGTATAGTTAATAATAAAATAAAGAAAATTATATTTAATTACTTTGCACGACGAATGTGTGTGTATTACATACGTAATAAAAAGTCTGATAACGATAAAAAATGTGTGATATGATATTAGAGGTGAAGGTAGTTCAATATATAATTTATATTGATAATAAATAAATTTATTTGTGTGTGTGTGTGTGTGTGTGTGTTTCTCAAATGCAATGAAAAAAATTTTGAAATGGGTTATATTTCATATTTCGTAAACGAAACACATTGTTATTAATACCTGTGTATATTTTTGCAGACATTTGTTTTTATATATATATATTAAAAACAGGACGACGGAGTCCTTTTTCACCATTTTTCGCATAGTACGTATAACTTTTTAATATTATATATGTGTTAAGAAGTCATTCCGCATTAAAATCATATCGACTTCCAAATCAATCATATATTTTATTCTTTGTTAATTTTTTAGTATCACATTTTATAAATATTGTGACGACTCATTATTATTTTTAAAAACAATTTATTTCTTTTATATATATTTAAAATTATTGTCGTCATTTTATCGTTCGTCGTACGACTGACTGACTGATTGACTGACTGCACTACAGAAATATATTATATTAAAAAATTAATTATTTCAAGGATTTATGTTATTATATCTTATAAAATATATCATTAATTTTGTGGAATCCAAACAGCCGCTGTCTGTTTTTTTTTTTTTTGTATTTTGTTGTTATTATTATTTTTATTTATTGTATAATTTCTTTTTGTTGAATTATATGCAAAGAAATGATTAATTTTTATTATAAAATTAATTATAATGCATAAAATGTTTTTGTATTCTTTAAATTGTTAGGATAGGTTGTGTGTGTGTGTGTGTGTGTGTGTGCAATAAATTCATTTATATATATTTATATTTAGTATAAATAATGTGTATTTGGTCGTGCGTGTTCTATTCCTGACCCACCTCATTGTACTGCACATTGATATACATGCAAATATAATATGATGATGTTTATCAACTAGCGGATATATTAAAAGTACATACAAATATAATAAAAACAGAAACATTCGGTTGTGATTGAATCGACATTGACTTGTCGCAGTTAATCAATTTGCAATACATTTATATTTGGATGAGTATAGTTCTCAACCAATTTTTGTAAAATCTTTTTATTAGATTACAGGATCGATTGAGTGGGTTGCGGGGCTAATACCATTCTATGGAGAATTTTTCAGATTATAATGGTAAGGTGTTTCTGTTTCTTCGCATCAATTTTCGTAGAATTTATCGAAACCATATAATTGAATTATAAAAATGGTTTATATAGATAACCGGATGTGCTTCTAGAAAACTAACAAATTTAAATAATTATTTCTCAACTAAATTAAATTTATATTTGTCACATATAAAATTTTAAAATGATATTACCCAAATAAATCCACAGATCACTGTGTGGTTGTAATTACTAAATCATTAAATATATAAGTTTTTAGTGGATACTTATTTCATGCACAGTACCCCTTAGTAATTCTGATACAAACTCAGCTGCCACATTGTTGGCGGCTATATACTTAGTTATTCATTCATATAGCTAACCCAAATTACAGTCAATTCTACTATGTAACAAACGTGTTCAGTTGCAATTGGATTTGCAAGTATATGCTATAGCCAACGCATATAACATCCAAACTATACCCTATACATATACTAATATCTACAAAAGTCTGTTTGACAAAATGGTTAATTTTAGTTGGTTTCTATATAAAACCATGGCACTAAATTTTACCAAAAATGTTTGAAAATTAAATAAATATCAAAAAATTTCTATATACATATGTCTATGTGGAGGATGGTAATAAGCTTACAAGGATTTTACAGGACTTTTGATTTAGTATAATTCTAAAATCACAAAATTGTACATGATCATCGAACTACGTTTTAATGATTATGATTAAATTTTAAAGTGTTTTTGTTTTTATCAAAATCAAAAAGGCTTTTCTGATTTTAATGGACTAATTTAATATTGCATTTTATTTTGTTATGATGAGGCAATTCCTCTGCAAGCCATAATGTCAAACCTTATATTATATATCATTTTTTTTTAAACGCTTATTATAATTATAATTAAAATTTTAAGAATTTAGTATTAAATTTACTGGAAAAAAATGTACTATGGATGGACTAAATAATTTACGTTTTTAATTAATTTAAATTTTATTAATTTTATTTCGTATACGTCCCCCAGCACGTGTGTGTGTGTGTGTGTGTATAGTAAAAAGGAACACCATACCTTTTTTTTTTCTTATACATAATTTCAAAAAATTAAATATATTACAAATGTTTCAAGAATAAATATAATTATAGCTATAAATTTAAAAATTCTCGATCATTTATTATATCGAATTGTTTACGTTTCTTACAATTGTTTGTACTATATCACGGGAACTCCTCGTTTATACGATTATGAAATTTAATTTAATAATTTATTTATTTACGTTAATAAATATAATTTATATTTGTTACATGTTCGCGTAATTGATTTAATTTCTTAAGATATATTAAATGACAAAAAACAAGAAAAACTGCATTTTGTCTTATTATTATTATTATTATTATTATTATTATTATTATTATTATTATTATTATTATTATAACTTTGATAATCAAATGTATGCTGACGTTTATTTATTTATTATTATTATTTTATTTAATTTTTTTTCACCAAGAATAAATGACAAGTTATACGCACCAACAGTATTAAGTTTTTTTCTTGCTTTTATATATAATTTATGTTCTTTGGGTGGCGGTTGGTTGGTTGGTTGGTTGGTTGGTTGGTTGGTTGGAAGAAGATGAAAAAAAAAAATGTATGCCATATAATAATTCTAAATTATTAAGATTTATTTATTGTGTGCGATTTTGTTTTTGGGAAAGTAAAAAAAAAAAACATTTGACATATATTATTATATCATGAAAATTACATGTTGTGTGTATCCCCATATCAATGCCAATGCACAATATATGTAGTTTGAATTGCATCACCTCGTTCATTCTTTTTTTGTCCACAAAATCTTTGATATATGTTTTCGTATAATATATATCGTTTGTGAAGTACCATATTTTAAATTTTTCAAAATGTTTAATTAAATAAATGGATTGCGCATATGAGAAGAGACACTCGGCGGTTTTATTTTTTATTTTTTAATATATATATTAACGTGTGTGTTGAATTGATGTATAATAATAATTGTAAATGTGTGTACGAAAAATTATTGTAATGTAAAGAGATAGACTATGTGTCCGACAAATAAATGCGACAATGATTTTCTAATATATATTTTATATTATGAATCTACGAATTTAATTAATAAGCTAAACTATATGTAATAAAGAGTGATTGATCGAGTGAGTAGTTTTTCAAATGTTTAAAATGCTTAAAAAAAATTATTTTGTTGTTTATTAATTGAACAATATAATTTTTATATGGACCCTAGAATATTTGCCATATAAAAATAATAAAATTATACGAAAACATATATTTTTGCGTTAATTGAAGTACAATTGGTGAATGGTTATATACTTTCGTGTGACGGAGTAATTTACCAACGTGGCTGCGTAATGAATATGTATTTAGTATAGATGATTTAGATGAGTTCCACTTGGGGTGGGAAGGGGAGTTTATTTTTGCTTACAGAGGATGTATAATAATATATGTAATAATCCTGAAAGAGGAAGAAGCCATACGAAAATATAACATTTCTATATATATATATTTTATATGGAATTGTTTTGAATATTTTTATATATATTAAAAATATTATTGGTGTGTGTGTGTGGTGTGGTTCCGTGTCGTATCGTGGTGGTGATGATGATGGTTTTACTATTGTTGTTGTTATTTTTTCTTGGATACATTTTACTAATTTTTTATATAAACAAGTTTCATTTATTTCTTTGTTTTATATATGCATTTTATTGTATTTGTGTGTGTTTTTTTTTTTATCTTAAGTGGTTTTTCATTTATTTTTTTTTTCCTTTTTAAATTAAATTTAATAAATTTATTAACAAATAAAAATAGCTTCATTTTTTTTTTCTTACTATACCAATTTGAAGTGCCATATTTTTATTTTCTGTTGCTGGGATATATAATTCATTCGTATTATTATTTTTTTCTGTTTCCACTTCATTGTTTATTATTTATATTATAAATTAAAATATGTGAACTTTTTTCAGATTTAATTTGTTTTATTGTATTTATATTTATTGCATAATATTGTTAAATACGTATATATGCCATTTATAAAGTATATTATAATGAATACGTCATATTAATCTGATGTAATTTAATTAGTGAATGAATAAATGTATAAATGACTGCGTTGATTGAAACGTTTTCTATTTATATAATTATAATATACAATACATTTGAAGAAATTACCATCATACACCATAACATCATTAATATTATAATAATTAAGTCATCGAAGCACGCATAATTACATACGAAATAAGAAATATTTGCGCACCGCGTCGTCACTAAAAATATAAAAAAAATATTACTTATAAATTTCTGGTAGCGTAGCTATAGTGTTAATTTATATATTAAATTAATATCCTATATTTTATTAATAATATACCATACATCTCATATGAAAAATATGTTAATCCATCAGTTATTTATTTTATCGTTAATACTTTGTATGTGTATATGATTGATTATATTGTGTAATGATGAGGCAAAATAATCCTCATCACCACACAACATATAAAAATGATATGTCAAATCATAATTTAGGATTACATTTTCATCAGAATTTTATATTTATTTATTATTTATATATATATTTTATTCTATATCCGAATTATATTTACAATATTAAATTATATTATTAATATTTTTGGTTTCTTATTTTTTTTTTAATTTTTATATAGCATTAGCAGCCATGAGGTATCACCGCAGGACCCTCGGTATTTACCTATGCGATCGCTTCCATGTTCAACAAAATCATTATCACCATTAATACAAAGTAGATTACATCAAGCATCAACAATAAATAATAATAATATTACAAATAATTCGCCTCCTTTATTTTCTGGTTCATATTTTGAACCAAATACACTTCTACGACTGTCACAACAACATCATCAGCAACAGCGTCATAATCATCATCATCAACAACAACAACAACAACAGCAACAACATCAACAACAGCAACAACAGCACCAACAACAACACCAGCATCAACAACAACAACAACAACACCAATATCATCATCATTTGCAAGAACAGCAGCATCTTCAGCTGCAAGAACAGCAGCATCTTCGGCATCAACAACAACAACTGCAAAATCATAATTTGCAACAACTTCAACAACAACAGCAGCAGCAACAACTTCAACAACAACAACTAATACAGCAACAACAACAACAACAACTGCTGCAACACCAACAACAACAACAACACCACCACCACCATTCTCATCATCCAAATAATCATCATCATAATAATAATCAACATCTGTCGTATACACAGAGGCAACAACAGCATCAGCAACAGCAGCAACAACAACAACAACAACTACTACTACAACAGCAACAGCAACAACAACTACAACTACAACAACAACAACTATTAACTCAATCGTCTCCGCCAAGAATAATGAACGCAGTTGCATGTCCACCATCATCTGCATCGAAAAAAATTCGACGAAAATCAGACAATAAGGTATACTATAATATATATATTATTATTAAATTTTCGGAAATTAAAATTAACTGGTTCGCTACCGGGAGGGTCTCGTGTTCAAGAAATGTCCACCACATGAGTATTTCTCTGGATTATATGACCCCAATACATTTATATCCAACGTATCTATGAACATTTATAATATAAAACTACAGTGTTTAATTTAATAAAACCAGCACACATTCTTCATATCTGTCACCGTTTTAGAATTTAACAATCAGAACAAAATTTGTTTCAACATGTCCGTCGCATAAATTGGCCAAAAAAACGTCTGTCTTGTTATGTTAATATTTCTAATCTAATCTAATTCTCTTTATATTTTGATCATCATTTTTGATATAGCCACAATCTCAAATAAATAAATGTAACAATGAAAAAAGACGACGTGAAACTGAAAATGAATACATCGAACAATTGGGTGAATTTCTTCAGATGAGTAAGCGGGGTGCTGCGAGCGCATCAAAACCAGATAAAGCTGCTATACTTAACGAAGTTGTTAGAACTGTAAGTAGAATTTTTATTATATATTTTTTATTACATACATTTTGTGTTTAAATTTTGACCATTAGATAGAGAGCTATTCAGAGATCATCCAGATTAAGAAAAATATAAATTAAATTAAAAAAGTTTATATTACATAAACTTTAAGAATATAATAATATTGGGTGTTTACTTTGAAAATTAGCTTTTTTTGACACAAATTTGTTGAACTTCTTCATTGGGTGCTGTTCATTGCATCCGCATACACCATCAATATGAACAAATCAATTTGAGAATCATCTGGTGTATACAGATGATGGATTCCAAATGACATTTTACGTTTATTTTTTGTAGTTACTGCAACGTGTGTCTTATTAAAATAACATACTTGGTTTATGTACCGCAATGATCACATTAGACTATGATTAGTTGTTGACTACTATAAATTTACTTTGTCATCCCACTATGCTAAAGACATTTTTTTAAATTCGAGCTACTATTTCAATATTACCGATATTTGTACAGAAGATAGTTAATTTTCAATGTAAATATGCGATAATATATTAATTTGATGAATGGGTCATATTGCAATGTGTGTTTGTGTGTGTATGCCTGGGTGGGATAAAATTAATTATTTATGTAAAGAATATTTTGTAATGCTAAGGAGTTTTTGTAATACATATACAATGCTATTAAATTACATTGATTAGTTTTTCTATTAAATTATCTATTGTTTTCGTATTTTGTTGATGTCATTTGTATACATTGTTCTTTGATATAATATAAAACATATAATTTATATAATTATATATAAATTTAGAACAGGGATATGGACATACAAACAAATATACACACACACACACACTATATAATCTGGCTAGGGAATAAACTGAAAATACTAATCTCATATCGAATATAATTAATATTTTTATTGTATTTATTTTCATAATTATTATACGCATTTTTGATTGAATGCAAATAATATTATAATTAGATTTTTTTTTTTTTTTATATATTTTGAGTGTATACCCAACAATAGTAATAAAATTGTCCTTGCAAAAATCCTATTTGAAAAATATATACGGACACAAAAGCGTTCTCATGTATACGGAATGCAAACAATAATTGGCAAATGCAAGATGTGTGGTGTACTGTAAAGTCTAAGTGCGGCTTAATTATTTACCTAGACATTTTCTTTTAATTTATTAAACCATAGAAGAGGTATGAAGTGTTGACTTTAATGTAAAATAGCTTGGTCAGACTTATGCAACGGTGCTGATATTCTCTCACATATAAATCACATATGTTCATATATACAATAGATAGATGGACTTGATTGCAATGGGGTATTGCAAGACCAATTTATGAAATTTGTTGGCATTCATAATAGAGTATATAAAATGTAAACAAATTATTATTATCTCTATTGATAACTCTAATTATATTAACCGTTAACTATAAAACTACATGATTGCCATCAAAATATTATCGGTCCACACACCCTCAGCACAACACAATTATTAAAGATGCCAATAAGTCTAAGAAATTAAAAAAATATATATTCAAAAACTCAACAATATACAATTGGTATTATACATTTATTTTTATTTTTTTTTTTTTTGTTATGTAATCATTGAAAAAATTTTATCTGTTTTTCCATCTATAATTTATTCTCTTCTAAATAATATTATTGTATCTATCTTGTCTTAGAAAAATTATTATAAATTTAATATTTTATTTATATTCATGTTGTGTGTCATCCACACAAAATAAAATCAATAAATTATATTAGAATATACAATTCACAATAATTTAATTGCCACAATATATAAAATGCCAAAAAAAGTAAATAAATAAATAAATATATTAATTGAAAATGACAGCGGGATAATAAGAGGGAAACAAAATGAAATAGAGAAGATAAAAACTATAATGAAAAATTTAAATATTATACAATTTTAGAAATTATAAAATTTAAAATATAAATGACATTTGTTATTTTTTAAATTGGTTTTTTTTTTGTTTATCTTTATTTATTTATCTCAACGTCACTTATAAAAATGAAAAATACATAAAATTACGTCATTTAATTGTTGCCAATATAATCAACTAATAAATAGTTATTTAGACATATTATCATTGATCAATAATAATAATTATAATAATCATTATCCGCATCATCATCATCATCATTATTAATTTTCCAATAATGTGTTTTCAAATTTTTGTTTTTTTTTTTTTTTTTGCAATATCTTTTACCTTTTTTTTTTGTTCATTTTTGGTGTGTGTGCGCTCATTTATAATACGTCACTTTTTAGATTTTTATATTTTTTTTTGATTCCATTGGGGCATGGTTGGGGTTTATCATCGGTAATATTTCTCTCTTTCTCTCTCTATATCTATAAATATATAAAAACAGAAAAAGTAATAAAAATACATTAATAATATGCATATTTTTATTATTAGTATGCTGTGTGTAGTTAAAATCTCTACACACACACACACACACACCACACCACATATAGTAAATGACTAAAAAAGTAATATATAATGGTGCAGTGGTACGTATTTTATATGGACAAAATTTACTATTTATGAAACATAATTTTTGTTGGTGTGCAACAATAAAAGAATAGTTTAAAATTCAAAAAAAATTTTAAATTATTATTGTGAATTACAACGCCACTGTGATTTGTTTTGTTTTTTTTTTTTTTATTTACCTATTTTAAAATTTTTGCTCATGCTATTATATTTTTTGTTTTGTTTTTACAAACACCATTGCATTCATTATATATAATATAGAATAGACATATAATTATATATAAATTTTATATACATATATAAATAAATAAAGAAAAAAAATTACAAATCGCGTCTACATTTCCACTACTATCAAAAAAAAACAAATAAATAAATAAATAAATACCACCACTAACACCCATACCATTACAATATTCTTTGGTGATGATAAATATAACTCTTTTTCAATAGCCGTCGTATAGTCGTAAATTTCTTGTTAGATTGTACAGCGTTTAATTTTTTCTTATTTATTTATATATTTCATTTTTTTTTTTTTTCTTTCTTTCTTAAAAAGAGTTATTAAAAACAAAACGAAAAATTATTGTCAAATAAATAAATAAACCAAAAACTTCAAAACAAATTTATATAAGTTTCAATTTTTGTGTATAAATAAAATAATAAATAGTTGATTTAATTTTATTTGTAAAATATTAATTATTTTTTTTTTTTTTTACTCGAAAAAGAAATAATTAAAAACAAAATTTGCAAATAATATTTTTCTGTTATGTTTGTGTGTGTGAGTATGTGTGCGCGCGATTTTTTTTTGGTGAAAAATAATAAATATATACGGCGAAGCGGTGTGCGGCGCGGAAGGTAAATTTTGTAATGAATTTAATAAATAAAACAAAAATTTACCTGCTGCGTATGTATATTAATGTATGTGCGCGAATATGTGTACCATCGTACATTTTTATATAATTTAAATAAATACAGATATATTTTATAATGTGTTCGAATATGCGTGCGTCGAATTTTTAAAATTAAATATTAATGAAATTTGTATGTGCGTAAATGCGTAATTTATTTATTATGCCGACTTTCAAAAGTGTACGTACATTATAAACGTTATAAATTTATTGTGTGATTTTATCGTCAAATTTTTATTTATTGTTAAATATATTTAAATTCAACAAATTATAATATTTGTTTGATTATTGTAACACAATATATATCATTTTATATTATTAAATAATTTATATTTGTGTATGTGTGTGTGTGGCGAATTGAATAATTATTCATTTTTAACTTTTGTATGTGCAAAAATAAAAATCAAAAATACAACACAACAACAACAATAAAATATGTTTGGTTATAAAAAAATTATAAATGTTTTAAAGTGGAAGTTTTATAAAGGATATTTGTACAGAAAGTACAGAAATATATATAATTTTTGACTTCTTGTCGTGGCCGTCGTCATCATCGTATGTATGTGTTAAAGTGTATGTTTGTGTATGTGCAAATAAAAACAAATATACAAGACGGAAAAAGAACTAAAAAATAACAAAAATAAAAGAAAAAAACAACCAAATAAAAAGGCAAATTTTAACAGATGCAAAACCAGAAACAGCTGGATAATGACAGTCTCTTCAAATTATGTATTATGTAAACTACTACAGGTAAAAAATATATTAATAAATGAGAGAAAAAAAAACTAGTTTTTAAATACAAATACATCTAAATTTAATTTTTTTTTCTTCTTATTTTTAACTAATAAGTTCTTCTACAAAAAGATTTTCTTGTAAGAAAATATTTTTAGATTTTTGTATTTGTATATAAATTGTAATTGGTATAAAAGAATATGTTCCAGTTAAATAAATGTATAGGTTTGTGTGTGTGTGTGTGTTTGTGTGTGTGATTGAATGAATGAATTATGTCTTCTTGTCTGGATCCCTAATTTATGTTTAAAAATAACCACGTGTAGAATGTTCAAGAGTAATTATTTATATTATATACTTTCTATATATGCGCACACACAGCTTATCATGTTGGTCAAGTTATTTTTCTTTTAGTAATTATTTTAATTGTCATATGAATTTATTTTGATTTTTTTTTTTTGTTATCGGTAACATTACATTTTAAAATATATATTGATGTTAATTGGTTTTTATATTTATATACACAAACACACGCACACATTTGAAAAGGGAAACGAAAATAATTGTATATATAATTATTAATAAATATAGCCAGAAATTTCCCATTATACCATATTTTATTTAAAAGAAAATAATTTTTCATGGAGTTGACAAATGACAAACAGTAGTCAAACAGAATCTCCCAATAAATAAATAAATAATTATTTATATATTATTTAATTATTATAACTAATTTAAATTCTAAAGTTTTTAATATCGAGTTTATAATTCGATTTAATCAAAGTATACACCATTTGATGTTATTACAACCATCTTGGCATCTTTTAGCCAATTATTGAATGTCCATTCGATTAAATGCAGCCAAATTTCTATTACTATTGCAAATGGTGAACTTTATTCTATAGTCAGTAAAAAAAAGTTGATTGCATCGATACGCATAAATTAAATAATTATAAGTCTGTTCATTTTTCTAAGTCCTTTTTTGTTGAGACGTCAAGTTTAAGTTAACTATGCCGCAGCTCCGTGTACATTATACTAATATTTTATATATAAAATTTTATTAAATATATTATTATACGATTATTTTTTTGTTATTTTTCGTGTTAATCGCAAAAATTACAAATACCTTTTATATTTATATGCAATTATCATCATATATATTATTATTACAACAAAGAAACTATATAATAACAAAAAGTTTAGTGTGGTTTAAACTCGTCTGCGTATTACTGTACGGTTTTTTTTTTTTTTTTCTTTGAATTGTTCGGTTAATAATTGAGGAATAACCATACACTAGCGCACACAAAAATATTAAAAAGTAGGTCATGAAAATGTATGTATAATTTACGTAAATACACTAAAAAAAATCAAATTCGTCATTTTTAAGCATGCGTAAGGTACTTAATAAATAATAATTTATATATACTGTGTTTTTTTTTTTTCATTGTTGATTGAAATTGTACATACAAAACCGTGTTGTTTTTACTCCATACAACTACTCCATACAGAAAATATAATGATGATTAGTAGAAATAATAAATAATAATAAATAATATTATAGAAAAAATATTTTTAGTGAGTGTGTATAAAAAATAATAAATATTCTTAGAAATGGTTGAATAATTAATTTTTTTATTTATTTTATAGTAAATTGTTTTGTTTTGTTTGTTTGTTTGTTTTTAAACTACAAAAAAAAAAATAATACTATATTTAAACTTTTAAAGTTTTATCATAATATAATTGAAAGGATAATTTTGTATATAGATAAGAGTAATATTAAATTTTTATGTAAAGGAAATTTAAATAACATAAATTGGTATATATATATAATTACAATGGAATATTTTCTTTTGGAACAAATGTTCTAATTACTTTATCGTTTTTGAGTGATATGAATAGAAAAATAAATAAATGAATCTCGTATTTGTTGTCATTAAATAAATAATATATATGTGGATTGTGGATTGATATGAAGAATGTTTTTAAATTAGAATTTTGGAATGCAAAAATTGATTCTATTATTTTAATAATAAACAAATTATCTATTTTGACTTACACACAGTTTAAGTATTATTATTGTTTACCCATTTTATTTTCTTTATCCATACATTGTAAATATTGACTTATTGATTTTCTCTTATAACTTTGTTATGAATCATAAAATTTTATATATATATTGTGGTGATAACCAGAACTTGATGTACGACCTTACTCTGGGATGTAATAAAATTTAAAGTGAATGAATTTTTGAAAAATAAAATACATGTAAGAAACTTACAAAAATGGTTATCCACTAAATTTTGTATAATTTATTTTAACAAAATATTTTGCTTTATTTTCTACAACTTTCTTTCATCTCTCTGGGTAAATGTGTTGGGACTGTATCGATAAAATGATTGCGATTCCGAGATGATTCGTTCATGTATAAATTTTCATACTTGCATCAACATTTCGGAATTATCAATCAATCATCGAATTACAACACACCTAAAAACCATTCTTTACATGTTATATGCGCGTGTAAAACTTGATAATTATTCTCTTCAAACAATCGATGTCTTCTCTATATAAACAATTACCTATAAATATTTCGCCATATAAACGGCTAAGTTAAGGTTTTAATATTTGTCATTCATATATAACTTATAGGAGAGAGTCATCATTTATTATTATTACATATTTTTATGTAACACAACTATTTATTAACTTATATATTTTTGTGTTTGTGATGAAGTAAATTTATATATGCAAAAATTTTTTACCATATTTACAATACTAATACAAACACATTTTTTTTTTTGTGGGTAACAACAATTACATGCAAAAAAATGAATAAATATTTTTATTTAAATTATGTTAATTATGTTTTTTATTTTTTTTTTTTTGAATATATTTACAAGGTGTTTCCGACATTAAAAAACTATAATATACTTTTGTATGTTTGTCGATGTTTTGTGGGGAACACCTTGTATATATATATATGAATTACTACATGTGTGGATTTGTGTATAAATAGAAAATAGAAAATAATACGTTTATAGAAATAATTAGTGTACCCTCATAACAATTAAATTGTTATACGTTTATTTTTAAAAATGTTTACCCAACAAAACAGACGAAAAACATATAATCATATGATGTGTGTTGATTTATTTACCTTCAAATCATATACCAATTATTATAGTAATATTATATATTTACAATAATATAATAAATTTATAACCATATTTTGAAGAAAACATTCATTGTGATTCCATTTATCCATTTATGAGCATTGCATTTCATCATTTGATATCAAACCATTTCAATTTTGTGGTTTTTATATATACAAAAAATATTAAAAAATATTAAATTTATATGAAACAATTAAACGTGAACATTGAAGATTAATTTAAATTTACCATTTATAAATATATGTGTAGTGGTGACGACCTATATTAATATAGAAAAGCCTTGGAATAATTTTAATGTATTTCTTTTTGGGTATCCTTTAACAAAATACCTAATTTTATAATTTTGAAAGTTATTTATTCTCCATACTACGGTTTTCGATTGCACATAATAAATTAGGAACATAAGGGGTCTAGTAATTGTTAGAAATATCACGTGTTGTATATTGATAACATTTTTATATTATTAATAATTATTCGTTGTTAGCACAGTCCACAAAATCATATTACTTTGCCAATTTTTATGATTGTAAATTCGACGCCACCACTCATTTACTTCAACGTTATTGTTATTATTATTATTACTATTACTATTGTTATTACATATTATTTTTATTATTATTATTATTATTATTATTGTTATTATTATTTTCAATTATATCAATGAACAAAATCTACGTGTGTAAATATTTTATTTGTAAATTTCATTGTACGCATTGTGTATTAATAATACATTTTGTATTACATCTTTATGTTTATATGAATAAAAATTACTATTCCATTATTATACCAACGTGTGTTGTTTTCAATATCAAAATTCTTCATTCGTCATTATAAATATAATACGCATACACGAGCGTGTACTGTTAACGTATACATATAATTTTGTATTATTAATTTTTAGATATATTAATGCAACAACAAAAAAAATTAATTTTTAATAACCAATTGTTAATTTTAAAGAATTTGTTTATTAAAAAATATTAATATATGTCATCGCATAAATAAATATCTCATAAATATTTTATATACCATTTGAAACAGAGTTATTAAAGAATATTAAATTTTTGAAATTATTCTTATTATTATTTATTTTCATTATACATTTTACCTTTTTTGTTTGTTCGGTTATAACACACAACCACCAAGCAATCCATCCACCCACACATAATAACATTTAAGTTTATAATTTTGGGTCTGTTTGTTGTTGATTTATTTATTTGTTTGTCTGTCTGTTCTCTGTCTCCACAATAGATCTATATTAGGTGTACATGTGATTTGTTTTTCCTATCTGAACACCATCATCTATCCGAAAAATAACGTGGAATGGAAATTGATTCATCGATGCAACTCACAAAAATTATGTTTTCGATAAATAATTATTACACACCATAAGCGATTTTAATGTTGAGATTCCATGTTTGATTTTCAATAATAGAAATGTCATGATTGAAGCATTATAAAATCGGTTTACAATACATGTATCCAATCGGCAGCCAATAGAAAAAAAGTAATTTCGGTTATTTTTCGGACACACTTTGTAGTAGTCGATTTTCTATTATATAAATTTTTTATTTTATGTATTAATAAAACTTTTTTCAATATATATTTTAAAAAATATTTTTTAATAATGTTTTTTATAATAAAAAATGATTGTATCTTTCATTATGGTTTTAAATCAATATTATATAAAACTATACAAATTGTTTGAATATAATTTCGCTAACGATTTGAGGAGACACAACGTAGTTTCAACTTGTAAATTATGACAACACAAAATCAAAATCATCTGAAAATGCTTTCTTTAAATATTCCCTAAAAAATATTTTACTATAAACTGTGTTCAGTATAAGATTAAATTAAAAAAATTGATAATTTCTCATTGGTAATTAATTGTAAACCCTTTTTAATTTTCATGTTACATTTTCTTCAATGTAAGTCAAAATAAAAGGATGTGCAATAGTTTTTCTTTTGCATCGATAAGATTAACAACATTTAAATTTTTGTTTTAAAATTCTAAAAAAAATTGTTGTTTATATGAAAACACAAGGGAATAAATTCGTACGAAAATTAACGACGCAAAGCTTTTTTCTTAATCCAATTACTGTAAAAATAAATTAAATATTTATTTTATACATAATGCAATACTATACCCGATCATTTTATATCGACGAAAGCTTTATGTAAATATGTGTCTATATAATATACACAGTTTGTCAACTAATTGTTAAGACTGTCGTGATGTATGCCTGCACGGTTATGTTTTTGAAGCATTTGTATAGGCCACCAGAATTTGTATTTTTCGGCTAGAATAGAAATCGGGTTGAAAATAGTTGATGTTTATAGCATGCGATAATTCCCTCCAAATAATCGTCGCTCATTTATTATTTTTACAGAAAAACATAACGTTTGTATGTGTATTGAATTAACCATTATATTCACCTGATTTGATGCAACCTGCGTGATTTTCTGTATTCCTAAAATTTAAAATGATGTTAAAAGGATGATGATGTTATTTTAATGATTTTTCGTGACCATATACAAAATGTACTTGCTTTAACGCGCATATATATATATAGTGAACTGAACCATTCATTCGAATTATTATTAAATCACTGTAGATTTTATTCGTTTTTATTTCAAATAGTAATCCATAATCTTAACAATTCTTTGCCACAGTGTGTGTGTGTGTGTGTGTGTATGTTATTTACTCTATCCAATATTCTATATAATATTACAATAGATATATGAAAATAATAATAATAATAATGAAAAAGTAATGATTCATTCTCATATTAGATTATAAATAAATAATTTTTAATTTAATGTTTTTGGTTTTTTTTTGCTGCATTCATATTAGCAATATTAGCATTAAAAAATTTATGAATATTTATTTTATTTTTGGAAAAATAAATATGTACTTATGCATAATTTAAATAAATAGAAAAATTGTCTATATGTGCACCATAAGCGAAAATAATAATCATAAAAATACAATGTTTTCTTATACATTATATTTATTAATAATAATAATAATAATACTGATGATGAAATAATAAAATCATTTTTTTTTTAATACATCGTCGTCCTCATCATTGTTATCAAAATTATACATATTATTTATTGCAATTAATTACCACGAAAATTCATTTTTCCTACTAACACATATACTAATACAATTATTTAAATTTATTTATTCAGTTGATTTATGTGTTTTTGTGATTTAACATGCCATGTGTTCACCGCCACGCATATTTAAAAATAATAATAATAAAATAGAATTTTGATTTATGGTTCATAAAATATGGAAAAAAAAAAAATTAATGAGCTAATAAAAAGAATCAAAAAAAAAATAAATATTGTGATATTAATATTACACTTAAAATAATGTGACATTTAGATTTTGTGTATTTTGTCTTTTTAAGAAAATAAATTATAAAAAAAATATATAACCACAAGAGCCATCGTAAAACAAATTAAAATTTATATTATGTTTTGCCATGAATGTGTGGTAGCCAATCCATCCCAGTCCTTTAACAAAAAAAAAACCATGAAATTATTAGTTATTTAATTTAATAAACTACTAGTATTACTTTAAAAATCTATATGGAATCATGATTTTTATGCCGTATCACCTCTTCCTTCACCATTCACTTGTTTGTTTTCGTTCACGCTATATAAATTAATTTCACTTCACAATAAAATTGTTATGTTTCAATGCTATATTTTTTTATTAAATATAATATCAGTTTAATAAAATTGTATAGTATTTATAGTTATATAGAGTATTTGCGAGTAATTATAAGTTCAGTGGTAATATTGTGGTAATGGAATTCAGAATTCAGTTATATAGAAAATCAATTATAAATGGTAATTTTAAATATTCTAAAAGGAGATTACATAATGTGTGATAGTCAAGCTGTGCTTAAGTACCTATAGACAACATTGAATGCTATCCTAAATCAACAAATTAGTGATCCTTCAAAGGTACTAAAGCATGAGTAAATATATGGAAACGAGGATAATTAAAAGATTTTATCCATATGAATTGTTGTAACATATTGTATGGTAAATATTCTAATGAGAATATTCAGATGACAAAAAAGTCTATTGAAATTATAGTGTGTTTACAAATTTTTAAAATATATATTTATACATTGTTCGTTCTATACGACCAGTAAAATATGTTACAACAATAATATTTTAAAATATTTTGAATCCTTTACGATGTGAATAATATATTGTATATATTATCATGAAATTATATTTGATGCACTCGTCCTTGTATGTGTTTTAAGAAAAAACTGTTAAATTCATTAAAGGATGGATAACATTGTCTTTATATAAATTATATATCTATAGCTAAAAGTTTATATATATATTAAGTAGTTAGTTGTAGGTGTATCGTGTATGTGTAATTCCATGTAATAATTTCATACAATATAAGAAAAGACATTTTTTAATTTAAAATTGTATGTTTGTTCAATCATTAGTCATTATAGAAATAATTTATTATTATTACTATTATTATTATTATTAATAATAGGTGTAGAAATTGTTTTCATTCGTCTATATTATGATGTCGTGCAAAATTTAACATAACACAGATTTTCTATATATATATCGCTACATATTTGAACAATAAAATTAAATGGATGTTATAATAAATGTGTGTGGTGGTGGTGTGTTAGATTAATTTCTCTTCAACTATTTTTATAAATATATTTTTATTTACTATTTTTTTTTTTTTTGTATTTTTAAAACCACTGAACAAAGTATAATAATAATATGAGTGACAAATTTATTATATAATAAAATCGATATTTTTATATAATTGGCTATGCTTTAATCTAAATTGAGATGGTATACAAATATATCATATACTGATTTTAATTAATCTATAATGTGAACTATATATATATAAGATAAAGTTATCGTATGTTTCGTGTGTAAAATATATATACGATTTAGATTTATAATTAGTATAGGATTTCATATGTTTGCGTTCGAGACGTGGACGGTGGTGTGTCTTGTGGAAAAAGAATAAGTATATAATAGATTATGGAAAAAATTATGGGATTTGAATATAGTGGAATTTAATGACTTATATGAATATACGGATGTTTTTGAATTCATAGTTTTAATGTATTTCTAATATAAACAACGACTAGCGATTTCGCTCGAGATGCTACTGTCTGCTCAAAATATATTCACCAAATATATTCACATATAGAATTTTTTACTATAAAGATAATAATAATAATAATAATTGTTTAAGTCAATTCCAATTTAAACCAACTTTGGCATGATGGCTTTTTTTTTTTTTTTTTTATTTATTTATATATAAAAATAAATACAAATACAAAAGATTTATACAAAAATATTTCTCATTTCACGCTTAAATATGTTAATTTGGTTTTTTTTTTATTGTTATTGTTATTGTTGCTATTATTATTATTACCATATAATTTATATGCTTTTTTTTTGTATATGGTGGATAACATATTACACCAGAGTTATGTTTTTCTGATCGACAACAACGAAAATAAAACAATTTGAAAATATTTAAATAAATGTATGTATTGCAATAAAATTATATTAGAATAAAATTGGCACGTGTAAAATAAAAGTAATCGTTGTTGTGTTGATTGTGTGTGTGTGTGGGTGGAATGTTTATATGATTTTTTTTGTTAAAGTACCTATACATTTTTACCCATTGAGAAACCATTACAACACATTGTGTTACAATTTTATTATACCATTTTTAGAGACCGCACATGTGTGAGCAACAACATACTTAAACAAAAAAAAACCATGCCATCGCAATTGAAATTTGGTTGTTTGCAGACCATTTGTTCGCTGTACGGTTACTTTATATTCCTTCCATGTGTTAAAGTTAAAATTTACCATCCCGAATCTACGTAAATCACATTGTAAACAGTCGATGCGGAACATTCTTTGAATTCAAACATCCATGCGGATACTATTCAATAATTTATTTCTTTTGTTTTGATTGTCTCAAAAAACACCATAATATCAAATTTTAGGTATGCTCGTGTAATGCTGTTGATTTTTTCTTATATATATATTGTGATTGAAAATTTGTATATGACAGAAGTCGCCCATTCGTTGTGTAATTATTGGTGAATTTTTGTTTAATTTTAATTATATATATTTTTGAATAATTTTTAATAACCTGTACAAAAACTAATGTATATATTTAACGATCGAGTGATGAGTACATGTTGTAAAAGACAAAGACCAATATTTTGTATATATAAATATGATATATTGTATGATGATGATGAATATTATTCTAATAGCAAATACGACGCATTGATAAATTTAATTATATATATATAGGATATTTCCTATATACATTTATAAATACATAAAATATTTGGTAGTTATTCATTCATCATCATATGGCACACACATTTCCGTATATAAAAAACAGTCAAATACAATTACATTTTATAATAATTCCTATTATAATATTTTGAAGATATTCTATTTATCTATTTATTCTCTAAAAACACACTATAAAAAATATGTTATATAAAAAGAAACTTACAGCAGGCAGGCACACACAGTTTGATATAAATTTTATAAATTAAATTGTTAATTTTTTTTTGCTTCTATTCTATTTCATTTATAATTTTACAATTTTTTTTTATTATTATTGTTATATTGTTGCTATTATTATAATTATTACCATGTGAACAACATAATAATAATAATAATAATAATAATAATAATAAATAATCGTGTTTACAATCAAATTGCGTTTGAAATAAATTATATAATTTTTTTTTTTTCTTTACTTTGTATTGTACTGTGCTGTTTGTGCTTATAATAAAACATAGACACAACATAATTACAAATATTGAATTTGATTTGTGCGATCCCACATTAAAATTTTAAATTAATATTATTTTAAAATTCGTATGCCATAATTTTGTAGTTGGTTTTTCAAATAATTTACATTTTGTTTATTTATCTTTAGAAAAAAAATAAAAGGTGTTTTTATGGTAAAAAATATTGATATGAAGTCGACACAAGAATTTGTGTCCGACGATTAACCGAAATGGATTAAGAAAAAATCTCATTTCGTATATATACAAGAACTTTGTACTGTCACTTAAACGTTGTGATAGACGATAAGAATAAATTCTTGTGAAAATGTCTACATGTTGTGTACTATGAATATTGTCATGTGTATTTAGTATTTACATGTGGTTTATACATTGATAAGAATAGTAATTCTCATCATAATAGCACATGAGAACTGTAAGAATTAAAAAAATGTTATGATAATATTCTTATAGACCTGATTGCAAGGAATGTAAATTTGTTGTCATAAGAACACATAAAAAAGGGATTACATTAGAATTAGAATTCATTCTCAAGTATATATTTACACGATTCCCATGAAAATAATTTACTATTCTCATAATAATTATTGTTATCGTCTATCACCACTTTAATGCTTAATATTTTGGTTTACGCGACAGAAGGAAATAGTTGCTAGGATACCACCTCACGTTCTTCTTATATTATAAAATCATTCCGATTATTTTTCGTACACAAACGACGTGTACTATGGAAATGGAATTTAAAACTCATTGTTATATTAATTTCAGAGTCCTGCTTGAACTATATATTACTTTGTATTTATTTTATAATATATTAATTATTATTGGAAAGGGTTTCAAAAATGGTTATCTGATATTTATTATCAATAAATGAAAAAATCGTACTTTGTCCAACCCCCCGCCGTCTATATATATAAAAATAGCATTGCAAACATTAAAATTAATATGTTTAGGTACTTTGCATTTATGAATTCACCGAACATTACACGCATCGCATATGAATGTTGTGTGTGAATAAAGTTAAAATTTATAAACAATTGTTAAAAATAAATGATATTTGATTTTCTATTTTATTAAATTATTATATTTCTGTTTATAATACTTTTTGTTATATTTTTTTTTAAATAATATAGAAATTCATTGTCATTTTTAGTTTAAAATATTTTATTTAGTTAGTGGTTCTTGTTTTGTTACGTGTCTGACAATTCTATCGATTTTAATATACTTATAGCTATAGCATTTATTTGTTATTGTTATTGTGTGTGTGTGACTAAATAATTGATTTATATATTATAAATATTAATTAAATTATTAAAATTTATGTCTTATTTATTTATTTTTTATTTGTTTTAAATTTTGTAATGTAATTTCAATTGAAATATGAATATAAAAATAAAAACAATATAATTAAATATTTAAAATAGAAATATTTAAAGAGCAAGTTTTAAATTTTAATATAATTTTAAAATACTTAATTTTTTTTTTGAGTTGATTTTAATTAATCCTATAAATTTTTAGCAGTGTATTTTGTTATATTATGCGTAAACACGTTAATATTTTATTTAAGGACTATTCTAAAAATTGACATTTTTGTGAAACGAAATTTAACGAAATCATAAAGTTTTCTTGTTTTCAATTTCAAAGTAATATAATTTCAATTTCATATTTAAATGATCACAATGTTCAGTGCAGTCACACGAATGTATTTTTGATTGATTAGCAATGCAAACGCTGTACCAGGTACTCCCCATATATATCTTTTACATGTTCATGTACGATCTTATATGTGAACTTTTGTTTTGACATGCTTATATTAACCTTCAGCTATCTCATGTACTTTTTAAAAAATATTATGGCTAAACCAAGATTATTACACCGTTTTGTTTAATCCTGTTGAATATAATATGTACCTGTATATTTATTTGTATATGTAATTATTTATAGGTAATTATTTGAGATATATTTTATTTTTATTTCCTATATATTATAATTTATTTTATTATTACCTTAATATCCTTTATTCGGTTATTTATTTATATTTATATAATAAATTTATAGACTTGTATATTTTCTCAGTCAATAATAATAATAATAATAAACTAAACGCTGGTGTATTTATTTTGTAATTGTGATTTATATATGCGATTCTTTATTTATTTCGTTTGCAAATACATAATAATAATAATAATAATAATAATAATAATAATAATAATAACAATAATAATAATAAATAAAATCATTTGTTATATGTTTGTTTACTTTTATCATGCACCAAATAAAATATTTCTCTAAAACCATAGACTTAAAAAATATTCTACACACTTTTCTAAATGACATATATTATTTTATATTATAAAAACCTAATGATATCATTACTATTGTCAATTGTGTATAACTAAAAGTGTACATTTTATTTTGCAATGAAATATAATGAATTGTGTAAAATTATGGTTGCAATGAATGAGACTTGAGAATTTAAAGGCTGAACCGCCGCAACAAATCAGCAATTTTAAAGTTTCTATAATTTTTATTAGCTTAGGTTAGATACTCAGTTGTGTCGAAATTGCATGTCTTTCAATTTCTGCGCTCCCCTTCTACCATTTAACTTAACACTTTGCATCGTCATGCATTTTATATTATTTAACTTACAATAAATCATGACGATTTTATTGCAGTGCATTAGTAAATAGTTATTGTTGTAAATATTATATAAAATTTAGTATGTCTTGATTTGGAAATGTAAATTTTTAATTAATAGAAGTATTTAAATAGGCAATTGCTGCGGACACTGATTCACAGTGTTAAAGTATAGGCATAGACTATTTATTTATTTATTTATTTATTTATTTAGTCTTTTTACAATTTCTAATTTATTATAATCTATCTATTTTTCTTTGATAAGTGTAATTTAATAACAAATACATTATTTGCATACATGTATAAAAATTATAATCAATCATTAATAATATATAAATTGAATTTATTGAAAAGAATAAAATACTGAAAGAAGTACTAACATTTTTATATATTTGATAATCTTAAATCGTTATCGTTATCATTTTATCTCGAACTTTTCATACAAGTTTTTATAATGTGTATTTGTGGGGTGAACGAATGAATTTTTCAGTAAATAATTATTTTAAATATTAAATACTAAATACACTTATAAATATTGTTATTATCAAATACCCATCACATGTGCCATATGCCAGCAAACAAGAAAACTTTATGGATAAAATAAGTGCATCCATATTCCGTAGAAGATATCGTATATATTATTATCATCTTCGGCGGTATTGTGGAAATCATCCCATTCTGCGGGATGGTTTGTTATCGCGGAAAAGAAACTTTTTAATGAATTGCTTATATTAATTTTTTTTTAATATATCTCCCACAAGATAAATTATATATTATCGTCGTGCAAATGTTTCGTCTTCCAAATGTTTGGTGGGATTGTTTAATAATTTCTTGTCATTGTCATTTCGTTTTTAATTTTTCTACTTAAGTAATAATTTAATAATAAAATTGAATAAAATTATTATTAATATGATAATTTTCGTATACGTAAAAAGTATTAAATAATTTTCTATTTTTATAAAATATTTATTTATTTATTTATTTATTTAGTTTTAAAATGTGCATAATTTTGTAGTTATTAACATTGAATTCGAAAAATAGAAAAAAACACGCTCACACAATTTTTTATAATTAACAAAACAAACCTCCCCCACCCCTCCCCCAATATCTTTATGTCTAACTTCAGAATAAAAATTAAAATTATATTGCACAAAATTTGTATTCATTATAAATTTATTTTGAAATTGTAAACTTTTGATAATTTTGTTGATTACCTTGTACAACAAAAAACAAAACAAATACAAAAATAAAAATGGATTGAAAACATTTTCATTGAATTATATTTTTTTAATCTATTTTTATTTATTTTTTATTTTTGCTATAAAATGACATGTGTGAGTGTGTGTGTGTGTAATTTCTTTCAATTTTTATATTAACCCTTAACAACCGAGCGCATTTTGTCTAGATTTTTAAGAAATTAATTGCTTAATTTACAGAGCGAGAAAAGGTGCATAATTAATATCGCTTTATTGGATTTTATGTAAACTTTCAGTAATAATAGGTAGTATATGAACAGATATGTC
The DNA here is from genome assembly GCA_910594885.2 of Bibio marci. Classification (NCBI taxonomy): domain Eukaryota; kingdom Metazoa; phylum Arthropoda; class Insecta; order Diptera; family Bibionidae; genus Bibio; species Bibio marci. The sequence continues at coordinate 41,642,579 of OU343117.1, forward strand.
CACACAAAATGATACTGAATATTTGCAATGTCTCGAGTATGGCGGCATTCGTTCGTTAAAGTTTAATAAATGTATATTTTTTTTTGTTTATTACAGTATTGTTCAATATTAGAAAAAAAATCACGTTGTACTAAATGTCCACCATATTGTGCTGATTCATGTACAATACATCCTGTTCAACAAGGTGATGTATCATCAACCGAACCTCCATTACCAGAACCATTTGTAAATGGAAAAACTCCAGAAATATCAGCCTATTTTGAAGCCGTTGAACATTATATATACGCAACGGGTTGGTCACTATTAAAATTAAATGGTGATGGTATAATTGAAGCCGTTACTGAAAATATAAAAGATTTAATACGTTTCACACGTTCGGATCTACAACATCAACCAATTTATTCATTTTTACATCCACATGATCATATAAAATTAAGTCCACTGCTAAATAATATGTCAATTAATTTAAATCCATTTGATCAAGATGATAGTCTTATAAGTAAACGTACTATAAAATCACGTATACGTATGCTAATTAAACACCCACAAGCTGGATGTGAAACAATGGAACAGAAACAACAACGTCAAGATAAATACGAAGACGTTGTTCTATTTGCCTCACCGTTTAAAGGTAAGAAATGTATATTTATGTAGTTTAATAAGTAAAAAAAAATATATGTAAAGGGATATTTTATTGTAAATGAGTCAAGTATTTCGAAAACTCTATGGAGAATATACGCAAAAATTTTATGATGCCTTTGGTTAACGTTAAGGACAACGACAATACAGCGTTTTGATGGAAATGTGAAGACACGTCAAGAATATTTGTAAAGTTTAAGAATTTTATCAATCGTTAATGTTGAGGTTTTTCAAATAAATATCAAAGGTCAAAACAATGTCACACTATCATATGGTACGCTGCCCTGACTTCATGAAATTTTTGTATACAAACGGCTTTCTTATGCGTTTAATTGTTTTTGAGATATATTTTACAGTGGATTCATTTACCGCACATCCGGTACCATAAAAAACAGATTTTTTAATTTTTCGTCAGACTTGTTCGAAAAATATTTCATACCCATATATGACAGTTGATATTTATTTCACAATTTCGATGTACTTTCATTAATTTATTAATTTGTTTATTTTATTTATTACAGACAATCGTGATAATACTGCACCAGTTTTATGTTTAATAACAAAACCAGAAGACGACCTGCCAACTGAAACAATAATGCAGCAACGTAATAAAGAACAAGTAACATTTCGAATGGATTCAAATGGAAAAATATTAGAAATTACTACATCAGCTATACGTGATTCATTGGCCGTTCATTTAACCAAAGAAAGAGGACGTTTAATACACGATTTATGTCATGTACAAGATTTACCAAAATTACAACAACATTTAAAATTTGTCACAGAAAATGGTGATAAAACAAGTCTGTCGCAACCATATCGATTGCGTTTAGGTGGTCCCGATAATTTTGTTTATGTAAAATCTGAATCAAGATTATTTTTACAATCGCAATTGGGTGATCCTGAGTTTATAATGTCAATGCATACATTAATAAATGATAATGATATTTTATTACATATGAATACACATAATAATATTAATAATAATAATAATATTAATATTGATAGTAATAATAATAATAATAACGATAATAATAATAATAATAATAATATTAATAATAATAATAATAATAGTAATAATAATAATAATAATATTAATAATAATAACGATAATAATAATAATAATAGTTCACCTTTAACTTTACCAAGTACAAGTCATTCTTCCTTAGCGTCACAACATCATAATTCAACAAATAATAATATTGGAGTCGGAGGTGTTGGTGGTATAAACGGTAATGGTTTAACATCAATATCAGCATCGTCGTCTTCATCAACGTTGTCGTCTTCTTTATCATTGTCGTCGTCCCCAACAACACCAACACCAACAGCAATAACTACAGCAATAACAACAGCAACAACAACAACAACAACAACAACAACAACAACAACAACAACAACAACAACAACAACAACATCAACATCATTGACAAATGTTATAAACGGTACCGTTGTTCCTCAACAAAGTAATCAGCCCAATAATAGAATTACAAATAATAACAGTAGCAATACTAATAATAATAATGGCAATCATGCAAATATTGCAGTTTCATCATTTTCCAGTACATCACCATTAACAGAAACTGCAAACTATTATACACACGATGCATTTGATTTTCAATTTAATGCGGATTCATTCGCAGAGATAAATGGAATGGAATCAGTTGGTGCTGCATGGGATACAAGATCTGATTCACGTACTAGTATTACACCAGTAGGTACATCAGGTCCACCATCCGTTTCTGCATATAGTCCTGCGGCAACAATATGTCAATCACCAATTACAGCATACCATGCTGGTGGTCAACCTAGTCCTAACAATAATAATAATTCTAATAATAATAGTAATACTAATAATAATAATGGTAATATTAATATTAACAACAACAGTAATGGTGGATATAATAATTTTACATTTAACAATTTTGATGATAAAGATAATAAAGATCAGTTACAACAACAACAAGGTTTACCATCTCCACATCATCAGCAAGGTTTACCATCACCACATCATCAGCAAGCAACATTACAACATCAACAACATTTGCAACAACAGCAGCAACATCTACAACACCAACAACAATTACAGCAGCAGCAGCAGCAGCAGCAGCAACAACAACAACAACAACAACAACAACAACAACAACAACAACAACAACAACAACAACAACAACAACAACAACATCATCATATTCATCATCATCATCATCAACAAGGTTTAACATCACCACATCATCAACAAGCAACATTACAGCATCAACAACATTTACAACAACAGCAGCAACAAAATCACGATTCAGAAAAATTACGGAATTTATTAACCAGTAAAAGAACAAATGGATCTGGTAAAACAGTTACATCTGTTAATAACAACAACAGCAACAACAATAATAGTAAAAGTAATAATGGGGGTACAGTAGCAATTTCTGATATAGACCTTGATATCAGAATTGGAAATAATTCTAGCGGCGGTGGAGTTATTACTGGTAGTACCGGTGGTAATAATAATAATGCTGCTAATAAAATTTTAAAAGGTTTACTTAATGCTGACGAAGAAAAAGATAATGTAAATTTCAATAAAATTTTAACCACTTCTTCTTCTACTTCTTCCTCTTCTTCTTTATCATCAGTCGTAGCATCCACATCACGATTAAATAGTCAATCCCGAGCTAGACACCAGCATACAGAAAATAAAATGAATGGGAATAATATGCTTTTACAGGTATGTATGTGTGTGTGCATGCGTGTGAGTACTTGTGTTTGAAATTTATGTAATCAGGGATTAAATTTGATATTATTTTTTTTTTCTAAGTCATATATTGCTCCAAGCGGAGCTTTCTGTCATCTAATAAACCTTTCATTACAGTCAAATTGGTAAATTACTCCGCATGGGAGTATATAACAATTTACCAATTGTAGTGCAACTAACGAATGATAGATGTTTTCAAAATACTATTATTTTTATATGGGTGATTGGACCATATTGATGTGTGTGTGCAGACATTGTTAATCTTTGAATAGCGTCCAACACCATATTTTCAAAGATATCCGTTTTTCTTAAACGAACAAATGGTCACCCAGCAGAAAAACTTCAGTTTTAAAATAAATACCGAAAAATTTCCTACGAGAAATAACGGAATTGAACCCGCTATATTTCATGATTAAATAATATATATTTCGGCACTATGCCACTGCGCTACTGAGTTTATTTTATATTACATTAAATAGTGTGACAAATTTATGGAATTGTTATTGTTATCAAATAATAGAAGAGAAATGCTGCAACAAAACATTATTAGAAAATAGTTATGTGATAAAAGATTAGTTAGTAATAAAAAAAAATTGATATAGTTCTTTATCTATCGTTAGAAACTATGGTCTAGAATAGACCGTAATCGACACTCCATTAATGTCAAAATAGCATATTTGACGATAATCGTTTATCTTTATCGACTCCCATAATATTATCCGAATATTCTATAGGAATTCTCCCAAAACTTGTGCATGTTTTCATTTTTGTTATGTGTTCGATTTTAATTGTTAAATAAAAGATTCATTGAAATATTATTTAATAAGATATATATTTTTAAAAAATATTTGTTACATCAGTAACAATGAAAATATTTTAACTGATGAAATTATTATTCACTATAAAATAATGTTACCTCGCCTCTAAATTACAAAGCTTTACGTCTACACAAATGGTATAAAAATCGTGGAAGAGGAAGATGTGGCGTCTCAGAAATCCATCGATGTAAAAATAATAATATTAATATATTTCTTTTTTTTTCCTATTTTAAAATTTCAGCTACTTAACGATAAAAGTGATGAAGATGATGGTACAGATGGACGTAATACAAATCATCGTGTACAGAGCGAATTATTACGACAATTACAAAAAGATGATACACCAAAAGAACATTCCGCCACAAGTGCTATGGATAATGATGAATTAATGCAAATTTTAAGATTTCAAGGTGGTAATAATGATATGATGATACCGACGATGGGTCATGTTGGCGCTGGTGGCTTAGGAGGGGGCGGAGTTAGTAATCGTAAACGTTCATTGAATGAGCCAGATGATGGTTCACCAGCAACAAAACGTGATGATAAACCACCATCAAAATTACGTGAGAAAAATCGTATGTTAGCATCATTATTATCAAATCCGTCAAAAGCACCAACCCAACAATTTACAACACCAATGGTTGTAAAAACAATTCCAGATATTGCACCAAATCGTCAACAACAAATTCTTAATAATAATATCAATAATATTAATCAAAAATTAGGATCTCAACCAATAGTACCATCACCGCAGTTACCACCAGTAACAATGCAATCTCCAACAGTAGTGCAATCACATTTAAATGCAGCATCTACGCAACAACAACAGCAACAGCAGCAGCAGCATCGACTACTACAACAACAACAACAACAACAACATCAACAGCAGCAACAACAACAACAGCAACAACAACAACAGCAACAGCAACAACAACAACAACAACAACAACAACAACAACAACAGCAGCAACAACAAAACCAGCAGCAGCAGCAGCAAATACGCAAAACTTCTGCCGATAACTACCTCAATCAATCTATAACAACAATTGCACCAACTCTACAACAGCAAGATCACTTAACACAACAACAACAACAACAACAACAACAACTACAACAGCAACAGCAACAGCAACAACTACAACAACAACAACAACAACAACAATTGTTACAACAACAAGCATTATCAAGATCTTCAGCTATACATACGACACCATCTTCTCCATCATCAGCATCATCTCTGTTATCTGTTTCATCCCAACAGCAAAATTCACCCTTTCAAATGGATGCAACAACACCTAGTGGTAGTTCTAATTCTTATGGTATAACAACACCAACAACCATTGCATCGTCACCTATATTACAAACACAACAAACATCTCAACCGCAACCACCACCACCACCATCAGAATGGGATTCAGAATTATCAGATATATTAAATACTGTGATTGATATTGAACCAGATTTTCCAGGTAATAATGGATTATTATTTCCAACAGCAAGTGATCAAACCACAGCAACAACAGCTGCAACCACTGAAAAATTGGCCATTAACCGCATAGCAGAATTATTACAAACCGAAAATTGTTATCGAAATCCTCCAGCTTACACAACGATGGTTAATAATAATAATACTAATAATAATAATGTTAATAATACTAATAATGGTAATAATACTAATAATGGTAATAATACTAATAATGGTAATAATACTAATAATGGTAATAATACTAATAATACTAATAATAGTAATAATACTAATAATAATAATAATAACAATAATAATAATAATAATAATAATAATAATAATAATAATAATAATAGTAATAATAATAATAGTAATAATAATAATAATAATAATAATAATAACAATATTAATAATAATAATAATAATAATAATAATATTGATAATAATAATAATAATAGTAATAATAGTAATAATAGTAATAATAATAATAATAATAATAATAGTAATAATAATAATAATAATAATAATAATAATAATAATAATAATAATAAAAACAGTAATTTACATCAAGCAAGTTCTGCAACGACGGTAATTATTTTTGTTTTACTTTTTACCTTTAATTATAAATATCTAAAGATGATTAAATTAATAAATTATTATTGCTTTTCTCATTGCGTAGGATTTTCAACCCCCACCACCAAATTATAATTCACAACGACAAATGCTCTTACCACAATTGAATCAAAATGCATCACAACAACAACAGAGTTCAAATCAACATCCGCAATCGCATGTTAATACTGCAGCACAAATAATTCGTCAACAATATGTACAACAGCAACGTGTTTTATTACATAAAGAACGTTTATTGATTCAACAATCAAAACAATCTGTACATGTGCCAGTAAATGCAACTGCAAGTGCTGAACAATTATGTAAGAATTGTTTATATTATAATATGTAACGTTTAATTTAACAGACAATATGCTGGAGACTTTTTTTTTTAAATAACTCAGTTTTCTTATTATTAGGTCATATATTGCGCCAAGTGGAGCTTTATGTCATCTAATAAACCTTTCATTACAGCCAAATTGGTAAATTACTCCGCATGGGAGTATATAACAATTTACCAATTGTAGTGCAATTTAACGAATGATAGATGTTTTCAAAATACTATTATTTTTATATGGGGTTGATTGGACCATATTGATGTGTGTGTGCAGACATTGTTAATCTTTGAATAGCGTCCAACACCATATTTTCAAAGATATCCTTTTTTCTTTTTACTCCATAAACGAACAAAGGTTACCCAGCAGAAAAATTTTTGGTATTAAAATAAATACGGAAAAATTTCCTATGAAAAATAACGGATTTGAACCCGGTATATTTCATGATTAATAATATATATTTCGGCGCTATGCAACTGTTCTACTGAGTGTTTTTTTTGACTTAGTTTTCTTACTGTACATTTATTATAACTTTTAGATTGTTGATTGCGAGAGGGGAAGCCCTACTTCTGGTTATCAGCAAATTATTAATAAAAAAAACAGTTATTGAAATTATTTTATTAATTTTTTTATTTTTATTTTTATTTTTTTTTTCTTATAGGTGGTGGTTATGATGTTTTATTAAATAATGTACCACCAAATGTATCATTACAACCACGTAATTCAAATGTATCCGATTCACAATTAAGTCCCAGTTTTGCACAAAGCTTAATACAACAACAATTGAGTCCAAATCAAAGATCACCATTTAGTCCACAATCTACAATTGGTATTTAATAAATAAATGGTTTTTGGAAAATTTTAAAATCTAATCATATCAACTTTTCTTGTTTCTATAATTGCACAGGTTATCAACAATTTAGTACTACTGGACAAAGACTTTCACCTCAACAACAACAACAATTAAGTCAACAGCAACAGCTACAACAACAGCAACAACAACAACAACAACAGCAGCAGCAACAACAACAAATGGTTTTTCAAAGCGGTGCAAATACAATAAATAATAATAATAATAATAATAATAATAATAATAATAATAATAATAATACCAGCAATAGCAATTCGCAATTATCACCAAGGCAACCACACTTTTCTCAGGGTCAGCAAAACAGTTCACAAGCACAATTACAACAACAACAACAACAACAACAACAACAACAACAACAACAACAACAACAACAGCAGATGCAGCAGCAACAGCAACAGCAAACACTTACACCTCAACAACAACAACAATGGAATGCAAATCGACTTACAATGCAACAGCAACAAAACCCTATGTTAAATGCACAATTACAAGTATATTTTTATAAATAATAATTTATTTATATTTCTTTATTTATTTATATTTATTTGTTATTTATAAATATAATCACACTTGTCCACAGGGTCCAACTACTTATATGGCCGCAAGACAATATCAAGCATCAAGACAACGTTCATTACAATCTCCTGTTACACCGACATTAATTCCGGCACGACAAAATTCATTTTCTGGTGGTGGACCAGATCCAACAGCTACGGGGAATGGTGGTGTTGGTGTTAGTGGAGCAGGTGTTGTTAATAATTTTGCGGGACCAGGAAGTCCATCGCCTCAACAAATTGTTGGTGGTACCGGTGGTAGTGGTGGTGTTGGTTATACAACAGCTAACGGTGGTAGTTTATTTACCAATCAACAGTTACGTTTACAACAACAAAGACAAAATTCTATACCACAAGCAACGCAACATTTACCAGGTGAGAAAAGTTGTTTGTATAATTTAATTTATTGCTCATTGATTTTTTTTTTTTTTTTCGGCATTCACTTTTCTTTTTTTTTTTTCCTTCTTTTCTTTCTGATTTCTTTTCTGACACAGAGAAAAATATTATCGAAAAATAATAAATATCATTTTTTGTTTGTTCAATTACAATAAGAATTCTTATAATTTAAAAACGTATTATTTTTACATAAACGATGAAAGTTGTTGGATGAACAAAATAGGCGAGGAAAAACGATGAATTTATTTTCAATCTCTGATGAAAATCGTGGCAATTGTTATAATTACATTTGTGTCAATTAATTTTAGATGTGAATTGGTCAAAAATCGTTGTTTCACGAAACCTATTCCAATTCTAATGTATTAAATTCTCGCCAAACATTTTTTAAATGTTCAAAAAAAGAAATCATTTTTTTACGTATACTTCTGGAAAAAATCTTATATTTTATAAATGTTTCGATTCAATTAATATTATCACAAAATATTAGTCTAAACATCATAGAATACATTTAAAAACAACTTGCCCGAACATCAGAAACAATGACAATAATATTGTTTTAGTAATCCCCAATACATATATATAATCTTCAACAACGGTTTTCCATGAGGTGGTTTTCGACATCTAATACGACGCCGAAACACTTACCCGTGATTAAAGCTATTCTGGCATAAAATGGTATAGTCTGAAGGAACAAAAACTGGAGAAGCGAATATATTCTTTAAAAACAGTGAAATGTTTTTGAATTATCAATGTTTATCTGCAGGTATCTCTTCAGTTGTTGTGCTTTCATTTATTTCCACTCCAGACAATATCATCATCAAAACTTGCAGATCTGCCATACCATAGACAATTTTGTAATCTCTATTCCGAAATATAAATTTAAAATGATATTTATTAGAAAAAAGAAATTGTAAATAAATAATTAACAAAAAAACGATGATATTTAGAATTAGAAATGAGAACTTTCCTTCTTTTATTTAATATTATGTTATTATTTAGTTTATTATTGTAATTTTATTTTCGGTGTTGGCTTTTATTACAATTAATTTTAATTTTTATTTGTTTGTTATTATTTATTTTTTTTTTATTCTTTTAATGAAAAAAGTCAAATTTATTTTTTTTTTTTTGCAAATAACACTAAAAATAATAAATTTAAAAAAAAAATAAAAAAACTAAATAAAAATTAACTAATAAAAAATAAAATATAATTTTTAGATAAAATTAAAATTCGATTCGAAAAACTTGTCGACGTCGGTCGTCGTCGTTGTACTTAATATAAATGTGCACCAAACACCAAATGCATCATTTTTTGTTCCTTTCGTTCACCCTTACACGTTTTTAAAAATCAGGAATTGAAATAATCGTCGCATAATGACAACACAAAAAAAAAAAAAAAAAGACCATAAAATTAATTAAATCTTTCGCTATGTTTGTTTCCCGCCGATATATCATCCGTCGTCGTCCAACTTAAAAAAAAAAAAAAATAATAAAAGAAAAAAAAAGAAAGTCTTTCTTATTATTTTTTATTTTGTTGTTGTATTTTTTTTTATTTTTTTGTTTTTCCTTGTTTTTGTTTTGTTTTTATTTATTTTAAAACTAAAATAATCCACAGGATCACCTCGACCATATGGTGGTGGTAGTAGTAGTGGAGGACCAGATGCCTATGGTATGATGTACAATAATATACAACAACATGGAAATCCTGGTGATTTTTATTGTCGAAATCAGACTGGTAAGGATGTGCCATACAAAAAACCAAAAAATAAAATTAAAAATTCAATCAATCAATCAAATCAGTCAATTCGAAATATCACACAAAATTTCTCATCTTAAATATCAAATAATTAATAATATCTGCACAATCAATCAAAAGAAAATCAAGTTTGTTACATTTTTTTTCTATTTTTTTTATTTTTTTTTTTTATTTTTAAATTGATAATATTGTGAATTTGTTTTAAATTTTAATTGTCGAAATTAATCACCCAGCGCAACAACTCTACCACCTTCATAAGAATGAAATTGCAACATTGAATACAAAGCTATATTGATTATAGGATGAGGATTACTCAAACTTTCGCCAGGTTTTACCCAGGGCTTTGGTTTCGTCAATTACAATTCTTCGCCATGTATATACTTGGTCGGCTAACCTTCCACCTGACCTTGCTGTGGATTCCACTCCACATGGATTCTTTTTTTTTTTTTTTTTTTTTTTTAATATCTCTCACACCACACACTGCTCCAACGAATGACCATCGCCAATTTTATTGTTTGAATTCATTATTAATTCTTGTTTGTTTTGCATTGCGTTCAAAGTTCCTAATTGCAAATTGTTATCAGGCCGTCGAACACGCAGCATTATTCGAAGGCATTTTTAAGCGAGCGTTGATCACAGATGTGACTGACTTCAAGTTTCCCATACGTATAATAAAATACACTTTTGTTGACAATCGATTATGCTATTTCGTATATGTTGTTTTCCGCACCACCATTCCACTCCTGCTCATACTACCGCGGTAACAGAATTCATCGACATCCTTCTCCAATTATGGTTATTTATGGATTGCTGGATTTGCGCCTTTTTGCCAACTGTACAAATTTAGTTTTTGACACGTAATTCTTCTCGTGTGTTTCGAAAATTGTTGTAAAAAAGTTATACTTTATTTTACATGTGTCGTCAAATGCATTGGCATAATTGAAGTCCTCAAGTCGATGTGAATGGAGTTTTTCTCAACTAATACGACTAGAAGTTGATGTATTAACGTATTTAATTGTTGACAATTGACAACGAACGATGATGAATGATATAGTGATGTAAGGATACTTATCTTGCGTTTACTTCAGTGCACACACAATAAATTTTGTGCGAAGTGTCGAAAATCCTTACCGCTACGTTCATACGAACCAACCATTCAAGTTGTATTCCTTCCTTTCAATCTGATCGGGAGCCAGAATACGTATGCACAAGCTGTAGTGAGTAGGTCTAGGAAATTAGTACTTAAAGTTTGGATTTTTTTTTACACCATACCGTAAGAAATTTAACTTATTATGTCATTCCTTGTGCCACTTGACGAAAGAGCAGTGTTTAAGAAAAAATTCTCTAATATATAATTAAAAACAGAACCATTCACAATATTTTCAATTTGAAAAAAAAAAAAAAAAAAAAAAAAAATAGAAAAAGAAAAAGAAAAAAAGTTAATTTTTTATTATATAACAAACAAATAATTTAAAGAAAAAGCGAAATTCAATTGCACATGCCTTTCTCTTTTTGTTGTTGTATAAATATATTTCAAATCATCATGCAAAAAACCTACACACGCACACACACACATTCACACAAATCTTTTTTTATTGTTTTAGTTCATTTTTTATATTTTTTTTGTTTTTTTTTTTTTTTTTTGTTTTTAATTTGTTACAAAAAAAAAAAGAAAATATTTCTTGTGTGTCGACGGCATAAAAAAATGACATTTAATAAATTCATTTATTTTTTGTGTTTGGTGTTGTGTTGTGTTCTCTCATTTTATTATTACCATTTTCATCCATATTTTATGTTATTTTTATAATTTGTATGGCTAAAATATATATATACCAATTTTCACAATCACAATATGTGAAATTAATTATGTAATTTGCATTTACGTCAAAATTATCATTTTAAAAACCAAAAAAGAAAAAAAAATTTGAAGAATATTTGTAATTCAAAATGCAAATGATTAATTTCCATCATTTCATTTAAATACATTTGTATTTATAAATATTTATGTGTTGTTGTTGTTGTTGTTGTTGTTGTATCATATATTTCTTTGTGTTGTTCGCCATTATTATTATTATTGTAAATCATACATGCGCAATTTTTTAATATTCATTATTCATATTATATGCTAAAGTTGTCATCATCATCATCATCATCATCATCATTTATGTGTGCAATGTGCAACAACGGTATCTTTACTAATTAGTTAGAGATAAAATATACAATATTTGTATCTGCATTTGTGTAATATTTAGTGTATTAATTAACCAACAAAATTATTTGAATACATTTTACAAATTATGGGTATAGCATAGGAGTTTGATTATGTCATAAGAATTTGTGAGCGTCGTAAGTGATCACAAAACATAAAAATCTAATTTTGTGAGGTTGTGTACCATTTTAATATCAAATATAATTCTTTTAATATGTGGCCTAACACTTATTTTTGAAGTGTGATTAAAAATAACATTAATTAATTATATGTGTGTCTACTATTCCTATTGTAATTATAAATAAAATATATTTTATTGTTGTTGTTGTCGTTGTTGCTGTGTATATAAAAAAAAAAAAAGATTCATTCACCAATTTCTCCATTAAAAGTGTGCAATGTAAAAAAATTAATAAAAATGTAAAATTAAATCATTAAAAAAAAAATATATATATAGATATATTAAATGTAGAAATTAGTTTTCAATGAAAAACATGTGAACGAACATATTCACACAAAATTATTATTAATATTATTTGGAAGTACTGTAAATTAAATCTTTAACATTTGGTATGAAGTCGCCGCAGTTGAAGAAGAGACAAAACATCCATCACAAAAGGATATATTCGTTGACATTCGATAATTTTAATGTTTTTACAACTGATTGTTATTGCGTAAGTTGAAAAACGTGGGTTAGAAGATTGTTTTAATTATTATCATTTGTTTCGATCAATATGCAACATGATTTTTTTTTTTTTAGTTGACCACATCTACAAATGATATGAAAATTGATCGTGCACAAATCATGCATATATAATTAGACAAAAATCATTGAAAACTAACTTCTGCACCTAATAATTACTACTAATATCATTTCACCAATTATTTTTTTTTTATATGTGTGTTGCTAAAAACATAAATATGTAAATATTATAAATTGTACTAAGAGGTGCTATAATATGGAATCATTCTTCTCTTACCATATTGCGCATACATAATTTATTATTATTTTTGATACTAATTTATTTTTCTCCAATATAATTACTTTATTTTAGGTGGTGTTAATGGCGGTGTTGGTGGTTTAAGCGCTAGTATGAATTCATCAGAATATGTTCGTCAAGAAATTCGTGCACATATTAATGTTCGATCACAACAACAAGCTGGTGGTGGTGCGGGTGGTGCCGGTGGTGGACCAGGCACTGGAAATATAACAAATAATAGAACACCTCACAGCCCCCTCGGTTTAGGTCAAGGATCGATGGTGGGCAATGCAAATCAAACTATGACTAATTTAAATGGAACACAACAACATCAACAACAACAGCAGCAGCTGCAACAGCAACAACAACAACTTAATAGTGCATCATTATTAAATTCGGTTCAACCGGATCCTACATTAGGATTTTTATTTGATTCATCAAGTATTTTACCATCGACTGGTAAGTGTTCATTTATTTAAGTATTCATTTATTATTAAAGAAAAACCATTGAACATTTGTATATATATATAATTTATTTATTATTTTGAAAAGTTTGTGGATTAGTTTTTTTGTCACTAACTATCAAAAAAAAAAGAAAAATGTGATCGACATTTTTTCATATTATTTGTTTTTGTAAATATATTTCTTTAAATAATATTGTCGCGCACTCCCCCCAGTAGGAAAATTATTAAATCAGATGAATTGTAAATGACATATATATATAAATTAAAATTATTTGATGACAATTATATTATAATTGTGTGCATCCCAAAATTAATTGCCATCACATAACATTCTTTCCAACTGAATAAATAATAAATTGTCGTGTATTGGATGGAATATCCATTGCGTTCATTGTTTTGACTGTGCTACACCAGTGTGAATCAATTTTTCTGCATTTTATTATTATCCAAGATGTTGTATATGCTCCTCATATAGTCAAAAATAACAAGAATTATATCATTTAATTAATTTCGTTGTCAGCTATTATTTTCTTAAGCGTATCGGATAAATTTTGTACATGCAACATGTGTTTTTCATAATCGTAAAGAATGAATGACGATTTTCATACCACATTTGGTTTGATTAATAATTAACATAAAATGTGTTCGAATTTATTTATTTATATCTATAAATTCGTCCAGTATACTTTGCTGCAATATCTTTGTCCAACTTACGCAACAATAAATGAATTCCTTCAATCGAAAAAATTTATTTTCTTTGAAGCAATCCAATCTTCAGGTCATTTTTTTTTGGTTTTTTGTTTTTATAATATATCTTTGTAAGAACTGAAGTGCTGCTATAAAAGGAAACTGACTATATCGATCCGAACAAATAGGAAATGGACAAACAGCGGATACTACTGTGTGTGTGTGTGTGCGTGTGTTGTGTGATAATACTGTTTGTTGTTACCATCATGTTACTATGTGTTTTTCTATTTTTCTATGGTTGGAATAGGTTCTTCTGCGTGTACTTCTTCTTCTTCTGCGTCTGCGTCTGCGTCTGCTTCTGCCTCTTCAATTGTTGATACAAAAGTTATTGGTCAATGGATATCAGAAGGAGGAAATACTCTTTCCGTTAATACGTCTTTGGTAAGATTATTTCCTCTCTAAGCTATAAAAAAAATAAAAATGATGAAATTTTTGTGTGTTGTTTTTTTCTTAAGTTTTACTACTTTTTTTTTATTTGTTTATTTAAATCTTTATTTATTTTTTTTTTTTTTAAGTTTTTATTGACTATCACTTAATTTTTTTCATTATTGATATTTTTATTATATTTTTTTTTTGTTATTTAATAAAATTATTTCGGTTTAAGAAATTAAGTATACAATTTTGTATGTGTGTGTGTGTGTGTCAATACAATATTTTAATTTTTTTTGTGTTTGTAGTTTAATGTAATAAAAATATGTAGATAATTTTGTTGTAAACAATTAGTGTATTGTTATTATTTATATTTAATAAAATTTTTGGTTGTTAGTTGGTTTTATATAAAAATATTTATAATTTTATATAAACTTTTTATATATATATATAGTTTAGGGATGTATTTATTTGTGTGTGGGTGTATGAGTCGTTTAATATTTTAATGAAGAAAATTATATCTATTTACTTTTAACAATAGGAATAATAACATAAAGAATACTCTGAACGATGAAAAGTATACTCAATATCACACAGAACATTGTTTGTGTTTGGATAGAAATGTATTTATGTTCTATATTAATTGTATCAATTTACTTGCACAGGATTATCAAAAAAACACAAATAATAAATGATTGATTGATAGAAAAAAGAAAAGAATGAATGGTTGCTTTTCATTGTTCAAATATAACTATAAAAGTATTTTTTTTTATGGTTATTATTCTTTTTATATGCTTTTAATCTACAAATAAAAATAAATTTAAGTTTATTCTTTTTTATTAGCTAATAATTATAATTGTATTAACAATTTTTTGAAATTTTATCTAGTTATATTATATAAATACAAAACACATAAATACAGTTCGTCTCAACGCAGGGCGGCACTCAAATAGCGCATTTGAACCTGACACCAAAAAATAAAAGTAGTTTAATCAAATTGTAAAAATCCATGTTAATTGGATTGCATCAACTTCTTTTGATGAAATAATAATACTATTTTATCACCGTACAATTTGTTTTAAAAATTATGCTTATACTACTATATTCCAGTAACACAGTAGCTTTTCAAAATTACATATAATACACATACCTTCTGTGCCGTGAAAAATATCCGGGAATTGATTTAGAAATAAATAAATAATTTATTTATAAGCATTTTGATTGCATTTTTAATAAATTTAAAAAAGTATCTTTGTACTTTTTACAACAATTTTGCGACGACGATGTTACGATTAAACTGAAGGAAATTTTATGAAATTTACAGAATATCCAATGGCTTATTATTCGAAAAAAAAAAAAACAAAAAAATAATGTGTGTGTGTTTCAGTGTGTTTCGTGTTCACCAACTTCGGCACTCATGACAATGCCTTTAAGACACATAAAATATATAATTCAAATTCGAAGTTTTTACACATAAAAACAGTGCGATATATACACTGAAAATGGGAAGCCATACTAAAATACATTGTCTTTGTATTATTTCCTTAAATAATTATACAATATTTAAAATATTTATACGTTCACAATCACTCAATATTTTAATTAAATTTACAAAAGAAATTAATGCATGTGTAAAATTATTAAATAAATGTATTTATTTTTTTTTTTTAATTATTATTTAACAAATTATATAAATTTAATCACATTATATCAAACAAATTTTTTTATTTTATTTTATTTCTTTTCTCTGTTACAGGCGATTTCTTCGGAAGCGGTACAAATCGGTGACCCTAAAAACGATAATAATAATAATAATAATAATAATAATAATAATTCATCGTTGCTGTTACAAAAACTTTTATCGGCTGACTAAAATTTTTCAATTAATTCATCGAAAATAAATGTTAACACACAAAAACATCAGCTGCTGTAACATCACATCAACCAACCATCGTCAGCAAAAACAGCAACAGCAACAGCAACAACTACATAATTTTAATTTAAAATTAATATGTGAAAGAAAAATATACAAAAAAATAAAAGAAAATACAAAAATTATTAATAATTAAAGTTCAAAGAACACACAAACACAAACAAAGCTAAAGGAAAATAAAAACTTAATTAATTAATTAATTAATTAAGAGCCACAAAATTAATTAATTTTATTTTTCTTATTTTGTTGAAAATAAATCAAAAAACTTTTTATATATATAAAAGAAAAAAAAAATAAAAAATAAAATAATTAGTGAAGAATGGTGATTTTAAATATAAATAATATTTTGATGCGAATAAAAATATTATTTGTGAAAAAATTAAAAATAAATAGATTTAAATTAAATAAAATATTAATAATAATAATAATAATGTGATAAATAAATAAATAAATAAATAAATAAATAAATAAATAAAATAATTAAAAATTGTAAATATATGAATTATTTAAAAGTAATACTAAATAATAATAATAATAATATTGCAAACAAATAATTAAAAAAGATAAAAAACCTTAAAAATACATGTTGAAAATAAAATTACCTCTATTTAAGTTCAAAAAAAAAATAAATAAATAAATAAATAAATAAATAAAGAAAAACTAAATAAAAAAAAAAAAATAATAATTAATTATTCTATTAAAAACCTAAATTAAATATTAATTTAAAGAATATATAATAATAATAATAATAATTAAGCCGACAATGAAAGAAAAGATAAATAATATTCTTATATATTATTTTCAAATTACATTACAATTTAAAAACAAAACAAAATACGTATTTTTTAATATAAAATAAATATAATTAAAAATACAAAATAAATATTTTCAAGATAAAAATTAAAAAAAAATAAAAAAAAAAAAAAAAAAAATATACACACACACACACACACATCGATTTAATTTTATAAATTTAATTAATTATTAAAACTAAATTAATGGGGGGGTTTTTTTTTTTTTTTTTTTTCTTGGTTACTGTTAGGGCATCTGAATATAATTTTTTTTGTGATATTATAATTATTATTATTATTAATTAATTAAATAATTAATTAATTAATTAATTTAATTTAATAATTGTTTTATATTTTAATTGATTCAATGTTTTTTTTTTTTTTTTTTTTTTTTTTTTTTTTTTTTTGTTTTTATTTTAAAATATTATTTTTTAAAATTAAATTTGTGGATTTATTGATAACACAGAAAAAAAAAAGAAAAAAGAAAAGAAAAGTGATTGATAAATAATTTGTTGTGTAAAGATTTTCATATATTTATTATTATTTTGTTTTTGTAATTTTGTTAAATTTTTTTTATCGTGTTTTTAGTACGTAACGTATTTTATAATTGTATAAAAAAAAAATTTTAATGATATTTAATTTTTAATTTTATCATTTCAAGCATTCAAAAGACAATTTTAAAATAATATTATTTATTAATACATTTTTTTTTTTTTTAAAAAAAGAGGAAAACAACAGAAAAGAAAAAGAAAACAATTTGGAATTGTTAATTAAAACGAGAGGTTTTTTTTTTTTTTTTTACTTTTAATTTAATTCACAAAATTATTATGTTAATTAATTAAGTTATTATTATAAATTTGGGCAGGCAGCAACACATCCACACAAACACATACACACACACACACACACACACATACAAAATTTAATAATTTAAACTCATATAAATTCGCGGCGCATTATTTGTGTTTCAATTTTATCAAACTAACATTCGCATACAATTCTGTGTGGTGGCCACAATAAATTTATAATTCAAATGATTACATAGGTGTTTTATCGTATATTGAAAATACCAACCAAATATTATAAAATGCAATGGACAAAATTAAGTGGTTAATGAAAATTACTAACTTAAATTCATTAGACGGAATTCTTTATAGTGTCCATGTTATATTTTTCTATTAATTTTAACAACTTGATTACTCTCCACTTATATGGAGCAACATCATCGCACACACTATCTTATTTGTGCTGCACAATATTCACAGAATGAAATTTACGTTTATTTAATATTTTAAGTATGACACAAATTTATATTCACTATACTCTATATTACTGGTCTACTGACTTGAAGCAATGACCATGACATAAATTACTTTATTTTACCCATGTGTGAAAACACATCACAATAATAATAATAATAATAATAATAATGGTATTTATTTTTATATCCATCCGTCCCACATTTCACTTTTCTTTCTTTCTTTTTTTTTTTTTTTGTCTAATCGAAATATTAAAATCAATTGTTTCGGTGTGGTGACACATCATCAATGCTATATTATTGACTTCATCTCATATGAGTTTTGAAGCCACTGATCTAGAATTCTTAATCAGATATTTATATCAATATCAAAAAAAATATCCGGTCACTTCTTCCATTTTAACTTGATTCCGTATCAAACATATTTTTGTAATTTTTGTATGAATTTTCGCGAATTTTGCAGTTACCAGGTCTTAGATCATCATTTACTCACGCAACCATTCCACTGATATTATTTAACCAAAATATTCAATGACCGGCGTTTTCAAAGCATTTTGGAAATAAATTTCATGTTATATATGTAATGTAATGTAATGGAAGTAGTGCGTGAAACGAGGAAGAGGGTTTTTTTTATAATAAAATTAATCGTTGAGCCGACAAAAAAATAAAATAATAAAATCGATCATGAAACATTTTAAATAATTTTAATCATAAATAATATTTAGTTTATGATTTGGAAATTATATTCAATTGTTTGCAGTAAAAGTATTATTTTAGAACGAAGACTTTGAGGGTACGATTTATAATTCACGCAATGTTATTTGAATATCAATGTTATTTAATATATTATTGGGTTAGTTTACGCGTAGCGGCTACAACAATATTTTAATAATAATGAAATGTTTGATTATTTTAAAATTTTATAAAATGACACCAACTACATGTGTGTGTCTCATCCTTATATTTGATTTAAACTTTCGTATATAATTGAATAATATTATTCATATGATATACAACTCGATAACCCTTTCTCAATTCAATCAATCGTATGATCATTGATGCAAACACGCAGAGTTCATACTTTGATTATGACACCACATAACTTCTATAATGAAAATTTAAATTAATAAAATGAAACTGTGAATTAATATTATTATTATTCACACAATCACCACCACTACCACCACCACCACCACCACCACCAACAATGTGTGTGATAAAATGATAAAAGATTGATAACATAAAAATAAATCCACAAAATTTGAAATTTATTATTGTTTTGTTTTGTTTATTGTATTGTTTGTGTCATTGAATTATAAATAATATATATGTATATGCGTATAAAGGGAGAGTAACTTATCCACTAATAAATGTTTACTATAAGATATTAATTCATATAAAATTAATCTTCGTTGTATTTGGAAAAAATGTAGACATATTTCCTACACACACACACACACACACACACCCCTCAACATCTCATCTATTATAAAACATATAGTAAAATATATAGTTAAAATAAGTGAGAAAAATTAGTAAAAATTTATAAAGAAAAAAAAACGAAGCCGAAGGAGGTTTGTTTGGGGTGTGGATGTGGGGTGGTGGTTGGTTACATTTTAATATAACGAATATTTTCATATAGCACTAATTTATTAAGAGTTACTCTCTTCTTTTTTTTTACTCTATGGATATTAATTAATTAAATAAAATTATTACCATTTTTTTTTTTTTTTTTTTTTATTATGTAAATAAATGTTTTATTTGTTAATTATTAATTAAGAGGATTTAAAAACCATTAATTAATTATAATAATAATTAATTTTTTTTTTTTTTTTATAATTTAAATTAATTATTTTTACATTTGTATATAAAGTCGCACCATGTACAAAAAACAAACTACAATTGTTTTCTCTATAAAAAAAGAAAAGAAAAGAAAAGGAAATTAAAACAATTTTGTTAATTATTTAATTTTTTAATTATTTAATTATAATTTTTTTTTTCTATTATATGAATATATTTTATTACTAAAAATATAACTTACAAAAGAAAAAAAAAAATTAAAAATTAACGAATGGGGTTTGTGTGCGAGAGAAATTGTGTAAAAGGTGCGATGCGATTATACTGACCTATTGCCGTTTTCGGAACGAAAATTGCGAAGCTGTTTCATTATTCATCTTTTGATTGTGCTACGGTTAAATATTTTATTTAACATTGCTAGTATTCGCTGTTAAAAATGAAGGTGCTAATGAAGCTACTACGTACAATTTTTCCGATTTCGAAAACGGCGCATATTTCATCATTACTTTTTATGTGACTCTTTGACATATATTTTTATTTTTATATATATTAAAATATATGTTAAAATGTCATCGAAAGAAATGATGATGGTCATTATCATCTCGGATCACCGCACATGATTTCACTCCAAGTTTTTTTTTTTTTTTTTACTATAATTTAATTAATTAATTAAATAATTGGTGATATATTTTTCAAAAGTAATACAAGTGAAAGAAAAAAAAAATGAGAATATAAATTTGAAAATTAATATTATTATAATTATTTTTTTTTTATGAAAGAAATTTTAAATTTTAACTTTTTTATTAATAATATAATTTTAACTACAAGAAAAAAATATTTTTAAAAATTTATATAAATAATAATGGCAAAAAAGGGTTATTTTGTAATACATATAAACAAACACACATATATATTCATTCATATATTTATATATACGTAATATAATAGATTGCATTAAAAAGATACTGGCCCCGGCCAACGGAAAAAAAAGGCACCGATGCCGATAATTTTTATTTTTTCTCATAGAATGTGGGGGCGGAGGATAGTTGTATTGGAAACAACGTTTGTTTGATTTAAATTATGCACCAAAAGTTAACCGTTCAAAAGTTATATCCACTTTCCAATGGTTTATTAAATTATAAATTATGCAATTTATTTTATTAAGAAATAACTTATAAAAATTAATAGCAAAATAAAAAATTGGCCCAGTTGGAATATTTTTTTATATGGAAATTTCCGCAGAACGGTTGACATTTCGGTGCATGGTTCAAAGAGCAAACATTATTGTTTTTAAATCATTTATACAGAACAAACGAAAAAATAAAGGAAATCCATATGCATATAACCTAACCCTATTGTGCATTGTATATATTTGAAATGAAGATGTGAATTAATTCTAATGTATTGCACCACGAATAGAAATAAAATTAACGAATCACACATAGAAAACATTTCTGTATGGGTGCACATAATTAATTCCTTATCATCTTCAAAGTTATACCATACGCAAACATTTTTCTATACACCACACTATGAGAAAGCATAAATTACGGCGAAGTTGTACCCCTGCCACTTGCGTCGTAACATTATACACGCTGTTGGCTATTTGTTTTCCCTTGAATACATCCCGTTCATTCATTTTTAATTTTACTATAACAATTTAGTAAATAGCCACCGCTGCCGCAACCGCCGCCGCCACATGTGTAGATTGTTTTTTTTATTTATTAATATAAATTTCGAATAACCACATATTCTGGAATATAGTTGGTATTTAAACATAGCACTCTTCACACTTAATATTTTATTTATTTATTTTAAATTTGGGTTTTCATTCAATTTCAATTTTAATTTATTATATTATTTTAAATAAATGTTTGTACAGATTGTGTGTGTAATACATTTAAATTATGTTTCACATAAAATTTAAAATTACATTTAAAAGTATATATTGGGGAATGAAAATATTCTCATAAAGCAGCGCGCACATACAGGCACACAATCTAAATATTTCATATTGATTATAGTCGTGCGGGGTTCGCAAACTACAACCACTAGTTTTTTTATTTTAAATTACTCGGCACCCACTTTGCTGCTGGTGTTTCTTAATACTTTAATATGTTATAGCAAAGTGTGGATTACATTCTCGGGCTCACATTCTACAGAATCCGTGGTTTTTTTTTTCGATAACATCGTTCTGGATGTAATAACAAACTCGATGCCGCCGATATGTTTAGAGATTTATGTTTTCATATGTTTTTACTTGTTTTTAAAACTATTGCTATAAAAATTTAATCCAGCCTTTGTACTTTTTTCTTTTTTTTTTTTTTTATTGAATATATACAAAATTTGTTTATAAACAATTAACACTTCCTCTCTGACGCTGCAGTAGCTTTGAAAAGAAACAGTTTGAACTATTGAGATTTTCATATTTTTATTTTTCATTTCATTCACCTACTCACCGTCGCTCGTAGTAAATGTTTAGCTTCAACTTTGCATTGAAGAAACAACTCATCACACACACTAATAATACATATTAGAAGATTTTCCAGATGTGGTTATAATAAAATTATCTTAAAATTTTATAAAATTTTCGCTTCTTTTTCATATTTTATATTTGATTTTTATTTATTTTTTGTTATTATATTTTACACATACACACACACATACACACACATTACAAAAACGAAGAAAAAAAACAGATGAAAACAAACGTAAATTATATTTTGTAAATTAAATTTGATAAAATATATAATAAAAACACAATAAATAAACTATATATATATTATATTATTATGAATTACAATATTTAAATTTAAGCAGAGAGAAAATAAAATATAAATAAATAAATAATAAAATAATAATAATAATAATAATAATAAATGTTAAAAAAAAATAAGAAAAAAAAAACAAACAAAATATTTATACACAAAATAATATCCATTAAAAATGCATAATTATATTTTATTAATAAATTTATAATTAAAAAATATACAAAATTCAGAAAAGAAAAATAATATTATAATAATAATAATAATACAACAAACAAATCAAATTTCCACACACACAAACACATACACACTCTCACACAAACAAATAAATTAATTAAATAATTAACAAAAATAAAACAAACAAACAAAAAAAAACAAATTTTTTTTAAAAATAAATAGTACACAATTCAAGTGCATTACAGGCTTTGAAAATTATTACAAAAAAGAAAAGAAAAAAAAAAAAAAAAAAACAAATAATTAACGAAACAGAAAAACCAATATTCATAAACAAAAAAATTAATATATGAAAAATAATTTGTAATTTATTTAAAGTAAAAAACACCAATAATATAATTAGAGATGGAAAAAGTATAATAACAATAATAATAATAATAATGAATAATTATAAACAATGAAAAAAACCTCAACACACAAAACCACAACCAACAAATTAATAAAATATATATATAAATAAATAAATAAATAACTACCAACTCCCCATCCCCCCCCCCCCTCCTCTGAGACTCAATTACAAAATAAACAAACAATTGGATACTAATAATCACAAAACATTATAATATAATTAAATAAAAAACACAAACAACAACAAAAATATACCATAAAATTTATTTTAAAAACAGCTTATACAATTTATATATATATTTTTCAATATTTAAATATAATAATAATTAACAATAATATTATTAATAATAATAATAATAACAAAATATTAAAAAAAGTGAATCACACACAACACACATACACACATACACACATGATACATAATATAAATAAAACCATAAATAAATAACAACACGAAAAAATTATAAATATTACATGACATTCCGCTGTAAAACCTGTTTTCAATTGTGTGCACAATAAATATAAAATTTACGGGATTAGCTGTTACAATCAGAAATCACCTACATCAATAGAATTTTAAAATTGAAAAATTAAAATAATATATTAAAATTGATAAAAATAGCTGTTTGCCTGGTACCATAACGTAGGTGCAATGAGAACATAAAATATTAATGATTGTTATTGTAAATGAAAATTCAAATATATGGGCGAGAAAGAAATAAACATTACAACTAAATAATATATTAAAATTGAAAAAAATACAATACGCCTTCAATTCAAAAACAAATTCTGCTGTTCGCCTGGTACCGTAACGTAGGTGCAATGAGAACATAAAATATTAATGATTATCATTGCAAAGAAGAAATAAAAATTACAACTAAATAATATATTAAAATTGAAAAAAATAACATACGCCTTCAATTCAAAAACAAATTCTGCTGTTCGCCTGGTACCGTAACGTAGGTGCAATGAGAACATAAAATATTAATGATTATTATTGCAAAGAAGAAATAAAAATTACAACTAAATAATATGTTAAAATTGAAAACAATAACATACGCCTTCAATTCAAAAACAAATTCTGCTGTTCGCCTGGTACCGTAACGTAGGTGCAATGAGAACATAAAATATTAATGATTATCATTGCAAAGAAGAAATAAAAATTATAACTAAATAATATATTAAAATTGAAAAAATAACATACGCCTTCAATTCAAAAACAAATTCTGCTGTTCGCCTGGTACCGTAACGTAGGTGCAATGAGAACATAAAATATTAATGATTATCATTGCAAAGAAGAAATAAAAATTACAACTAAATAATATATTAAAATTGAAAAAAATAACATACGCCTTCAATTCAAATACAATTTCTGCTGTTTGCCTGGTACCGTAACGTAGGTGCAATGAGAACATAAAATATTAATGATTATCATTGCAAAGAAGAAATAAAAATTACAACTAAATAATATGTTAAAATTGAAAACAATAACATACGCCTTCAATTCAAAAACAAATTCTGCTGTTCGCCTGGTACCGTAACGTAGGTGCAATGAGAACATAAAATATTAATGATTATCATTGCAAAGAAGAAATAAAAATTATAACTAAATAATATATTAAAATTGAAAAAATAACATACGCCTTCAATTCAAAAACAAATTCTGCTGTTCGCCTGGTACCGTAACGTAGGTGCAATGAGAACATAAAATATTAATGATTATCATTGCAAAGAAGAAATAAAAATTACAACTAAATAATATGTTAAAATTGAAAACAATAACATACGCCTTCAATTCAAAAACAAATTCTGCTGTTCTTCTGGTACCGTAACGTAGGTGCAATGAGAACATAAAATATTAATGATTATCATTGCAAAGAAGAAATAAAAATTATAACTAAATAATATATTAAAATTGAAAAAATAACATACGCCTTCAATTCAAAAACAAATTCTGCTGTTCGCCTGGTACCGTAACGTAGGTGCAATGAGAACATAAAATATTAATGATTATCATTGCAAAGAAGAAATAAAAATTACAACTAAATAATATATTAAAATTGAAAAAAATAACATACGCCTTCAATTCAAATACAATTTCTGCTGTTTGCCTGGTACCGTAACGTAGGTGCAATGAGAACATAAAATATTAATGATTATCATTGCAAAGAAGAAATAAAAATTACAACTAAATAATATGTTAAAATTGAAAACAATAACATACGCCTTCAATTCAAAAACAAATTCTGCTGTTCGCCTGGTACCGTAACGTAGGTGCAATGAGAACATAAAATATTAATGATTATCATTGCAAAGAAGAAATAAAAATTACAACTAAATAATATGTTAAAATTGAAAACAATAACATACGCCTTCAATTCAAAAACAAATTCTGCTGTTCTTCTGGTACCGTAACGTAGGTGCAATGAGAACATAAAATATTAATGATTATCATTGCAAAGAAGAAATAAAAATTATAACTAAATAATATATTAAAATTGAAAAAATAACATACGCCTTCAATTCAAAAACAAATTCTGCTGTTCGCCTGGTACCGTAACGTAGGTGCAATGAGAACATAAAATATTAATGATTATCATTGCAAAGAAGAAATAAAAATTACAACTAAATAATATATTAAAATTGAAAAAAATAACATACGCCTTCAATTCAAATACAATTTCTGCTGTTTGCCTGGTACCGTAACGTAGGTGCAATGAGAACATAAAATATTAATGATTATCATTGCAAAGAAGAAATAAAAATTACAACTAAATAATATGTTAAAATTGAAAAAAATAACATACGCCTTCAATTCAAAAACAATTTCTGCTGTTCGCCTGGTACCGTAACGTAGGTGCAATGAGAACATAAAATATTAATCATTATCATTACAAAGAAGAAATAAAAATTACAACTAAATAATATATTAAAATTGAAAAAAATGACATACGCCTTCAATTCAAATACAATTTCTGCTGTTTGCCTGGTACCGTAACGTAGGTGCAATGAGAACATAAAATTTTAATGATTGTCATTACAAAGAAGAAATAAAAATTACAACTAAATAATATATTAAAATTGAAAAAAATACAATACGCCTTCAATTCAAAAACAAATTCTGCAGTTCGTCTGGTACCGTAACGTATGTGCAATGAGAACATAAAATATTAATGATTATCATTACAAAGAAGAAATAAAAATTACAACTAAATAATATATTAAAATTGAAAAAAATAACATACGCCTTCAATTCAAATACAATTTCTGCTGTTTGCCTGGTACCGTAACGTAGGTGCAATGAGAACATAAAATATTAATGATTGTTATTGTAAATGGAAATTCAAACATATGGGCGAGAAAGAAATAAACATTACAACTAAATAATATATTAAAATTGAAAAAAATACAATACGCCTTCAATTCAAAAACAAATTCTGCTGTTCGCCTGGTACCGTAACGTAGGTGCAATGAGAACATAAAATATTAATGATTGTCATTACAAAGAAGAAATAAAAATTACAACTAAATAATATATTAAAATTGAAAAAAATAACATACGCCTTCAATTCAAAAACAATTTCTGCTGTTCGCCTGGTACCGTAACGTAGGTGCAATGAGAACATAAAATATTAATGATTGTCATTACAAAAAAGAAATAAAAATTACAACTAAATAATATATTAAAATTGAAAAAAATAACATACGCCTTCAATTCAAAAACAATTTCTGCTGTTCGCCTGGTACCGTAACGTAGGTGCAATGAGAACATAAAATATTAATGATTGTCATTACAAAGAAGAAATAAAAATTACAACTAAATAATATATTAAAATTGAAAAAAATAACATACGCCTTCAATTCAAAAACAAATTCTGCTGTTCGCCTGGTACCGTAACGTAGGTGCAATGAGAACATAAAATATTAATGATTGTCATTACAAAGAAGAAATAAATATTACAACTAAATAATATATTAAAATTGAAAAAAATACAATACGCCTTCAATTCAAATACAATTTCTGCTGTATGCCTGGTACCGTAACGTAGGTGCAATGAGAACATAAAATTTTAATGATTGTCATTGCAATGAAAAATGCAAACATAAGCGCGAGAAAGAAATAAAAATTACAACTCAATAATTTATTGAAAAACAGAAAATAAATTTATTTGCGTTTGTTATCTTTGTTCATATTAATTTTTTTCATGCTAAATTATCATACACAAATATTGAAACTTTTCTGAAAGTAACAGGCGATCAGTTGAATTTGTTTCTATCAATTTTGATTTTTTTTTATTTATTATGGAACTTCTAAGTAAATTGTTTTATTAAATTTTCAAATAAAATCGATAGTTGTACGACGATTCAGGTTAAAAATTACTTATTGTTAGTAAAATTTAATAAATAAATAAATTGAAAAATATAAACACAGACACACACACACACACACACACACACACACACACACACACACAAACACACACACACACACACACACACACACACACACACACACACACACACACACACACACACACATAAAACATATATAAACAATTAACAATAAACAAAAAATTAAATTACCTATACCTTTTCATTTTTCTTTAAATATATTAAAAATTAATTATTTTAATATAAAATTAAATATAATAAAAAAAAAAAAAAAAAAATTAATGTAAATAGAAAAATTGTAAAAAAAAAAAATATTATAATTTTATAAGAACAAATAAAAAGAATATTTTGTTTGTATGATTTTTGGTGGTGACGACCACTTCACTTTTTCTATCATATATAATTTGAATTCCTCAAGAACATTAAATTTCCTCCTTCACACTTCAACAATTAAATAACATTGTGTGTTTTATATATCATTAATTAATTTAAATTATATCGATCTTAAAATTTTATCCATTAATTATTGGAAATAAATAATAGATCATTTGTTTAATGTTTTGATAGAAAAAGAGGTCGTCGCGCGTTAATGACGTAAATAATATTAAAATAAAAATTAAAAAAAAAGGCGGGCTGTGTTTAAAACAAAATAAAAATTTTTTAATTAATTGTAAATAAAATAATTTCTGTTTTCGTCAAATAATTTTAAAATGTATAATTTCATAGTTAAATATAATTTATAAAAAAAAATAACTTTGCTAAAAAAAATATTAAAAAAAAGGATTAAAAATAATAATAATAATTAGAATTATATTTTTATCTTATTTTTATTATAATTAGAAAAAATCAGGAATATATATTGTTTTTTTTTTTTTTTTTTTTTTGTTAAGTTCCCCGTTAATTAATTACCTATTAATTATTATTATTATTGATTTTATATATGAAAAAAAAAAACAACTTATTATTATTTTTTTAATTAACAATTAATTTTTTTTTTTTTACATCATATATAGTTTTTAAAACAAAACGAAAATTATTATGTATATAAAAAATTAAAAAATATTTTATATAAAGTTAGATTAAATAAAAATAAAGAAAAAAAATAATAAAAACAAAAAACAAAAAACAAAAAAAAGGATATATATTATTATTTTATTATAAAAACATAAATATAATTAATTATGAAAAATATAAATCCAATAATAATTAAAACTATATTATTATTATAATATTTAAAAACACGAAAAAGATAAAGGTAATTAATATAATATTAAAAATTATAAATATATAAAATAGTTTCTATGTTAATTTTAAAGTAAAATTTTTTTTTTTTTTTCATTATTTTTATTTTTATTTTTAATTCTTATTTTTATTATATAATTATTCTAATTTAGTATATATTGTAAAATGTATAAAAATTATATATATATATATAAAAAAAAAAAAATTATCTAAAATTAATAATTAAAACAGGAAGAACACAACAGAAAACATGGTTAAATTAAATTAAAGAAAAAAATAATAAAAATAAACAAATAATAATTATATAAATTATATATTATATATAAAAAGAAAATAAATAGAAATTATAATTATTATTTTTTACACACAACCCCATACAAACACAACATATATATAACACACACACACACACACACACACACACACATATAAATACAAAAAATTAACAACAAAAACAACCAGATACACTAAGAAAATATATAATGAAGATAAAAAAATATAAAAATGTGTAAAATAAATATTAAGATTTTGTAAAAAAAATAAAAAATAATTAAATAAAGAAATTAAGAAAGAAAGAAAGATACGAAATATCAAACAATTGAAAAAATATTTATTTTTTTTTTTTTTTTTTAATTAATTAAAACTAAAAAGAATATAATATTTTATTTTGTTTGTTATTTTTAAATTTATTTCATAGATTTAACAAAAAACAAAAATAATTATGTTGTAAAAATTGTTGAACAAAAAAAAAAAAAAGTTGTGTTTTTTTATTATTATTTTTTTATTTTTAAATATTAATTACAACAATTTTTTTCTTTTTTTTTTTTTTATGAAAATAAAGAAGAACTCTATATATATAATAACAAAAATAAAAATTTAAATTTAAAATAAAAACAGAAAATATAAAAAAAAAATGAAAAACTTTAAAAAAATAAAAAAACAAAAAAAAAAAAAACAATACAAAAAAAAAACAAAACAGAAAATTATGTTTATTTATTTAAAATTATTATAATGTTATTAATTATTATTATATTATGTTAATCAAAATTTTTAATAATTAAAATACACACACACACACATGAATATAATAAATGGTTTTATTTTTATTTGATGTATACCAACCTTTCCCAAATTGAACGTAAAACAGAATCGTAATAGCACAGAAAATACTAGCCTCTGCTGATACAAATTTACAAAAATTGCGAAAAAAGGCGTTTCCTGAGAAATAGGTACGCCTTGTAGAAAATTAAAAAAAAAAACGTATGTCTTTTCTTTTTTTTTTTTCCAGCCAATTTAAAAAAAAAAAAATTTGCCTCCTGGAGATTCTGCGCGACTGTTACTTCGTCTTAAAAATGCCTGGTATTTTAGTGGAAATTTTTATGGATTTCTTAAAAACGCTATAACTCAGCCGTTTGAAGTGGTAGGCGGGTGGGATAGGTATCAAACGAAAGGTAATTACATAACCTAACTTTTGGTAACATAAAAACATGGATATTTTTTCCAAAAATTTTCCAAAAAAATTTCTAAAAAATGGCTAAAAAATAGGCACAATCGATCGGGGCTGATCGTGCGAACAAGAATCCGTTGAGATTTTTCGAAAATTCCGCCTCTAAGTGGGTCAAAAATGAAAAACAAAAAAAGAAAATTCCGGAAAATTCCGTGAAAATTTATGGCTGGAAATAGGCTCAAACGATCGGGGCTGGTCGTGCGAAGAAGAATCCGTTGAGATTTTTCGAAAATTCCGCCTCTAAGTGGGTCAAAAATGAAAAACAAAAAAAGAAAATTCCGGAAAATTCCGTGAAAATTTATGGCTGGAAATAGGCTCAAACGATCGGGGCTGGTCGTGCGAACAAGAATCCGTTGAGATTTTTCGAAAATTCCGCCTCTAAGTGGGTCAAAAGTGAAAAAGAAAAAAATTTAAAAAAAAATTTGCCTCCTGGTAATTCTGCGCGACTGTTACTTCGTCTTAAAAATGCCTGGTATTTTAGTGGAAATTTTTATGGATTTCTTAAAAACGCTATAACTCAGCCGTTTGAAGTGGTAGGCGGGTGGGATAGGTATCAAACGAAAGGTAATTACATAACCTAACTTTTGGTAACATAAAAACATGGATATTTTTTCCAAAAATTTTCCAAAAAAATTTCTAAAAAATGGCTAAAAAATAGGCACAATCGATCGGGGCTGATCGTGCGAACTAGAATCCATTGAGATTTTTCGAAAATTCCGCCTCTAAGTGGGTCAAAAATGAAAAACAAAAAAAGAAAATTCTGGAAAATTCCGTGAAAATTTATGGCTGGAAATAGGCTCAAACGATCGGGGCTGGTCGTGCGAACAAGAATCCGTTGAGATTTTTCGAAAATTCCGCCTCTAAGTGGGTCAAAAATGAAAAACAAAAAAAGAAAATTCCGGAAAATTCCGTGAAAATTTATGGCTGGAAATAGGCTCAAACGATCGGGGCTGGTCGTGCGAAGAAGAATCCGTTGAGATTTTTCGAAAATTCCGCCTCTAAGTGGGTCAAAAATGAAAAACAAAAAAAGAAAATTCCGGAAAATTCCGTGAAAATTTATGGCTGGAAATAGGCTCAAACGATCGGGGCTGGTCGTGCGAACAAGAATCCGTTGAGATTTTTCGAAAATTCCGCCTCTAAGTGGGTCAAAAGTTAAAAAGAAAAAAATTTTAAAAAAAATTTGCCTCCTGGTAATTCTGCGCGACTGTTACTTCGTCTTAAAAATGCCTGGTATTTTAGTGGAAATTTTTATGGATTTCTTAAAAACGCTATAACTCAGCCGTTTGAAGTGGTAGGCGGGTGGGATAGGTACCAAACGAAAGGTAATTACATAACCTAACTTTTGGTAACATAAAAACATGGATATTTTTTCCAAAAATTTTCCAAAAAAATTTCTAAAAAATGGCTAAAAAATAGGCACAATCGATCGGGGCTGATCGTGCGAACTAGAATCCATTGAGATTTTTCGAAAATTCCGCCTCTAAGTGAGTCAAAAATGAAAAACAAAAAAAAAAATTCTGGAAAATTCTGTGAAAATTTATGGCTGGAAATATGCTCAAACGATCGGGGCTGGTCGTGCGAAGAAGAATCCGTTGAGATTTTTCGAAAATTCCGCCTCTAAGTGGGTCAAAAATGAAAAACAAAAAAAGAAAATTCCGGAAAATTCCGTGAAAATTTATGGCTGGAAATAGGCTCAAACGATCGGGGCTGGTCGTGCGAACAAGAATCCGTTGAGATTTTTCGAAAATTCCGCCTCTAAGTGGGTCAAAAGTGAAAAAGAAAAAAATTTAAAAAAAAATTTGCCTCCTGGTAATTCTGCGCGACTGTTACTTCGTCTTAAAAATGCCTGGTATTTTAGTGGAAATTTTTATGGATTTCTTAAAAACGCTATAACTCAGCCGTTTGAAGTGGTAGGCGGGTGGGATAGGTACCAAACGAAAGGTAATTACATAACCTAACTTTTGGAAACATAAAAACATGGATATTTTTTCCAAAAATTTTCCAAAAAAATTTTTAAAAAATGGCTAAAAAATAGGCACAATCGATCGGGGCTGATCGTGCGAACTAGAATCCATTGAGATTTTTCGAATATTCCGCCTCTAAGTAGGTCAAAAATGAAAAACAAAAAAAGGAAATTTTGGAAAATTCCGTGAAAATTTATGGCTGGAAATAGGCTCAAACGATCGGGGCTGGTCGTGCGAAGAAGAATCCGTTGAGATTTTTCGAAAATTCCGCCTCTAAGTGGGTCAAAAATGAAAAACAAAAAAAGAAAATTCCGGAAAATTCCGTGAAAATTTATGGCTGGAAATAGGCTCAAACGATCGGGGCTGGTCGTGCGAACAAGAATCCGTTGAGATTTTTCGAAAATTCCGCCTCTAAGTGGGTCAAAAGTGAAAAAGAAAAAAATTTAAAAAAAAATTTGCCTCCTGGTAATTCTGCGCGACTGTTACTTCGTCTTAAAAATGCCTGGTATTTTAGTGGAAATTTTTATGGATTTCTTAAAAACGCTATAACTCAGCCGTTTGAAGTGGTAGGCGGGTGGGATAGGTACCAAACGAAAGGTAATTACATAACCTAACTTTTGGTAACATAAAAACATGGATATTTTTTCCAAAAATTTTCCAAAAAAATTTCTAAAAAATGGCTAAAAAAATAGGCACAATCGATCGGGGCTGATCGTGCGAACTAGAATCCATTGAGATTTTTCGAAAATTCCGCCTCTAAGTGGGTCAAAAATGAAAAACAAAAAAAGAAAATTCTGGAAAATTCCGTGAAAATTTATGGCTGGAAATAGGCTCAAACGATCGGGGCTGGTCGTGCGAACAAGAATCCGTTGAGATTTTTCGAAAATTCCGCCTCTAAGTGGTTCAAAAATGAAAAACAAAAAAAGAAAATTCCGGAAAATTCCGTGAAAATTTATGGCTGGAAATAGGCTCAAACGATCGGGGCTGGTCGTGCGAACAAGAATCCGTTGAGATTTTTCGAAAATTCCGCCTCTAAGTGGGTCAAAAGTGAAAAAGAAAAAAATTTAAAAAAAAATTTGCCTCCTGGTAATTCTGCGCGACTGTTACTTCGTCTTAAAAATGCCTGGTATTTTAGTGGAAATTTTTATGGATTTCTTAAAAACGCTATAACTCAGCCGTTTGAAGTGGTAGGCGGGTGGGATAGGTATCAAACGAAAGGTAATTACATAACCTAACTTTTGGTAACATAAAAACATGGATATTTTTTCCAAAAATTTTCCAAAAAAATTTCTAAAAAATGGCTAAAAAATAGGCACAATCGATCGGGGCTGATCGTGCGAACTAGAATCCATTGAGATTTTTCGAAAATTCCGCCTCTAAGTGGGTCAAAAATGAAAAACAAAAAAAGAAAATTCTGGAAAATTCCGTGAAAATTTATGGCTGGAAATAGGCTCAAACGATCGGGGCTGGTCGTGCGAAGAAGAATCCGTTGAGATTTTTCGAAAATTCCGCCTCTAAGTGGGTCAAAAATGAAAAACAAAAAAAGAAAATTCCGGAAAATTCCGTGAAAATTTATGGCTGGAAATAGGCTCAAACGATCGGGGCTGGTCGTGCGAACAAGAATCCGTTGAGATTTTTCGAAAATTCCGAAATTATTAAAATGTTAAAAATAAAAATAAATCAGGATAAAGGAATGTAAAATTTGATTAAAATTCAAAACAAAACAACAAAATTTAAATATTTTACATTTTTCAATCTTATTTTCAAATTACAATCACATCATTTATATAAACAGTAAGTTATTAATTAAACACATATTATAATTTAGTAATTATTAAATTATTTATATGTAAATAATAAATTCTTAAATATACACGAAAAAAATTCGACTGTTTGCAGATTTTGCCCTTCTCAAAACAATATAATAAAATAATACAAAATTGTAATTCTAATCCGTCTGGTTATTAATTCTTAAAAATGTATATTTTATATAATTTATTTTTCTCAATTTTTATGTTAAAAGTGTGTTGCTTGCTTGCTGTATGGATGGACAACAAACAAACATAAGATATTTTGTAAAAATTCTAATTAATTTTATTGTAATAAATAAAATAAAGAAAAATGTAATAAAAACAACCAAAAATGTAATCTAAAAATCTAATGAATCAAATAAAATGTTAGGTAGGTGTATAAATGCATAAATTAATTATTTAAATTCAAGAAAAATAAATTATAAAATAAAATTCTAAAAATATAACATTAAAATTTGTATCTGTAAATTCGATTGAATCTGACCCATCGAATAAGAATTAGTTGTAATTCGTAATTGTCACAATTAGAAGATTTATTTAAATTTAATTTATTACTTATTTACTTAAATATTAACTTAATTTTATACAGTTTTACCATCTTTTCTACTAATATTATTTTCACATTTTTAAAATTCACACAATCTTAAGTTTGCACGTTGCTAATTTAATCGTTAATACATATAACGTCGAAAATATTTATTAGTATCACAAATATATTAATACAATTTCCAAATTTATTTACCAAAAACTTAAAAAGTTTATTTATTATAAAAGAAAATTTACGTGTTAATTTTTGGTATACAAACTTTGGCACAATTTCATTTAATTTAACTTTTTTTGTTTCTTTTGAATTAATAATTGTAATAATTGAAATGACTAGTTATTAATTGCGATGATTAGTAACACTTAATTTAAACAAATATAAACTTATATTTAACTATTGCAGAAATAAAAAATATAACATCAATAATTTATATAAATAATTATTAAAATAAAAAATAATTAACAGAATTTAAATTAATAACAAAAAATGTATAACTAATAATAATAATAATCATATGAAAATAACAAGAAACAAAATTTGTACTAAAATAAATACATAATTTATAAATATTAATTAATTATTATTATAAATGCAAACATCAAATTAAATATAAAATAATATCTTCTTAAATATTAAAATCTTCCATTGAACTCATAGTTGTTTCAATTAATAAATTAAAATCCAATTCATTTAAACTTGCTTTCGCTGTTAGTAAATCAAGAAATGTATCCAATGGTGATAATTTTTCAGCCGATGGATATGCAGCCAAACCTTTTATTTTAATTCAATTTTATTACTTATTTCATATATATTAATTAAATTAACTCTATACAAATTATAAATATAGTTTTATATAAATATAATACACATTAAATGGAATTTATGGAATTAAATTTAATTATAGGAAGATGCAAATAATTCTCATACCTATATTGAGAAATTGGATTCTTTAAATTTGTACATGCGACATTTTTCTCCGGTATATTAAATTAATATTTATTTTAAAGTTTTTCAACTGTGAGAATTACGTATGGTAGATGTCATCCATATTTGCTTTAGCTTGGAGTAACATACTATTTGATGAGAATGAGAATGGTTAGAATTCTAAGTATTAAATGGAAATATATGATAAATTTACATATAGGAAATATAAAAAGGAATTTAAAATTTGACTATACTTTTGAAACTATTTTCTTTTTTATATGTGTTTATGTGTATATATTATTAATGCATAAACGAGTATTTAAAATATTTTTTTTATATTTTAGTTAACAAAAAATATACCTATAAAATAATATAACAATAAGCAAAAAAAAAAAAAATAAATAAGTAAATAAATAAATAGAAAAAAACAATTAATTAAATGCAATTTTTGTTAAAATTACAATAATAATAATAATAATAATAAAACAATACACAAATATTTATAAATAAATAAATGAATGCTATACGTGTACAGGCGAACGACAATAGACAATATCATAATTATAAATAATAAATTTAATTTGATTGATTTTAAGTTAATACTATTACAAAAATTGTAGAAAATTTATATTATCACAATTTTCATGAATAATTAACACACATAATCTCAACGTTGCGTTGCTTGCTCAGACATAACACATAATTACACAATAAATAAATGTACTTTTAATATAGATAAAATTAGAATAGCCACTACAACCAACAGCATTAGTAATAAACAACATATGGCTAAAATCGTTCCACAAGAATGTCGATAATTATTTTCGTTATTATCATTTAAATTTATTATGGGTGATTGTTTTATTGTCGAATTTGATGATGATAGCAACGACGTTGTTGATGAAAATTCAGACAATGTTGATAATGAATCGTTTAATTGTCGATTACTGTATTTATTAAATTTTGATACCGAAGAAATAGTATGAAATGGTTGTATTGAATAATCTAAATTTTATGATATAATTCAAATAATAAATAAATAAATAAATAAATAAATAAATAATTAACAAAATATTCGGACAGAAGTATTATGCATATAATAATTATTAATAATATTAATTATATAGAGTGTATAAATAAAAATGTACAATAACATACCGCTTGGACCAGCAACCGCATCATCATTATCACATTTTTTATGGGTGTAGAATTTGCTATTACCATTACCAGATATTGTACAATTACTTAAACTACTTCGACGTGGATGTACAGGATTACCCGCTAAGATATTATATGCATGTTCACGTCCTCTTATCATTAAACTATATGGATGATTCCATGAATGCAACAAACGTTTGGCACGTGAACGTGGCAAACGTGCTAATAATTCTTTTTTTCTAGAAATACCTTCGCTGCTATCTTCAATGTCTGAAAAGAAAAACAGTTTAGGTTTTATTATCATTATCATAACAAGATGTTAAATATTTATTGGTTTTAAGTAAACGATATAGGTAAATAAATAAATGAATAAATTTCGCAATAAATTGTATAAATTGAAAACACTGAAAATAATAAAATACCAAATAAAAAAAAAATTATATTTCTAGAAAATTGACAAATTTGAAACACTGAAAAATTTTTAAAAGTCTTCAATGAAATACAAATTTCTGCTGTTTGCCTGGTACCATAACGTAGGTGCAATGAGAACATAAAATATTAATGATTGTCATTGCAAAGAGGAAATAAAAATTACAACTAAATAATATATTAAAATTGAAAAAAATAACATACGCCTTCAATTTAAAAACAATTTCTGCTGTTTGCCTGGTACCGTAACGTAGGTGTAATGAGAACATAAAATATTAATGATTGTCATTGAAAAGAAAAATTCAAACATATGCGCGAGAAAGAAATAAAAATTACAACTAATTTATTAAAATTGAAAAAAATACAATACGCCTTCAATTTAAAAACAAATTCTGATGTGCGCCTGGTACCGTAACGTAGGTGCAATGAGAACATAAAATATTAATGATTGTCATTGAAAAGAAAAATTCAAACATATGCGCGAGAAAGAAATAAAAATTACAACTAAATATATTAAAATGGAAAAAAATACAATACGCCTTCAATTCAAAAACAAATTCTACTGTGCGCCTGGTACCGTAACGTAGGTGTAATGAGAACATAAAATATTAATGATTGTCATTGAAAAGAAAAATTCAAACATATGCGCGAGAAAGAAATAAAAATTACAACTAATTTATTAAAATTGAAAAAAATACAATACGCCTTCAATTTAAAAACAAATTCCGCTGTTCGCCTGGTACCGTAACGTAGGTGTAATGAGAACATAAAATATTAATGATTGTCATTGAAAAGAAAAATTCAAACATATGCGCGAGAAAGAAATAAAAATTACAACTAAATATATTAAAATGGAAAAAAATACAATACGCCTTCAATTTAAAAACAAATTCTGCTGTGCGCCTGGTACCGTAACGTAGGTGTAATGAGAACATAAAATATTAATGATTGTCATTGAAAAGAAAAATTCAAACTTATGCGCGAGAAAGAAATAAAAATTACAACTAAATATATTAAAATGGAAAAAAATACAATACGCCTTCAATTCAAAAACAAATTCTGCTGTGCGCCTGGTACCGTAACGTAGGTGTAATGAGAACATAAAATATTAATGATTGTCATTGAAAAGAAAAATTCAAACATATGCGCGAGAAAGATATAAAAATTACAACTAATTTATTAAAATTGAAAAAAATACAATACGCCTTCAATTAAAAAACAAATTCCGCTGTTCGCCTGGTACCGTAACGTAGGTGTAATGAGAACATAAAATATTAATGATTGTCATTGAAAAGAAAAATTCAAACATATGCGCGAGAAAGACATAAAAATTACAACTAATTTATTAAAATTGAAAAAAATACAATACGCCTTCAATTTAAAAACAAATTCTGCTGTTCGCCTGGTACCGTAACGTAGGTGCAATGAGAACATAAAATATTAATGATTGTCATTGAAAAGAAAAATTCAAACATATGCGCGAGAAAGAAATAAAAATTACAACAAAATAATTTATTAAAATTGAAAAAAAATAACCTTCAATTTAAAAACCGGTACCGTAACGTAGGTGCAATGAGAACATAAAATATCAATGATTGTCATTGAAAAGAAAAAAGAAAAACATATGCGCGAGAAAGAAATAAAATTTACAACTAAATAATATATTAAAATTGAGAAACGAAATTAAAAAACCAATAATTATAAATTGAAAAAAAAAAACATGTGCCATCAATTCAAATATAAATTCCGATGTTTGGCTGTTACATTACAATCAGAAAAGAAAAGACCGAAATGAATAAAATTTTAAAACTGGTCGTCCATCAGAAAGGAAAAAAGTCATTTAATAACAATTTTATTAAAATTATTATTTTTGTCAAAACTCATTGTAAATCATAGGCAATGCGATTTTGCAAAAATATCTCGTTTTATAATAATTATATTTTGTTGATATTATTTATTTAAGCTAAAAATTATATGTTTGTTTGTTTTTGGTTACAAAGAAATGCAATATAAAAGTTTTTCCTTTTTAATAAATTTGCACATTTAAGCTAAACTACGAAAATACTCCACACTTACTGTTGACAATTTGGTGCTTGAACGATGTCTTGTGGCAGGATTAATTTGGAAGCATTATGATTACGGTGAGAAAGTAGGACACATGAGAAAATTCAATGTACAATTGATATGCTAACAGTTGAGGGATTGCGGTAATTCATTTCTTTCAGATCATAACATCTTCACATAAAATACTCTATTCACTCTCATATATTAAAAATTAGTGGTATCGCTAAAAGTAATTCTAATATTACTTACAGCACGAAATTGTCTATATATACAGTCTTAATGTTCCAAAAATATTTGGAAAATGTAAAGTATTTTAAAATTCTATTTAATACGAAATAATTAATATGTGAGCAGACATTAACC
This sequence comes from Bibio marci, assembly GCA_910594885.2. Taxonomy (NCBI): domain Eukaryota; kingdom Metazoa; phylum Arthropoda; class Insecta; order Diptera; family Bibionidae; genus Bibio; species Bibio marci. Next base: position 41,683,061 of record OU343117.1, read on the forward strand.
TACGGTTAAATTAATAAAATCAACTCACCAGCAAAAATAGCACGTACAACATCAATTTGCAATTCAAATACATAACGTTGTACATATTGCATAAACATATCAAATGATAATGAACGATATCCTAAATATGTAAAAAATGATGGAAATCCATGTGGTAATGGAAATGCAATTGTTTCACATGCTAATAAGTAACGTTCTAATATATTATATAAACTATATTGTTGAAAACATGTCATTGCATCGCTATATAAATAAACAAAATATATTAATAACACACACAGTTGGCAAAATAACCAAATCAAAAAATGGTAATTACATTAAATGAAATCCACGAAGTGTATCACGATTTGAATCAAAACCACTTACGCGACATGCAAATACACATAATATTCGTGATAATTCTGTTTGTGCTGAAACATAATTTGATGCTGTTACATGCACATAGGCTGGTGCTTGTGACACATTAGAATCTTTTAACCAACGAAAACCTAAATTTTGTTTGGCTGTATGTTTTACTAAATGTAAGCTAAGTTCACGTTGATTCTAAAAATAAAATCGAATGTCATTAGCGGTTATTATAATGAATTGAATTCTATGTATTAATATTATTCATAATAAATTATTACCACGGAATTAACAAGTTCTTGTTTTGATGCCGTACACATTTCGAATTCTAAAAATGGTAAAACATCATTTTGAGTACGTCTTGAATATGAACTAAAATCACCAAAATTTTGTGGTATATATTGATTTGTTGATGGTGATAATGGTGTAGTACATTTTGATAATGCTTCTGGCTATATATTTAATAGTGAAAATTAATTATTATTTTATTTACATTTATTATATTATTAATTATTTTTAATAATAGAAATATTGTCTTAAATTGTGCACCGTTGACGAAACCATCTGCCGATGGACCATATGGATTGATTGTCAAGACATGCGTTAAGCCATCTCCAAATAATAGTGCATCTCTTTGTTTTTAAGGTATCTAACAAACATTATACTTAAAAGTTGTCATATTATTCAGCGTGTGTGAGTATGTAACAAACCACAAATTATTCTGCAATTATGTTTCGATAGATGTTTTCATTAAATCATTTATATTCATATAGAGATGAATGACCCATAGTATCGTGTGTGGAGATATTAATAATCTCTTAATAACGGTCAAGACCAGCAACTTCCGGATTGAATGAATTGCGCGCCATAACAACCACAAAAATTAATATCTTAATTCTTTTTCAAAGTCTTATTATCCTGTGGTCACATTAAGGCAATAAGATAATCTGCAGAGGGTGTCCACAGACAGACATAGTAGTATTTTGTCTTTTGTGAAACATAACTATGGTCTCTTTACTAAACGAACTTGAAGAAATAATATATATATAATATATATACAGATATAGCTATGGAAGTTTGGAACTTTAAAGAGCTTGGATTAGAAGTAAGCATTTCCAGGTGTATTAACTAGCTAGATTAATATACCTATATTCGACACATTTGTGCACAGTACAAAAACTGGTTTGCGTGAAAATTGCTAGTACATGTCAAACCACTTCCACCACTGATGCCACTGGATTTGTTACAGCCGGGTATATTTATTACAAGCACACAGTTAACCACTGAGCTCAGGTCGGTATGTTAGTGGGCATGCCAACATCTATCTGCATCGAATTATCTTAGATCTTATAACAAGTAGGTAAGCGAAATGGAAATTAGATTAAGAGCTTATAAATTACTACGCGGGACGGAAAGAGTAGCAACCTGAGGGGAAAGATCGTTGATGGCACATACCGTATGCTGGGGCTTATCAGTGTCATATTTTACCACTTGGAGTGTAATAGTATCAAGTAATCAAGAAATGGATCGTGGAGGAATATCGAAAACAAATCAGATAACATAAAAAAAAAGTGGATAAAACAAACTATCTTTTGCGACTTTCTACGTTTTCTAAGTATGATATGATGCACACTCAGTAAAACATTGGCAATTGTTATATGACATGACATGACGCTTTCTAGCATCATTAAGATGGCGAGACTTTTTTCACAGATGACACATGCAAACCAATGTTATAATTATATATAATTTGTTACTATATATAATATTTAAAAGAATATAGTAGTAGTATGCAATGAAAATGAAAATTATGTAATTTTTAAGTACTTCTACCAAAATATACAAGTTAAAATTTTATAATGAAACCAAATGCATGAATATAACTAATTTTTACTTACATGATAGCATTCCAGCGAAAGTAGTAATTTTTCTGTTACTTGTTCTAATTTAAAACGTATTCTTTCTTTATTATCATTTAAATGTTCCCATAATTTTGTCCAAATATCAATACGATATGGTGATAAACGTTGTTGCGGTGATAACAACATCATTGTTGTATTATATAATTGTTCATGTGAAATACCAACTGTTAAATTTAATAATTTCACTTGTAATGGTTTCAATGTATTACATGTTGTTAACGGTAACAAACGTCTTAATGATATGGCATCTTGTCCAATTGATTTGCATGTCATTTCATATGCACCAGCTACTAATACTTCTTTCATTAATGGTACTGTATCACCACTTAATGGATTTTGCATTATAATACCAAGTAACTCAGTTAATACATTCATATTATCATTTACTGATGATGATGATGATGATGATGAAGAATGTACCAAAAAATAATGTATAATACTTAAACGATTATCAATTGATTGATCATTACGAAATGTTTCAATTAAATGTGATTTTGGCACATTTATTGATATTAAATCTAACGTTGCTATATCATAACATAATGTACCCCATTTTAAACATGGAACTAAATATGTTAATGGTTGTTTATTAAATGGACCACAAATAATATGACAACATGGTTCATGGCTTATACCAACATCTAATAGATGTGTAAATAAATCTGGTTGAAATACTAACATATGATGATCACCGTGTAATTTAAATGTTGGTTTTAATAATTTTGCACGATCCCATGATATCCCAGGTATAACACAATGTATTACACAACCATGATGTAATATTGTTATAGAATATGCAAAATATACATTTGTTATATTTATTGGTGTAATTTGTTTTTCTTCAGCTATTTCACCTTTTTCAATTCTATAATTTCGTTTTCTCGGTGAGCCTCTATACAGCGCATTACAATCATCATGTTCGTCTTCGTCTTCTTGTAATTGTGTTGGTTTTGTCGGTTGATACAGATAATAATGACAAACAAATAGCATACCACTTGTATCACTAATAATCATTAAATTTAATGTTGAATCATGTACACGCAATGGTACTATATCATCTTCATAAATTGGTATATAATTGGATTGTGGTATTTTTGGTAAATTCATTGGAATATTTAACTGAACAAAATTTAAAAAAATCAAAATAATATTAATATTAATGTTTGTAATATAAATTCGATAAAATTAAATCAATATCTAAAAAGTTGTATTTCTTAGAGAATATTTTGCGAAAGAAACTTTAAAATATTCTCAACAGCACGAGAAATATTATCCTTTATATTTAACGAATTAAAGATTAAAATTTATAGTAAAAACTTCACTTATAAATGGTTCCACTACGACCGTTTCTAGAATGATCTAAAAATATTGTGGTGTAAATTCTAATTTACCTCTAAAATCATAAGTTTCATTGTATTATTTATTATTAGCTTATTTTAAATTTTTTTTCTTGAGAACTGCAACTGATCCGAGTAGAATTGAACATATAATATAAAAAAAAACTATACAAAGTGCATTTTTATGAAATATGTTCTAGTCAATAGTACTAGATTATGTATATATAAAATAAATAAGCCGTGATGACTGGTCGAATTTAATTTAAAATAATCGGCTGAATTCTGAAAACCAGTAATTGAATCAAAAGACATCTCATATATTTATCAAATGCGCTCTATGCGGTGTTTTGATATAGCTTATACATTTTTGTGTCTACAATTTGGCAAAATAAAAGCTTTAATTGTAAAGTGTACATATTCGGAACATGTGATATTTTATGAACACATTTGATGCACGTATACTAGCCCATATCTAAAAATTGATTAAATAATGTTTTTACATATTAATAATTACTTACAACTGTTTCAGTTGGTGAATCGTCATGAAATTGATATGCTGATAATGTTGGATTTAAAATTTTTTCTTTATCATCTTTTTCAAATAAATTTCTACTTGTTTCCTTCATATGAATATAATATAATGCTTGTATTGTTGGATCCCATTGTGCCCATTTAAAAGTACGTACAATTATGTCATTTGATAGACAATCTGTATCTAAATACCAAGTATCATATAATTTAAAATTAATTTTTGTACTATTTGTATTGTGCGGATCATCATCCATTGATAGTTTCTTTTTTAATGTGGCTGTAAACAATAGAATATCTATAGTTGGAGGAAAAAATTAAATAATACATTTATTGGTAATCATTTTTAATAAAACCATCTCTATGATAATCAAAATAAATTAGAAAACGTTATCAACAGAACTTACTTTCTTCATGAATAAATAATAAAAATTTATCTTGATAATATTTTTCAAATGTTGTCGGTTTACGCCATAGAAATTGTACCATTACTTGTTTCGAACGTTCCATTTGTAATAATTCATATGGTTTTGGTGATTCCTGTTGTTCCGATTTTATTTCAACAATTAATGGTCGATATGTAAATTCATCTTTGTTAAACGATACTGTTTTAATAACATAAATCAATAATGTTTTACTTTGATTTACAGAGGCTTGAATAATATTTTCTCGATTTGGTAATGTTAATAATATGTCAAATGTTTTATTTTGTGCATTGTATAAACCAATATGAGTTTTTTGAATATTATTATTTTCATTGGACATAGAAATAGAAATCCATGATGCAAGTAATGATCCATCTTCTTCTTGTCCTAATATACGCCATTCAATAGTCGTATCTGCAAATAAGTAAAAATGAATTTATTAATAAAAAAAATACAACAATTGCATTGAATCTCACGTTGTCAAAAATATTTGTCTATTAAAAATAAAATTAATATTTTATCAGAAATATTTTTGATGAATGTGTTCTTTTGTTTTAACGTTTAACTTGTTTTAACAATACAGGTATAAAAAAAAATCCGATTTTGCGCAATTAACATAAAAAATTATTGCTAGTTATAAATTTTACGTTGAAAACCAATGCAATGCAATATGTTTCTTTTGTGACTTTTTTTCATAATTATAAAACAATTTACAAAAATATAATGTTCGTATAAATATAGAAATTAATAATAATAAGTAAATTAGCGTTACATTTTCTGAGCACTCAATAATTTGTATTGCATTGGTTGAAAAGCTCAAAACTCCATCGAACGTCAAGGAAATGTACATGCATACGCCATTATCATAGTTCCCCTATTTTATTATTAGTTTCCTTTTTTTCTCTAAAAGATATGATAAGTTTTCAATTTGTTCATATACACAGTTTTTATTGTATTCCTCAAAAATAAATAGAAAAATATCAAACAAAAAAATGTAACGGATGTAAATTGCGAAAATATATAAAAATAAAATTATTAAAAAACGGTAAATACAATGTTTGTAATAAATTTGGATACATATCAATATATTTTGCAACAAAACGCCGAATATAATGTGAATAAAACCAAAGAAAATTTGTTTTTCATACCTTTAATACCTTTCGTAGCTAATAGACCACAAAAATTTGCAGCAAGATTTTCTTGTATAATTTTATTTTCAATTTTTCCAGCTGCCATTACAACAAATAGTTTTCACATTTATACATTTAACTTTTCTGTTTAAACAATTAGATTCTTTTTTTTACAAAAATAAAAAAAAAAATACCAAATGTGTAAGGATTTAAGGAAGAGGAATCCCAAAATAATAGAAGGAAAGAAATATAAATTAATTTTACTGCGAAAAAAATCGGAATGGAGTGATAAAAATTATTAATGAAAGATGCTAAAAAAAAACAAAAAATAATATATGTCAAAATCATTATAACAAAAAGAAAAAAGAAAAAAAAAAAGAGAAATTTGATGAATCAATGACATTACAATAGTATTCACATTTCTCCATTAAATTTGAGCAAATATTACTGCAATATCGACTGATAATTTGACAACTATACACAAAAATAAAACACCGCTGTAAAAATAATTGAAACTACACTTAAAACAGCTACAACAACGCAACAACACAACAAACGAGAGTAAATTTGTCAAAAATTGAATTGATCAAAGTAAATTTACATATATTTATTTTATATTAATTAAAATTGTAAAACATTATTTATTTACGAGTTATTATGTAAGTACAATAAAACATTTTATTTTATTTTTTTTATATACAATTTTTCATAGCAAGAAATAGCCGGTTTGAATTCTTATTTTTTTTTCTTTTTATTATTATTTTTTTTCTTTTTTTTTTGTACTACCTTTTGAGCAAATAAATATGTCAAAAAGTCTCCGTATTTTTTCGTGCTCAAAAAGAAACTAAAAAAAAAAGAAACAAAAAAACAAAAACAAAAAATGAAACGAACTTCTATATTTCTGTGAATCGAGTATTCGTGTTGAGGAAGGTGTTCATTTAAATTTTTAATAGTAAAAAATTCCGTGTTTAATTAAATATTATTATTCTTACTTTTTAATAAAAAGTAATTATTATAAATTTATTATAAATTAATAAGCCGCATTGTTTTCTGAGTTGTGATTTTTATAAACAACCATTTTGCAAAGACGCCATCATTTTCTTCGTCCGACATTTTTACAAAAAAAAAAAAAATAAAGCATTTTCATTTGACGACGCCATACTTTTTTTTTGGCAGACATATTTTATAAACATTTTCGTATTGTTAAAAAAAAAATTGGCCATTTTTGTTGTGTTTTGAATATATATGAAGAAATGGTTAACATTAAAAACAATTAATAATATCAAAAAATAATTGGAAATGCATTGAATTTGGCCGGTTAAAATTGATTCAAAGACAAAGAAAGTTATTAATATACGTGTGTGGCACTGTGTGTGTGCGAGTGTAGTGGTAGTGACAGCTTATGGTATTTTCCAAAAAAAAACGCAAAAAGCAAGAAAATAACAATAACAACAACAACAATCCACAGGGACAGTAAATAAGCCGAATTACCAACATCCACAATAGAAATAAAAAATATCCCAAGTAACTATATTTTAACAAATAACTTTATATTAAATTTATTTAAATGAATTTTTCAAAATTTTATTTCGTTTCTTTTTTTAATTTAATTTTGTAAAATTTTATAGTTAAAAAAAAGAACACGACAAAAAGGAAATGGCTCATCACCACTCAGATGTTATGTGCGAAGTTGAAATATCAGATTCAAATATTATAGAAGTTGATTCTGAACAATTTAATGTTAATGATATTCATAATATCCCATATGAAAATTATGAAGTCAGTGTTATCGATGATGATCAATGTTATGATGGGATAAATCGTGAAACGGATGATTCACAGGGTTTAATGATGCAAAGTATTGATGATGAGGAAATTATAATACATTCCGAAAATGATTTACAAGGTCATGAAGAAATTTTAGATGCATCTGGTGATCCATTATGTGTTTATGGCGATGTATCAGCAATTGGAAATGAAATTTATATTGAAACATCACCGGGACCATCAGTTAAAAAGCGAAAAAATGCCGTGCCCAAATCACAAAAATATGCAAATCGTATGCGTAATACACCAAATGCACAACAAGGTATTATAACAATAGATCCATTAGCTTCTCAACAAATATCAGAAACCAGTTCAGCAATGGCAACGACACCATTAAAACCGCGTCGTTGGGAACAGCGACAAGTACAAATAAAAACAATGGAAGGTGAATTTAGTGTAACAATGTGGGCATCTGGGGCATCAGACGATGAAGACGATTCAAATCCTGAACCAGATCCTGATTATACTGAATATATGACTGGCGGGAAAAAAATTAAACAAGAACCACCACCCGGTTTAGATTTGTCAGATCCCAAACAATTAGCCGAATTTACGAGACCTATGTCCGGATTATCTGGTGGAAATTATCAAAAAACTAAAATCCAAAATATGTTACATCAAGGTGGTAATATTGATACGGCCGGTACAAATTTAGATGACTCGCATAGTATAATATTAGCATCGTTGGCACACCACGATAGAACAATTGCATGTCCGCATATGGGTTGTAAAAAAATGTTTCGTGATAATTCAGCAATGCGTAAACATTTGCATACACATGGTCCGCGTGTACACGTTTGTGCCGAATGTGGTAAAGCATTTGTTGAAAGTTCAAAATTAAAACGACATCAATTGGTGCATACTGGCGAAAAACCATTTCAATGTACGTTCGATGGTTGCGGTAAACGTTTTTCACTTGATTTCAATTTAAGAACACACGTACGAATACATACCGGCGATCGTCCATATGTTTGTCCATTTGATGGTTGCAGTAAAAAATTTGCCCAATCAACAAATTTGAAATCTCATATTTTAACGCATGCAAAATCAAAGTAAGTTTTATTATAATTTCACAAAAATAAATGTATGTTGCACCCGATACACACATTCCATTTGAAGATGTTGTTGTGTTTCTTGCAAATAATTTATTTTGTGTAATTATTAATTTTATTACGAATTTATTTTGTTTATTATTTTATTTTTATTTAATCAAAAACATTATTGATATATTCTCATATAAATTAATAGGGGCAACTCGTCTGATAAGCGACCTGTACAATGGTATTCCGAACCCGTCAGAATAGATTATTAAAAGTAAGAAAAAGAAATACAACTTCCAATTGTAAGGAATATATATATATAATATATATATATATATATATTAAGGGAAAAAATTGAAAATAATTGTGTTATTAAGAAATACAAGCGTGTTTTTTTTTTAATTTTTTTCTTTGTTCTTATTTTTTTATATATATATAATAATAATAACATATGCATAAATTATTGGAATAATAAATAATATGATTTAATTACTGATTTAAAACTAATTTATATAATGTTCAAATTTTTATTAGATAACTTGATCTTATAGTGTTCTTTAACATATGATAGATTTAATCTAAAGTGAAAGCATGGCATGAAAAACTCAAATTATGATAATTACGTATCAGGTGATATTGTCTATTAGATGACCTCATTTTACTTATAATTTAGTAACTAACCGAATAAATTTTAAATAAAATTTTATACAAAATAAGTTGCAAAGAATTATACATTATTATTTTGATTGGTTATTATTAATGATGGATTTTTATTTGGTGTCACAAATTGAATTTTGAAATACTATACACATTTGATGATGTCTACAAACGTAGAAGACATTTAAATGATGTCGTACCTATACGGTCTGTGGGTCATTAAACCTTCTAAAAGTTTAAGAAAATCGAACAATCAATGGGTTTAGAATAATTGTAATATTAATATTTATGCGTTAGGTTTACAACAATGTTATTATAAGGAAATTCGAGAATACTATGTGTTACATAAAAATGACTAAGCCTAAACCTAATATAACAATGAATATCTCTGGTAAATATATTTAGACAGCACCAAAGGGGGCTGCTAATCTTTGTTGTACAATATAAAATACATCTTTAATCATATTATAGACTATTTTAACTATACACATCGACAAATAGAAATACAATCTTATGTGTTTTTTTATGTTCTAATACGATTTTATGTAAAAAAAATTAAAATTCTTGTAAATTCTCACGTTCACATTATTAAAACTTATGAAAATTGAAGTGTTTTGAATAAAAAAAAATTAATTAAAATTTTAGTGTATTTTAATTGTTCTAGACAGAACAAAATAAATAACATATAGAAATGATTCCATTTTTTTTTTAACAAACCATCATCAGACGGCGAAGACTACTATCTACTAATATTATACATGAAAAAGGCGTCTCAAATATGTCATCAACATTGTGTTGTTTTAAACAATTAGTTCATGAGAAATATTTGTTATAAGATTAAAAGTAATAAAAGAAAGACATCATTTTGCAATACGTAAACAATATGTGTTAATATTAATTGGTTGTTTAAAGAATAGAGAAAATTTAAAATAAAGTAAAAATAATCTTCAAGAGATGATGGAACTTTCAACTTAACTATTCAATTAATTATCTTATCACTTTTATTATCATGAAATACTATATATATACCGAAAACCTGTGTTATCTTTTATAAATTTAAATTTTAAATGTAAATTTAGGAATTTTAAATTTTTTAAAAATCTAATTTTCTATTCCCAAATATAATTATTCTTTAATATATAAATGCGCAATTTATACACCAAACTCATTTTTCACACACAAAGTAAAGTAAAACATATCAATTGTAAATTTTATAATTGTTTCATATCTTATGTATTTTATTTTGATTATATTATTAGTATATTATTTGATTATTATTTAATAAAATTATCAGCAAATAATACAATTTAAAAAAGAAAATAGATAAGAATTTATAGTATAAAATTAAATAAAAATTATTATTAATCAATTTTTCTCTTTCTTTTTTTATTATCAACATTTATTTATAGATAAACAAGCAAAAAAAAAAAAAAACCATCACAAACATTTTAAAAACCACATTGAATTATCACAAAAGTGTAACAATTTTTAAATAAAAATAATAATTACAAATAATTTTATTAAGATACTACGAGGATATACAGAGACAATAAAAACATAAATAAAGTTTCATTTCATATCATTTTTTTTATAATATAATACAAGATAAAAAATAAAAAAATTAAAATTAAAATTCAATGTGTTGGAGGATGATTTGATTGATTTTTTTTTTTTTTTAAATTAAAATAAAATTTCATTTTAAATATTAAAATTATATATTAATAAAAAAAAAGGAAAAAAATAAAAATAAACGTACTATATTAATATTATTAAGAAGAAAACAAATTACCAATTTAAAATTATCTTATTTTATCATATAACAAAGACAACAAATAAAAAAATTAAAATAAAATTAAAAATTGAAGAGCATAAAATAAAAAAAGAAGATATGGCATTAAAATGGGGTATTGTATCGGCTGGTAAAATTTGTCATGATTTTGTAAATGCATTAAATACATTATCAGATGTTGAACATACAGTTGTGGCCGTTGCAGCACGGCAATTAAGTAGTGCACAAGAATTTGCAAAAATCCATAATATACCGATGGCATATGGTTCGTATTCGGAAATGGCAAAAGATGCAGACATTGAAGTTGTTTATATTGGTAATTTAAATACACAACATTTTGAGGTGGCAATGGAAATGTTAACCGAAGGCAAACATATTTTATGTGAAAAACCATTATGTGTAAATGAAAAACAAGCACGTAAATTAATAACCTATGCTGAACGTAAAAAATTATTTTTAATGGAAGCTATTTGGTCACGATTTTTTCCAAGTTATCAATATGTTAAGAAACAAATTAATTCTGGTGTTTTAGGCGATATAAAACAAGTAACAGCTGAATTTGGATTTTATTTAGATAAGGAACGTGTGCTGTAAGTATATATGTTTTTAATCATGGATTCAATAATAATGAGTTAAGAATTTGTTCCCTTCTCCTATTCCATAGTGTTTAACAATTACTAAAGACATATTTCATATTTTTAATATTTTGTTTTTCATCATGCAGTCCAAATTAAGTTTTAAATGGCAATTGTTGCCTATAGATGTTGTCCGGTGAGATCCATCTTGGTGTTTTTAAAATAATCTTTTTTCTCATTTTCTTAGTTGTTCAAGACTTTTAAAATTGTACAAATATAAGAATTTGTTTTGTTTGTATCTCTGCTGGTGAAACAGCACCCAAATATTGTTTCTCCTTTGTCTATTTTTGTATATATAGCATGGCCGCTAACCGCGCAGATGACTATAATGTAATTTGTAACCAGTTTGTCTAGCAGCAATATGTATCGGAAATAAAGAAAGCTATTTCTTTTTATTGCTTACAGTACCGTTTTGATGTTCAAATCCATCATGTGTTTTGATGATAGCTTTTATTTTTTTAATTAATAGATTTAATTACAATGACTTCTGTTTGAAAGATTGATGGGCGTCACAATATAGTGTCAGATGCTATGAAACATCTTTCACCATATATTTCCACACAATTAACTTGCATTCGCTTTTTAAAATAACGCTTCTTTTACGTGAATTTATCTATGCTATAGTATTAAAGCCACAAGATTGTTAAGGAGCTCCAGTTTATCATTTATGACACATGACACACTACAAAAGATACCGTGTGTGTCTATAACTAATATCGCTTTTAAAATTTAAGTTTCCATTCTTATTTGTGTTGTTCTCACTTGCACTTAAAATTATAATTTCATTGTTTTGATAAGTTATTAATAGAATTATTTTCAATATATTTTATTTTAGTAAAAAATCATTAGGTGGTGGTACGGTTTTGGATTTAGGTGTATATACAATTCAATTGGCTCAATGGGCATTTCAAAATCAATTTCCAAAATCGATAACGGCCACTGGTACGCTTAATGATGATGGCGTTGATATTGAAATGGAAGCAAAATTAGAATATGGTGACGATGGGATTGCATTAATTAAAACAAGTGCATTAAAGAAATTAAAAAATGAAGCTGTTATAACCGGAACAAAAGGACAAATTACAGTAAATATAATTATTTTAATTTAATATACAATATAATAGAGAAAGAAAGAAAAGTATATACTAATTTAATTATTTTCTATTTATTTCACAATTAAGCTACGTGATTTTTGGTGTCCAATTTCGGTTATCGATATTGATGGTAATGAAAAAACATGGCCACTACCAACAGCTAATTTACCATTTAATTTTCATAATAGTTGTGGTTTACGATATGAAGCCGAAGAAGCACGTCGCTGCATACGTTCAAATGAAAAAGAAAGTGTACATGTTAGTCATAATGACAGTTTAACTATTGCTAAAATTGAAGATACAATTCGTCAACAAATTGGTGTTAAATATTTACAAGATGATGATTAAATATATAAAATTATAATTACAATATCATATACATGAATTCGATTATATATAATATAATATATATATATATATAGATAGATGTATAAATGCATATTTTATGTATTGTCACATATATAATTATAATATATTTATATAGATATAAATATAATATAAACTCATACAAATGCTATTTTTCACTTTGGTATAATTATTATAATTATTTTGTTAATATAAATTGTCATATTTTCAATAAATGTTCTATATAAAATTAATTTTTAAAATAATTATGTATTTTATTTGTGTGGGATTTCTATAAATGAGCAATTTGAATTGTACTAAATAGTCTTTGTTTGGGATATTTATATTTAATATATTATTATTATTATTATCATTATTACCTGTGGAATGGTAAATTTAATTTAATTTCGATTGGTATTTATTTCGCACAATTTTGGATTGAGTATGACATTAATTAGTATATGTTAATAGTGTAGAATTTCAATTAGGAATTGCAAAACTATATAAAACAGCAATCGATATGTTTTTATCATTTCGGACGTAATTTTGTTATATGGGTTGACTTTATATTTATATCATCATAATCATGTCATATAGGTAATTAAAAGAATTCATCAATTTACTTTACTTTATACAAAGATGTGATAGATATTATCGATAAATTTGAATAATTTTTATATTCAATTAAACGCAATGATTTATTGCACAATGAAACCCATAAAACTATATGGTTAGCCAAATTTTCCTCCCTATATAACAATACGAATATTAAATTCTTCTCTTATCAAAAATTAATATAATAAATATAATCAATTAACATATAAATAATACCAACATATTATATTTATGTAATTACACATACGACGTTGTTATCGATATTAGAGAAAATAATTTATTACTCGCATTAACATTTAAAATGTGTTAAAAAAGTGTTATTTGATAATTTGAATTACCAATTACCGAATTATCAACACATAATCTTTTATCACGTTATGTGCATAGATAGAATCAATTTAATATTTATTATGATACAATTAATTTGCCATTTCGCTTTTATGAAATCATGTGATGTTGTTGGAGGCCATTCAGATTTATTAATAATAACAAACACATTTATAATTATACTATTGTATATTTCCATGCGGAGTAATTTACAAATTTATGATACTATTACAATGACAGTAAGTAAGTTTAGTAAGGATAAGGATATAGCGAAAACGATACAGGTTCCAATTATCATTTTATAACATATATTACACTCCAGAATATCAACAACAAGCATTTGGTCTACATTTTAGAATAAAGAATTTTAAATTGTATCGCACATTTATGATTTCGCATGCGTATAATATAGGTTCGATTTCGATAAAAAAAAACATCATGTACAGGATCAACTGTGAATAATTATTGAACAGCAATGCGTAACAATAGCAAACAATTAAACATTGATAATTAAATCAAAGTGCTAAAATAAGAAGTATGCGGTGAACATAAGAAAATATTTCGATTCGGTCGTGAAATTGTAGGAGGGTAAATAAGTGAAAAATTTGTCTTGAAATAGAACAAAATTGCAATGTTATGCTCCCTTATAAAAATAATGGCAATGAGAAAACGCAACTATTTACCTTTCGACAATTGTAGACTAATTGGTAAATTGTTATATATACGGGGTAATTTACCAATATACTTGAGTGTAACGAATATTTGGTAGATGTTATAAATGCCACTTGGAGTAACAATTCTGTGATACGCATAATTTTCTTAAAATATTATTCTACATCGCAGATTGTACTCTATTATATATTTGTATGTGTCTGCGTACATGTTTAATAATATATTAATATCGTATAAATAAATAAAAACTAAATATCAATACAAATTAATTAAAATAATAATAATTTTCTTACATAAATGTGAAGGTGTTTTTATAATTTGCCAAAATTAATGATAAAATAATATTTACAATCGTATTTTTATTACTATCAATGTTATTATATAGGTATATATCATATGATGATATGATGATGAACCAATCCAATCACCCACGATAAACGGTATATACGGTGTGTGGTAAATGATGGTATATATATATATACAATAGATAGACCTATACCGTTTACACATCACTACTTATATATTGTATACCACAATAATATGAATATGCTTTTCCATGTCGCTGGATTATTACAACTCCTCGTATATATAATATAATTAAATATACATAATTTATGTATATATCTATATGTGTATGCGTGTGTAAGTATTTATATATAATACACAAATACTATATATATATATATATAAACACTTATATATAAAGGTGTACATGTATGATGATGAGCGACTAAAAATGTTATAGGCTATACTTCAGTAGGTATTTGTTACGATATAATAATCTAATCAGAATTTAATTAATTGTAATATTATTAATTTTTGTTTATAAAAATTTGTCTAATTTTGTTATGATTTTATATATGAATATATTTTGAATATATCTTATCTATACATATTTCAATACGGTAAAATAATTCATTAATTAAGCATAAAATTAGCATATGTTGGAATTTTTTAAATATATTGTACTGATATTATTATAATTCATATGTATAATTCGTATATTTATTTATATATATTATTGTATGTTGTATAATGAAAAGACACAAATGTTAAAATACAATAAACTATATCGCAATATACGAAAGTAGTAAATTAAATCAAATATATAATGTAAGTGGTTAAAATCCTATTTAAGTTATTTAGGATTAATTTAGTACATGTACAATAGTCTTATTTTAATTTATAGATGATTAAATTATAGAATTATATGTTATATTAATTACATAGTTATGGTATATATTGGTATTTCATTTTAAGACATGTATATAAAAATATTAAGCAGTATTTAAGTTAAAGAGAAAATATAGAGATATATAATACAATATATGTAAGTTAAGTAGAATTATTATAAATAATTAACTATTTATTATGTTGTTCATTTCATTTCACTGAATATCAAATTAATTTAATCGATAAAAATACACCTTATTGCTATATTGTATTGTAATGGAAAAATATTTATATACTAATAGTAAGTAGTTGGATGTATAAGAATAATTTAGGATTTTTGGTTTCTAATTTGTTTCTTTTAATTATGCAAAGAAAAACAATGGATCATGCATAATATTAATTAAGTAATGTATTTTACGAAGGAAGTATTATTAATCTACGGAATCAATTTCAAATCAATTATTGAAGCGACTTAAATGTATAGCAAATCAGTATTATGAATTTAATCTATGGATTTTTTATTCAAAAAAAAAAAAAAAAAACATCCATTTTCTTATAATATTCAAAGTGCTTTTGAAAAGGTCTTTCACATAAAATAAACCGATTTCTGATTGCTGATTTGATTGTGTTTGTTATAGCTAACTTCTAAATTCGAAATTAAGCAAGTTATCCTTGCTGGTGTCTGTGCGTGTAACCAAAACCGCAATGAAATCATTGTGATAAAATTTTACTTTCGAATATAATAGGATTCTGTTAATTCATTTGCTAACAATGATTAATATGCTTGGAAATAAATGGATCATCATAATTTCAAATCAATATATAATTTAATGTATAAAATTCTAATAGAAGGATTTCAGTTTTATTAACGAAACATACATAACTCGGATGAAACGGATTTTACCGGTAACGACATTTGACGTACACATCACATATGACTTATATATTTTATGCGTATATCGATTAAGCGGAAAATTTAAAACAATAAGATTATCTCTTAAATAATTTTTCTTACGTACTACTTATATTAAATATTAGATTTTAAATCTTTTCAAATTATCTTAATTCATAAATTTCAGTACATATAATCAAAATAGATCGCCACGCACATATTATAAAATTTATTAAATATGGAAAAATATTTATTAGTCAATGCATATTATTTTTTTTTTATGTAAACAAAAGGAAAATAAAATATTCTGCTGAAAATAAGAATTTAAAAAAAAAAAACGAAGTGTTTACTAAAGAATTTTCCATAAAATCTACTTAATTATGGATACACGTACGTACATTTATATAGAGAAAAGCGCAAGTTCAACATTAAATTTCCCCATTTTATAGTTCACATATAAATTGTTAATATATTATAGAGAATTTTCCTGAACAATATTTGTTTCCACATTATGTACGAGTATAATATTATAACAAAAACGCATTTATGTATTTTATTGTTAGTGTGTATATAGGGGAAAAGGAAAACATTTTGTACCCAGTTCAATATAAAATGGTATCGTGCGAGATATGGGGTGCGTATCGCTACTTATTCTATACACAAGGAGAAATCCGCATATATACATTTATATATATATATTTGGTTGGATAAATAACATTATAAATAAATATGGTTAAATAAATAAAGAAAAAACAACATTCACCGGAATCATATAAATTCAGAAGAAAACTTATACCAAGTTCATTGTTGATTGTGACTTTGTCACGTGTGTATTTTCTTTTCAAAAATAATATTTATTATATAAATAAATTTATACAATATAGAAAAAATAAAAAAATAATATATTTAAACGTGCGAATTCATTTTTATAATAATAATAATAATAATAATAATAAATAGTTTTTTGCTTGAAAAACGTGAAAAATTGTAATTTGGTGGAAATTACAATTTATTTTAAAAATACAATTTTGTGTTATCAATTTTCAACGGATTTCTATACGAAAATCTCTTCCATATTTATTTATCACAACACGATTTATTAATTAATCCACAAAAAAGTTATTATTCGCAAATTGTGATTCTATATAATATTACAATACATATTTTGGAAATTATTTAAAATTTAAAAATAATTTCCCAAATAAATAAATAAAAAATCGCTGATTAATTTATTATATTATTTATTTATCAAGAACTCAGACACTTTTCGAAAAGGTAAGTCAATATATTTATTTAAAAAATTAATTAATAATAAATAGTGTAGATAAACAACGTACTTAATTAATAAAATTAGGTGCATTGTTAATTGTTAATTTTAAAATAATATACCTATAATTATTATATTGTATAAATTAATAAATAAGATTATTATTCGGTACCAATTTTTATAATATTAATTAATTTATATTTTTTTAAAAAAATATTGTATATTTTGTTAAAGTGATAATTTTGTATAGTTTTGGCATATTTTGATGCAGGAATTTGTAAGAGAGAGGTTTGAAAAATTATTAGTCTATAATATAATGTAGTATTTTCAATAAAATTTTATCTATAAATTAATAAATAGACACAATATATTTAATAAAAAAATAAACCCAAAGTTCCACACAAAAATTCCAATATATTGAATGGTTTTAATGGAAAATTTTAAATTTTCAAAGTTATTTTGACCAAATTAACAATGCAGAATTTGAATCTAATTTGTTTGTTTCAAATATGACTATGGAATCTCTATATATAGACGATTGACAAACATTAGTTTAACTTAACTAAAACGAAGCTAAATATGGTGTAATAAAATGTCAATGAAAACATAATTAAAATGTTAAATAATGCATATGTTAAAATATTACACATAAATAACCGAATTTTGTTATATATGAATTTAATAACTACGATATTACTAAATTTACCATCATTATAGAATTTTGTGTGAAATTTCCATTTTAACTAATAATTATATGAGAGAAGCATAATAAAAAGTATAAATAAATGATCTTCTTATATAAATTTAAGTTTTATATGATAAAAAGTTCAAATGCTCAATTGAATGAAATTAAATTACTATATTTATAATGAACACTCAACATATAATGAAAGCTGGTATCTTTATTAAACTCTTGTGAATTAATTTTTTAGATTTTAACAGTATATTCTGGAAAAATATCAATAAATTTGTCAATTTCCTCAAAAGACATTCCTCAAATTATATTATAAGTACACCCAACCGGTGGTATGTTAATCCGAACGGCAGCTAATTCGAACACAAAATACTATACATATTTGGAAAAGTAACGTTGAGATTTACACGTACACGGTTTTGGTATAAGTAATACCAATAATATTTTTATTTAATAATAAATTACATAATTATTTTATGAATTTTCTCGTAAAAATACAAAGTTTAATTTTTATTCAATTAGCAAAAAAGATACGAGATTTTTAATAAGTTTTTTATCCTGCATATATATAACCCAATTCTCAACAAATATTGATAACAAATTTGATGAAAATCTCAGATGAGAAATGTCCACATTGTATATAGGCATTTTATTAGAAAACAGTTGATATATATTCATTTGTTGAAATCAAATTTATTCCGTAAAGGAATTCAATTTAAAAAAAATCATGTTATATTATTTGTTAGCGAATGCAATACTCATAAAAATAATTGAGTATGGATCATTATATTTCATATATATAACTTGATCAATGCGAGTACCATGCCAAAGAAATCTATGACTTCTTTCTTTCTGTATCGTTATACTATCAAAATTTAAAGTAAACTAAATTGTTTGTTGTGTTAGTCGTGCTGTTCTTGAGTTAATAAAACCAGAAGATTATTGCGTATGTTTCACATTCAAATTGTCAAATTGTCAATCATATCATAAATTAACAAAATTAATGTATTTTCTATGCCTATACATACAATTAATTTTAATTGCATTTAAATTAAAAGGTGTTTTAGAATATATAATTAATAATTTAACTTAATATTTATATTTCTCAACACAGCACATTCGCATTACATTTAAAATGCACGAAACAAAATATATATAGAGGTGTATATTTTAGATATTTCTATTAATATTTAATTTAATTATAAATTATATGTTAAATGTCGCATCAAAATAATATGCAAATGTTTATGTAGGCAGCCAGCAAAGTGTGTAATATACATTAACATTATCATATACATATATTTATTAAATATATATGTTGAAAAAGATGCTCTCGCACAATTCATTAAAATACTAAGATTTTTATTTAATAAAATTATGAAAATTATAATATTATTATTAAAACATAAAACATATATAGTAATTTTTGCATATACGTAGGGTAGTGATTCCTGTCTTCTGTCGACACAGCTGTCTTCGATCAGTCGAATACACTGAATTTTGTATATAAACACATAGTTCAGTAAAACATTAAATTTCAAATTGATTTACATATAGGCACAAAATTTGGAAACAATCAACTAACTAAAACTAAAATATTAAAGTCTCAATCAATTTTTTTATATATTATATAGCAATGAATACTGAATAGTTTATAATAACGTTGTTTTAATAAAATTTGTGGATAATAAAAAATATTGAAAATACTTTAAAAATTATTTTCCACTCAAAATTAACATCAAATTGTTATGATTTCAATACGAAATGGTCAAAGACTGGAGACAATACACTATATATGGTATTATATACAATATGAGTATTAGTTCACCCTAATGAATGCCATTAAATTTTCAATTATATTCGAATAAGTATTTCTCATTTAACTTATACTATTAAGTTCTCTTTATTATTATCCAATTATTCACTTAATAATTTCTATATGCGATTCCATATACTTAAATAATATATAGTCGTATGTATACGCAAAGGTATTTCATATATACGATAACCATTATGTTACAATTTTGTACTGATTCTTTATATATATTATATCCATAAAAATGAATGATAAATATATATTTATATATAAAAAGTCATATATTACTCTAAGTGGCATCTACCAAATATTCAATTTACAGCCAAGTTGGTGAATTATTTATAGTATGAAAGTATATATGTAACAATTGTAATATGTAATTGTAATTAACGAAAGATATATATATATATATATAAATGTTTCCATTAGTTCATAAAGGTGTTGATGTTTGGCCAGACATTATTATTCTTTAATTATAACATCCAACATCGCATAAATTTTCAAAGATATAGGATTTTTTATATTCCATAAACAAGAATAATGGTCACCCAGCTAAAAAATTTCCCATGTAAATAGTGAGAATTGTACACGGTATAGTTCACAATTGATTAACATGAACGCTGTGTGCTACTCTGCGACAAGTTCGATACAGTGAATAAAACGGTTAATAAAATAAACAATTTTATAAGAAACATTTATAAATGGAAAAAGTGATTTTAATGTTACTGATAGATAACTTCAAAACATTATATTTTTTAATAAATATATAATACAAAATTTGAAAAGTATTATGTATTTAAAGAAACAATTTCTTGTTCACGCACGCTCGTATAACCTTTTACACCAGCATATATATTTTAGATAATATAGAAAATTAACTTGAAAATTTCAATTAAATTCTAAAAACTTAATTTTATATAATTAAATTTCTTATCGTCACCATAATTAAAGTATATAATATATTGCAAATCGATGTAGATTCAAATATACGCGTATTCAACGTATTTATAAATTTCGCACATATATATTTGTAAAATACTAAACACTTTTTAATCAATTAATAAAGGTATATTGTATATTGTATTATAATTTAGTATATTATATACAATTAATATAGTATATTATATACAAATTACACATAATATTCTGTTATATATACCAGAGTGTCTGATGGTATATTTATAATACATTAAATATATATAGATTTATAAGTATATTCGTAAATACAAAATTTAGTTTAGTTATCTGCAAATATCATATTAAAAATCCTCAATGCAATTCTCCAATATACATAATATACTCACCGAAAATAAAATTAATGAAGGCGCCTCATAAACCATATAAATATAGAATTAAGTGTTTTCAAAAGAGACATTTTAACCATACCTAGATATAGTGACAAAAATATATAATAGAAATAGATAGAAAAAATATATACATAAAATATATGAAAAATAAAATATAAATAATTGTATCGAGATTTAACCCTTGTTTTTTTTTATTTTTTCCTATTAGTTTTGAGATGAGCTGTATAGAAATAAACAAACGAAGGAAAAAAACAAAAAAAAAGGTTATATATTTTGTGTCGCTTGTTCTATATAAATTACACCCAAACGCATATATATTTCTATATAGTCTATGCTAGTGGATGAGAGGATTACAAAAATTCCATAAAGGAAAATTGTAAACATAAGTGTCAACACACGCGTGTACGCAGGTCATCGTAAAAATTTCGATAAAATTTAATAAAAAATGAAATTATAAATAATTTCATAAATATAATTTTGAATTCTAATTGTAACAATCAACAGTTTCATCTTGTTCTATTTTGATTCCAATTATATTAACTAAGGTATATTACCCTTCGACAATTATAATTCTGCGCCATATATACCTCTTAATCGGTTACATTTTTTCTTGCCCTATATATGGACCCTAATCCAACTGCATATTCCATTGTTTTATGGGCAACACAATTTCTCGGTTTTCAAATACGCGCTAATACCCTCTATTTCCTAAACGGTAGCAATTTAGTTTTTGATATGAGTAAATATTAAAAAGGTCCGACGCTTGTTTTTGGAATACTTTTGCTGTTGCCAGCAGTTCAGTACAGTAATTTGCATGTCACTCCATTACAGACAAATTTCGATACAATTTTAGGTAATTCTATTTGAATTTATTATATAATCTTAATCATTGCTCAAACAAATGCATTATAATTTCATTAGTTATATATTATTTTTATATAACTATATATTGGTGCGCCATATAATCCAGAAAAAATCATGGCCTGCAGTGATTTTTCCTATGTGAGATTCTGTTAACGAACGAATTAATAACCAAGACGACAGCACTATAATCATCAAAATTAATGTATCGGTATTCCGATGATTTTTAACATCACCCTTGTATTTTATACGCGGACGAGCATATATGGGATTTACAGAAATTGGATGATAAACAAAGTAAAAAAAAATAAATAAATATTTTTGAACTCACCAAATTGGATCATTATTTAGAAGAAAAAAAAACCTTAATATATAATACATAATTATTTTCTACTTAATGTGTGACACACTACTAAACAAAAACTTTAATATAAATATTTTTCTGTAATCGACAATGACAATTTTATATTATACAATATATCAATATTTATTGGTACCGACACACAAATGCAAACGCACAAATATTGGATTTTAAAAAGATTAGATTAATTGTAATAATTATATAGAATTGTAAAAATAAATATAATATACAAGTGAGAAGCAGTTTTGTGGATTATAACTTTTAATAAAAATTATAGTCGTAACTTAAATATTTCGCTTTCAATCGGTATCAACATATCGTTGTTGGGCCTATAAATATTAATTATACGTTATAAATGTTAACATTTCAAAAATGAAGAATAAATAATAAGTATTGTTATACGTAAAAATGTATAAGTCAGATGAAGATACCCAAAATAATGGGTACTACATTACATATACACAAAATATATATAAAGCTTATTTTGTCGCACAATTATTTTTCAAAAACGAACACAAAACAATTAATTATTAAAATGATAAATTCTGTAAAAATATTATAATGATAATTTTTTATCATTTTAAAGTGAAAAATATTTACTTAAAAATATATACAAATTAATTATTAAATGTTATTTTAGGTAATAATTTTTCTCTTATATATCATAAAAATGTCAATTATTTATAAATTAATTATGGACTATATAACTATAATTTAAGTTATATTTTTACATTTACTATATAAAACCGGAAGAACAGTATTTCACCTAAGGTGAAAAGCCACTCTATTTTATATATATAATTTTTTTTGTACACAATACAATGTACTATAATAAAATCATAAATAAATAAACTTTTATTAAACTAATTACTAACTCTATGCAAACGATAAAATATAATATTATCATACACTCTTGTCGTTTTTAATATACACTTGCTTGTATATATTTATAAGAGTAAGTGCATATTTCCCGTCATATTCCCATATTATATACGAATCGCGTAAAATGTTTACACATTTTCTTATATTTTAATTTTTTAAAGTTTATAAAATAAAAAGATTAATATTGACATCATCATATATTAATTATTAATATATATTATAGTATATATATATATAGTACTCGTATAACGTAGATAGGAATTTTTAAGTATACATACTAATTGAAATTATTTTT
Organism: Bibio marci; assembly: GCA_910594885.2. Taxonomy (NCBI): domain Eukaryota; kingdom Metazoa; phylum Arthropoda; class Insecta; order Diptera; family Bibionidae; genus Bibio; species Bibio marci. The sequence continues at coordinate 41,707,297 of OU343117.1, forward strand.
TTTATATAACTTATGTATTTTGATGACGCCGTAAATAAAGTTGTTTTTAATTTATAATATATGTTTTTTATATGTCACAGATAATAATTATTAAATTTTTAATAATCACAGAAAATATGTGGAGGTGTTGTGTTGGTCATAACTCATATTTTATATATATATATATATATTTAGTGTATCCCACGGAGAAATGAGTTTTAATTATTATAAATGTACCGCGCCGCGCATAAAACCAAGTCCACACAACATATTTTAATGGAAAATTTAACACTAATTTATGTATACAATTTAATGAACAAAAATATAAAATCAACAACAAATGACCAATTTTAAATCAAATTTTAAATTAATTTCAACCATTAAAAATTAATGTAAATTTGGAATTTAATAATATTTACAATTTACAATAAAGAAATATGTAGAATATATGCAGAAAATTATAATTGTCAAAATCAATTTTCACCGTCAGGACAACTTCTGAATACTTACAGAATTTTGGCATTTCTTCTGATCCAAATTTAGATGAAATATTGTATAGTATTCGTAGGTGTATGGTGTAATAACCTTATATAAATTACGTTCCTAAAATTAACTTCTAAGAAATTGATACCTCTAAAATATGAGAAGTTTTCTAGATCAGCCTCTGATCATACATTTGCAACTTGAACATTTCTTATTCAATTTTGATAAAATTTTACAACACGTTTAAGGGATATATTTTAATGAAATTTCTATATAAGAAATTATATTAATCCCACCATAATTCCATTAAGAATATTATTTCGATAATTTATATAGTATATGAGTGTAAGCTTTTTGTATTGTATTGTACATTTAACAAGATGTATTATAATAAATAAAATGAAACACAATAATTTTCTTACTCTTCGTTCCTTTTTAAAATACCAATTTTGTGTATGGAATAATCAAATAATAATGTTATTATATTGATTGAATGTCCATTGAACTTTGGGACAAGATGGCACATAGATAAAATGGTATTTCGTCATGTATGGAGACAAAAACGTTGATCTGCTTTCAATTCTTCTATCCTTTTTTACAAATCAATTTTTGTTTATTGACGGATTATATGCGTGTTATCTTCCAAAGTCATTCGGTCAAAGTAAAACCATGTATACGTGTAGGAACGTTTTTCTACATATGCATTCTATCTGGTCTTTTACTCACTGTTTGCTCTGTTTATACTTTTCTAAATAAAATACCAATGTTTTATGTATGATCATAAAAATACATACATATTATGAAATTGATTTTATTATTACCATATATATTATTGCAATAATATGAATCTATCATATGTATACGATTAGTTCAACAAAAAGAAATGTAATGGGGAAAAAAATACGAGTATATGAAAAAATTAATCAATAAATAAATAATTGCAATCAATTTTGTAATTAAAAAATTGAAATTATCACATATAAAAAATAAAGAATCATATTTTTCTAATTATATGCAATTACATATAAACATAAATAAATAAACAAATTGAAATTAAAGACTGCGATTATTATAGACATTTTTTTTTTATGTGTAAAATATTTTGAAATATTACAAAATATTTATTTTTTTTAACATATCAAAGAGGATTTTTATTTAAAATATTGTCGCATATAATATTTAAATTATATACATATAAATGAAAATTTAATATAATTATTATTATATAGTTAGTAATATCAAATATTAAGTATACTAAACTGATGAGCAAAAATAACCCGAACTAGTGCAGGGAAAATACAAAGTACATTAAATGTATTCATCATAATATTTTGTCTACTTCAAAGTAATCTCCATATATTTTGAAAGAAATGCAAAAGGTTACCATCGTTAAAGCACTTTTACTGTTTCTTCCAATGTCAACATATTTATTTTTTCCACATTTTCATCAGTTCTTGAGTTATTGATGTGCCATCAATATATCTTTATGATTATATAGTTCATGCGACGACCACAAACACTAATATAATAAAACGTTACATCTAGAATTAGCTTAATTTTGAACACAAATTATATATTTTTATTCGCAATCATTTCTTCTGCCACTGCAGCAGAAGTTATTTACAACAACAGTTTTATAACGTTATAGTTCACGGTTTTATTGCACTAGCTCGCCTTATTTTTGATCAACATAATATATGTAATTTTCATCATAAAAAAAATGTTATAAAAATATTTCCTTTTTTTTTTTTAATATATAATAGAAAAAATGAAAATTATTAAATATTTTAAATTCTCAATTGTACTTATTATTATATAAAATTTTCAATTGTATATTTATGTTAAAGTGATGATAACGTTCATTTCATGTAAATATTTTATATATTATATATAATATGCAGTATATTATATTTAAATTAAATAATTCCTATTAGTTAGTACAGGGTTTTCCAAGATATTTTGTGTGTATACATCTAATTGTATATCAAATCGCATACAGATGTGATTTTATAGTAGTTGATTCTAGTGTGTATTTGATTGTTTTGATGGGCCAAGTTTCACAGTAAATACTGTTGTCATAAATAGTGGTATGGTGTATACTTATAGACTCTTCATATTTCATCAGCAGTTATGAATCGTTATATAAATAGAAGTTAATTCACTTATATATGATCCCGCTCGACTTTTACAAACTAATGACGCGAAATTTTGGTAGAATAAAATTTAAAGAGTTGTTTTTCACAAAAATAATAGGTTACATATAATAATTATCTGCATCGTTAGCGTTTAGAGAAATTATTGACTAACAATAAATCTATACAGCCGTGCCTTTTATGAAACCCTCTCTATAACATATAATATTATTATATTAAGTGCAGTGCATATAAAAAATGCACATAAATGAACTAAATAAAAAAAAAAGTATAAAGTATTTATAAAACTATATTATCAATATATTAATCGCAAATATACAAAAGGATAATAAAGGATATTTTTTTTATTTTTTTTTATAATATATTTTCTCACAGTTATATTATGTTTTCTATATTATTAAAGTTATGAGAGTGTTTCAATGATAATATTATGAGAAAAATTCTGAAATCAAAATAATGTAGATAATATAATGTAAACATTCAACGAAAATATGCAATAATATTACAAATATTTATAAAAAAACAATATACAAAACAGGGATTTTATATACAGACAAAGGATATACCAATTTTATTTTATTGTTATGTTGTTAATTATATATATAAATAATTAAACTTTTGTCATAAAGACAATATATATATATTTTTTTGAACACATTTATAAAGAACATTTTAAAAACATAATATTCTGAACAAAAGAAAGTGTATTAGTATATGTAATTGTTTATGCGACAGAGAAATAAAAGTGTTTTACAAAAGTAATTCAATTACATCTCATGATTAGCATATTTAATATATATATATATGGCATTAGTTGTATGTAATATTTTATAGTGCCACCCCCACATATTGTACTGCTGTACAGCCCTAGACATACAAAGAAAATTGTATAACAAAAAAAAAGGATATTGTTAATTAAAAAATGTTTCTCAAAGAAAAAGATATGCATTATTTAATATATAGTTTTATTATAATGTGTTTGCACACACACACACACACACACAACATTTGTCAACTCATCGCGACTTATACTTTTATACATAATTTACAAACGGCAGGCGACAATTGTTAACGTTTGATATATAACGATATAAGTTAAAAATTTGTAAAATAGAAATTATCGCATCTATTTTGACATAATTAACAAATGAAAAATCATCTAAAGTATTTTTCCATATAATTAATATTGCACAAATGAAATTTCAATTTCATAAAATATATATTTATTTATATTTATAAAATTTAATATAAAGAAATAAAATATTAAAAAAATTTTTTGTATTAGTAAACCGTTCTGTTCGAAAAATAACCCAAAATATGGATTAAGAAAAAAATATATTTATTTATTCGAAATTGTCTCGTCGTCAACACATCGGTTTTGCATATATGTTCAACAAGTGTATCAAATAACGCGTTGATTATTGGAATTATTTAGAGCATAGATAACCGCGGTCATTGAATTGGTTTAATGTTTTCGTAATTGATGCGTAAACCGCGATGGGTTCTAGTTTCCTGTCAACACACCGCATATTAGATTATACTTGATCCGCTTATATATTGTATATAGTGTTTGTGGTAATGTTTCATTTGTTTAGTGTGTACGATATACATTAGAAAGTCCGTGAGATTATTTTTCGTACAAAGTGTGTAGAAGGGCGCGTATATTTATATTTATATGAAAGGGAAAAAACAAATTAAATTACAAACCTCCTCAATATATTTATGTTATATATAATAAAATCGGAATAATAAAACATATAACATAAATATAATGCATTTATTATTATAAGATTCTTATGTATACGCATCATATATAGAATGAATGAAAAAAATCTTAATATACCTGTCAATTTACATAAAAAAAAAAAAACTTTTCATGATGACGTAAATCACAATTTTTTTTTATCTATAAATATTATATATTTTAAAATTGTAATATTTATGAATAAATATAATTTTTATATTTATTTCAATAAATGATCGATCATTTTCTTCGGTAACATTAAAAAATAAATTTTTGTTTTATTTATTTATTCGTATCTGCAAATAATTAGTTGGGTATACATCATCGCACACACATATAAATAGATTAACATAATATTTACTTAAATTTATTAATATAATAGTTATTATTACAGTGGCAATGTAAAGGTTTAGAAGTCAAATTTTAGGGTTTATATAGACATTTTTTGAAGAATATATATATAATTTTATTTGTGATTCTAATACTGATAATTACGATAAGTTTTCTATATATATTCTCCAAAATAAAGAGTATTATAATCAATTATTATGTATATTATTGATTATTTGTTTAGATTATATATAAATAAATTGACAGACATAATAATGTATATAAAAATTTAAACACGTTTCATTTAAATATTTAATTTATAATAATATTTACATAATGCCTTCAGCAATGCATTAGCATCAGCATCAGCATCAGCATCATATTCATATACAATAAAAAAAAATATATATATATTTTTTCATTCCAATTCATTTTTATGACTTTTATTTTATTATAAATATATATTTTAAAATTAAATCATTTTTATTTATTGAATAATGTATTAAATATTTCTTGATTTAAAAAACGATTAGAGAGATGTTTTTAACGATTTGAATAATATAGTATAATATAAGTATTCGGTTATATTTATATGTTATTGAATATTAAATAACTTATTATTACCCATATACCTTAGGGATAACTCCATACATAGCCATCGGTTATATTACCTAATATATATTTATATTGAAATCATATATTAAATTTTGCTAAATCCAGTATATTGATATACTTAAATCATTATTAGTAAATATATGTATGTGCGTTATTCCTAAATAATATGTTGTATATAAAATATAAGGAAAAGAGTTACTTTACTATATTAATATATAATACTCTAAATACTTCCTGAAGCGTATAAATGGGTTCCATATGTAAAATAAACATAGATTATAACCTTCTTTCTAGTATACGTAATGGTTTTATATATACTATTTTGTATTTATTTATTAATATAGGTATACAAACTAAACAGTAAATAACAAGATATTTATTTTGTCATCTATATACAATTTATATTTATTTATTGATCTGCAAGTAACATCAAATATTGGCACTGCAACGTATATAAATGATAATATCCAGAAACTATATTCAAACAATCTCATTTAAATAAGTCTTCTTAATATATACAAAATTATACTATAGAGTTCATCAAATTGGCAAACAGTAATTTTGAGTGTAATCAAAATTTTATCTGGTGCTATCTAAAGGAATTATATGTACAAATGCTATATTCTTAAATGATAATTCAGTAGAGTAATGTACAAATACATTTTATTCTCAATATTTTAATATAATATTTGGAAAGACATTTTTTTTTTTTCAAATATAATTATGTAAAACGTGAGATTCTACAAAATTTCGATTCCAATGACTTATTTACAATATCAAGTTTAAAATTTTTATGTAAAATAGCTTTACAAATATTATTTATTTATGTTACTGCGCGATTTTGAGCCATCTTTTCAAGATTTTACCTAAGCATCGGTCTCGTTAACCGCACGGTTCTGCGTCATATTCATCTTGATCGGATCACCCTCCTATACTGTCTTGTGGATTCCACTCCAAGAATTCCCTTGTTGTCTCTCAATCTGAATAGCAATCTGTGTTTGATTGCACTTCGTTCAAAACTTATCGTTACCAAATTATTGCATCGAACACCTTCGAAGGTATTTATGTACAAAAACCTGTCGACGAGATGAAATCACTATAAATGAAGTAATGTTTAAGTGAAAAATTTAGCAATTTGGTTATATATATTTAAATAAAATGAAAATTCAGCGTGTGGTGAAAGGATTAAATTAATATTTGAAGAAATAATTTTCACTATATATATATATGGAGGAGTGAGAAGTTCTTCTGTAAGTTTGTTTATATTATGCTGTGTGTGATAGTATGTTGAAAAAGCAATTATATATATATGATCTTTGTTGTCTCCTATAAGATCTTTAAATGATATTTTTACCTCCCAAATAAACATATATAAAATCATTGAAATGTAAAAAAGAAAAATAATAATCAAAATATTTTCCAAATCTTAAATGATATGTATTTAAATATAAAATTTCATATCAATTTAAATAATAAATTCCATTTATTTATACTATGTTTACCAATAAATCCCAAATGTAAATAAACTCGTGGGTATAATGTTATTTTAAAAAAAAAAAAATGCGGATAAACATTGATATTCATAATTTAAGGAATCCAAGATATATATATAAATATAGGTATAGGTATTTTGTTGATTTAAATACTATATGTATACACATAAAAAAGGAAAATGAATTCGAGGACAAATGGTTTATATTTATATTTTATATACGTCTTATTTATTATTTTTTTCGCTTATTTTGTTTTCCTTTTGTTAAAAGAATATTAAATAAAAAAAAAATAAAAGAAAAACTTCTTCTTCTATATATTATTTATTTATTAACGACCTTTACTATAACATTACGTATCGCATATTGATATTTTAGGTGTATACGTATCGTGTATACATAAACGTTAACATATTTGTGGTTTTCGGTATAACCTGTTGATATTCCATCACATTCTTATATATATATTGTATATAGACAAAAGGAAAACAAATAAGGGACATATATAGATCAAAATATAGTAATGGCAAAAATTATTAAGTCATGTATAAATTATAAAATGCTATAATATAAATAATATATATTATTACATAGAATTAAATTTTGTATATTTATCTATTATTTGTATAAAGGAATATAATATTTAATGGCATATGTTGTAATACGATTTTAATGTGCAGACAAGTATTACAAGAAGAATATCTTATTATATATATATATGTGATTAGTTTGTCAGTCTGTTAGTCTGAACGTTTGTTTCCATCTGAAATCTTTCACCAAATCATATTGCGTAGAAACATGTGTATCATTTAATTTATTGTTATTAGTTGATGATAAAAAAAATAAATAAATAAATATATCGAATATCTTGAACCACTGTACAACAAACCATCAAATCGGATATGGACTGCGGAATACTATATATATATGTAATGGTACATTGTATATATGGTATAGATTGGGCTGTTTACTGTATAACTATATAGTTGAGTGACACAAGACAAAATTAATTTCCTCTTTTATCTTCATTTAAAGTTATATAATTATAATATTATATATATTCGCACATAAGATTCCGACTATTTGATTGTAGTTATAGGTGGTATATATACAGAGCAGACATGTCTGTTCGCTTGGCTACAGTATTCCAATTGAAAGTTGTACACGGCGCATTAACACATATATATATAGTATATGACAGCAAGGCTTTTCTGTTCAGGCACTCAATAATGATTACGACGATATCCTAAACGATAATTTTCTGAGCCACAAGGTTTCCTTTTGCTTAGCGTTGGCGCACATAATGGTAATGCAACTAATGATCGAGACGATATTTTTGCACCTTTGGCCATTAAAAACGGCATAAATTAAGAGTTCTAATGTGTATATGAACAAACAAAAAATTAGATTGTTTTTAAGAAGATGTTTTTGTGGTTATTGGGATTGTCAAGAAAAAATTAAAAGATTTCTTGTCTGTGCGTATTTAAATTGTATACGCTAAACGATCAACTTCACAAAATGTAATTAATCATAAATATTCGTTGCGCTAAATAGTCGTTGGTGGAAGAATTGGCTTTGCACTTTATATATGTGAATACTCGGAATATAAGAAATGCAGTTATGGGTTATTTGAAATGAATGATATCAATCGTTCCATATTGACAAATGACAAATTATTTATACGGAATGTATGTAAAACCGCAGACAGTTAGAAGATTAACACGTTATATAGGGAGGATATTTTGCAACCTAATTATAATCATCATCATGATGTTTGATTTCCAATTGCCCAATTATATTATTGGTTGTTAGAAGATCATAAACATTTGCAAATTATACACACTCGTTAGTCGTTTGGTAATACCAATGTAATTTAACTATATACGCAGCAGTACTGCACAGCAACATTAGTATTCACAACATTTGCGGGTTATACATCGTTGCACCAATTCTTTCATACATATATTGTTAATATTACAATATTTACTTTTAGTATACATAGTTTTTAAATTCAAATCAATAATCAAACTATTTATATCAATATATAAATAAATTTATAGATTCATACCATACCACCACCATTTGGCATTTATAGCACACTTGAGTTTATTCATTTAAATAAATTTTATAGAAATATGAAATTGGAAAAATTCTGTAATAAATTTCACCTAATCAAATTTGTACTTTTTATATTTTACTTTACCCGGTGTTGTATAGTTATTACTAATATGTTAGAAAAATATTATTACCATATAAATACAAATACGTGTGTCTCATATTAACCCGTAAAAATAATAGATGTATTAAAAAAAATATAAAAACATTGTATTTTACCGATAAAAATATATTCTCTTCTATATAATTTTCATTTATTATTTATTTATTTATTTATTTATTTATTTATATACTATTTCTTTTGAGTTTAAAGGAAAAATCAAATCAAATTTTCTCAAATATATATATATAAATAATATAAAATAGTTACAATTTTACAAAATATAAAAGTTATAATCAAAATAAGTAACAAAACAATCAATGGAACACAATAAATTATTTATATTTGATTGGATTTAATATTATTATAGATTTGAATTATTTTTTTCAATATTTCTTTTGTATAATAGTACGAACGCCAGTGTGTGTGTGTGTATAGGAATATATATATAAAAATGTATGCGAATAGAATAACGAATGGCGTGTGATTATCCTTTTATCAAATGGAAAATATTTTTTCTTACATACATACAAACAATATTTCTTACCATGTTTCAAAAAAGATTTATTTTTATTCTTTTAAATTTATATATAAATAATAATCGTCAAAACAAATCTTATTAATGACGTAAAGCAGAAAAGTAAAATAATGAATAAGAATTATATGGTACATAAAAAAAATTAATTTAATTTAAAAATAAGGATTTGAAAAATTTTATCACTATATAATTTTGCTCACGCAGTGTATAGAAAGAAAGAAATTTGATATATTATTCTGTGGTGTAAATACAAAGTGTAATTTGAACTAATATATAATGTGTAATTGGGAAAAGCATTGAATGATAGTTCGAATACGGTTGTATTTAATCAAAGGTTACATAAATCATTCAGTGGGAATTATTATGTATATGAAAATACTATGTATAGACCATAAATATGTAGTGGGAATAGTGTTACACAACAACAATATTTACCTGTGAGCTATTGTATTATATTATTATATATAAAATATTGTACATTTAATTATTATATATGTTTATGAGAATGTCTCTAATGATTTCGATTATTTTGAATATTTTATAAGTATAACTAATAGTTGTATTGGTTTTAATCTATTCAAATACAAAATCATCAATTTTAATATTATACTATATTCTATATCTATACAAAGATATTCTGTAATAGCTCAATTAGTGATTATATAATATATGTACACATCTTTTGTTATACAATATAATCAATATATTCATAAAACCGCAAATGTTAAATTAACACATACAATTTTATATTAGGTTGTTGCATATACATATTATAATAATATATATGAAATATATTCGTACATCAATTTACAGAAAATTATTTTTGAGAATATGTGAGATGTAATAGTTTATATATTGTATTCTATTATAATAATATGAATAGTAAACTTAGTATAAAAAAATATATTAGTAGCATATAGTTGAAGCTTCACAGAAGATGTAAATTGAACCCCGAATAAAATGTTCACTATATTACTATATAAATGTTACACCCATTCTTAACAATATTGCTGATATGCAAAACTCTTTAAAAACATATACTTTTCACTACACATCTCATATTAATGCTAATATATATTTTAAAACAAATTTTAATAACTAAATTAATTTCTCTACGCGGACAAAGGATTTGGTAAATCCTGAGACCATTGAAATTTAAACGAACAGACTTTAATGTAAAAATTTATATAACATACCAAAGTAATTCAAGTGCAGAATGTAAATGAAAAAAAATCTTTTTTAATTTTTAACGTCTATAAATTATTATTTTAATGAGTAAAAACGTAAGATTCTTCTCCAGTTAGAATACAAGTAATTAGAAATATATTTCTTATATCGCAGGCAATATGGATGGAAATTCTAACATGAAAATTCAAACATTTAAATGTTCATATATATGTTACAACCTAATAATATTACAAATACGTATTATATTGTATACTGCACGTATACTATCCATACAATAATTTATATATGGAATTTCTAAAACGAGTAATTTATGTAAAATCACCACAAAATTTTCCATTACTTAAATATTGTTCATTTGAAATCATACAAACACAATAAATACAATAAATAAATTATTATCACCAAAAATTTACCAGACATTTTGTTAATTTTCAATTATGCATATGCTTTGATCCGAAATTATTTTAAGTTTAATTAACCTCATCATTATTTTATATATGGCACCGATATTTAGCGTTTTCATTAAAATATAAATACAGAAAATTTTTAAATTGGGAAGCGATCGATGGAGCGTATATAAATTAAATCTATTTAAATATATGGTAATCGCGCGTATATTTGGATTACTATTATTATTTATGAACATATTGCGGTGTATAAAAATTCAAATTAAAATAATATATGTATAAATAAATGTATATATGTACTCACCATTCATCATTTCCGCATTATATATTTTTGATTTTTGTGTATAAATATAAATAAATGTGATGCAAATGTGATGCCATATAAATCTCGTACAAATTGTTGAAATCGTTGTTTACGAATTTTATATATAGTATATTTCTGAAAGTAAAACAAAAAAATTTATATGTAATTATTTTTGTTTATTTTAATATTAATATGTCAAAAAACAAATTATTTGTACAAAATAATCATATATAAAATCAAATTTAATTTTGTCAAAAAAATATAAAGAGGTAGAAAGTTTTGATGGATATGAAAACAAATAAATGATTATTAATATTATATATACAACAATATATGGGCAACATTGATGAAGTGGTTAGGAATTTTATATTCTGAAGAAATACACCACCAGTACCATATATTTATTTGGGAAAATCAAGTCCATTTTTCAACCGAATACAGTTGTGAATAAAAAATATGAAGAAAAAAAAAATGCAGCTCCATACGGATTGAATGAATTTATTCAATTATTTCACACGACTCTAATATAAGGTCAATACAATTTTCACAACATAAACTTTCTTGACATTCAAGTGACATGTACCATCATTTTCTTTTGTTATAATACAATTTATTAATAATAATATTATAGTGACGGTTTCTGAGATTTATGGCAACGGAAGCAATATGCTTATAATAGATGCGTGCGAAAAGCAAAATGTTCTATATTACATTGCCATAAAATTACGCATCCTAATAGCTTTTAATTTGCATTATACAATAAATTATACCAAATTAAACATTCTATATTTGGCAGATATGAAAAGTATTTCTTATATAATTGTTATAAATCCTTTAAGCAAGTAAAAGCGAATTTCCTCAAGTGTTTAGTTTTTTATTTTTGGAGAGCCGTCACTGCACGAATATATATAATATTTATTTTTGAATATATATATAATATAATAATAATAAAATTTGATATAAAATTATTATGAAAAAAAAGATTCAGTCATATACAATATAAAAAATAAATTTAAAAGTTTTTACATTATGTTTATGCGTTTTTTGTTTTTATATAAAGGTACAAATATATATAGAGAATAAATAAATTGAATGCGTAATATACCGTAAAAGGAAAAAAAATTAAGCACAACTGAAAACTAAAAATATATAAATTATATTATATTATTAATATTTAATTCATACTTTTAATAAAGTTAATTCCTAATTTAAAAATTTATAAATTAATTATATTTTATATTCTTCAATGTTTTCTTTTTTTTTTTGAATCTCTATAAATGGGATGAGAGAAAATTTTTTTATACAATTATTTCACTGGCTGACTGGAAAAATCATCAATATTTAAAATTATTATTAGGTTAAAACTTTGATACATTAATTAAATTTACGGTTTCTGTTTTTATTAAATGACTATATAAATAAAACTGTATGGTAAAGGTTTTCAAATTTGAGTTAACTTTTTTAATTTGTCACCATTTATGTCTTTTGTAATAATAATTGGTTTATTTTTTACAGGTGTTACAGTATAGAAACAATGCGGTTTGTTAAATATGAAGATGAATTTATGATTGAACGATTTTTATTATTAAAAATTATGTTAAATTTAATGAAAGTTATTATAACCAAATCATCTGGTGTAAATAAACACGAGTAATATTATAACAATCGCATTGCATCCATACGAAAAGTAACTATGATGGGTTCATATACGTTCTGGGAAACGTTGTGAATGGTGCTCGACATCGAACAATTATTAATGATAATTTTTTATGGGATGAATCGGAGCATATTAATGTGCAGAAGAATATGCACTGCAAACTATCGATCTTTTGATCCAGAAATTTAGTAATCGAATAATTTTTCGAAGAGGAGATGTTAATTAACCACGAATATGACACAATTATACTAAACTTTTCATGGAGTGGTTTTTTTGTTTTGAGTGGCTAAGTTTATGCAGCGGACAATCTTCAAACCATTCAACATCTGAAAGAAAACACATAATTGAGTAAAATCATTTAAAAATTAAACCATAAATTAAGTGAACATGTGATGTAACAATTTCCTAAAATATTGAAGTTTTAAATATAGAGCTGAAAAGAGTTGTTCTGACATCTATTTCCATTATTAACCGTAACATGTTACTACTTTAATATTCAATTAAAATATATCGTAGAGTATTTCAAATAAATCATGTTTTTTATTAAAAAAATTTAACTCAAATTTGAAAATCCTATATTTGGTATTTGTACGAGAAAATACCTAATATAATTTTTAAATTTTATCAGTTTAGGACAGTTTTTTTATGACATTATAATATATTATATAAATTATTAATTTTATTAAATAAAATACCTAACATAATAATAATAATAATAATAATAATCTTCTCACATGTATATATGAAAAATACCAAACGATTAAAATGTTGGTCAATATGTAATTACATTTAAATATTTATATTACATATGTGTAAGGTAAATAGATATAGTAAATGTATGAGTACCACAATTTGTAATTTTACCTTACCATTTACGTAGTTATATGTATATTTATTTTATTATTATATTAATTATATACTCGTATAAAATTGTGTAAAATATTCAATTGGGAGCATTACTTTAACAATAATAATAACAAAACCATTATATTGTAATACTATATAGAAATACATGTGATAAAATACAACCTAAAAAATGACATCTCTAGGGACAAATTTATCTTGTAATAATATACCATAAATATAAAATAACCTGTAAAATTACAAATGGATTATATAAATGTTTTATGTTTATTTATATAATATACCATATATATAGAACATATTTAAAATGTATATTAGATACATTTTGTTCGTATATATAGACACAATTTTCAAATTACTTTAATCAAAACAATTTACTTTAACAAATTTATGTGTGTGTTGGGTATATCAGTACAGTACAGTACGTATACCTATGAATTAGATAATCGTAAACATATATAAAAGACAATATATATGTAAAACATTGTATACAAAATTTAGCCATATGAAAATATTATAAATAGATATGGATTATAATTGTTGTGAACAAATTTTATAATATATGTATAAAATACGCACGCATTTGTATGTATCCCATATATATGACAGTATAAAAAACAAGTAATTAATTTAATTTTATATAGAAAATAAATGTTTTGTGAATACATACGTATGATTCCGTCCTTTAATTTTGCATAATAATATATATAATAGATGCCCCTTCGTATTACTTCTTTCGTCCAATTAATTTTGTTGGTAATACTTGTTTAACTAAATAAACTTTAAATATATGTCAGTATTTCCTCATATAAATATTTATTCATTAATTAATTTTATTTGAGTGGAATATAAGAAAATGGTGTGTCATTGTAATCGCATCGTTTACTTATAATTATAACCATATGCATACGACCATACATTCTCCATATATATCGAATACAATTTGTAAAAGAGTATAGTTTCTATATGGTTTTTGAAAATAACAGAGAGATCAACATGTTACCGGAAAAAAATTAATCTAATTTAGTACATCGCAGTATAATGAAACACAAAACCCTTTCCGCATATCATATCATCAGAAAAAAAAAGGACGAGAACTTAGGTATATACACAAACACCATACGCACGTTGTATAAATTTATTTAATTTGTCTGTTTGTTTGTTTGCTTGTTTTTTTTCGACTTACAAAAGAGCCACACATCGACCGACCATCGCCTCTACAATCTAATATTCTGATTTAGATGAAATGATATACTCTAAATGTTGTATAGTATAAATGTATTGCGCATTAAAGTGAAAAAAAAAAACACACATGTGGTGTGTGTCAACTTGAAAGGGTCGCCGCCGAGTATTGTAGTATTACTTATATTGTTATATATAACCTCTTGTATAAATACAATAAAATACTAAGGTGAAATCCAAAAGCGTTTAGGCAATGGAAAAATATAGTCTGACCAGAGAATTAATTATAAATTGGAAATTTAAAAAAAACCTTAATAAATTCATCGATATATATAAAATGATAAATCTCATAGACGTACATATATTGATTACACAGAATAAGTGAAGATAAACCGATAGCATATATAACATTTCAAGGATATACACAAGGATAATTTAAATTAAACATTAAGTTGTGCTGCAGAAGTATTTTAATTACAATTCCATTTTATTCTCTGTTTAATTCTGCTTCACATATAAATGAAGTATAGAGTACGTCAAAATATGAAAATCATTCTTATAATGTTGGCGTGTTCGAAGCAAACAATAATTAATATTTTTTCCAATCCAATCCAATATATATACGAAATTAAATTCGGAGAATTGATGAAGAAACTGTCAAATTCCAATATTTTCTAAAGTACTACAATTTATTTATAATGACGACAATCAGAAAAATGTAATCGCAGGCATTATTATTATTATTACAATACTGGAAATATTTACCTTTAAAACCTATAATGTACTAACGATGTATGGCATTTATAAATCGATATATGTCTATAGAGACATTTAGTTACTTAATATTTATTATATTTGTTATATTTTATGAGCACATAATAATTCAGGAAATAATTTCAATAAATTTGTTTGATGTGCGAATTTATGGTAATAAAATTGAAGAGTGTCTCGCGATTTTTAACATTTTGTTTTTTTTATTTTCGATTCAAGAAATTCCATTCATTTTATAACTTAATTTAATTCTATATTTATTTATTTATTTATATAGAATATAAAGGTACAAAACATTATATAAATTTAAAATTCCATTTTGTTGCGATATACAAATAAATTAAGATTTTGTCGCGTTAGTGGGGTATATATTTATTATATCAGTATAAGGGTGCAGGTAAATAAATTATTACTTTTCTGTCTTTAAATATTAAAATGTATATTATTTTTTAATGGAAAGTATTACGTATACGACTCTCTTTATTTTATGTATATTTTGGATATATAGTTATTAAAATCTTACAAAGTTTTAATTTTTTTAATAACACAACAAATTTTTGTAATGAAATATTTTACCTTTTTTTTTTTTATATATAGTTCGTTTACAGAATATTGCAATATATTTTATACTATTATTACGAGTATTAAGTGTATAGTGTTTGTGCGTATATATTATACGAGTTTCGCATAAGAAATTATACTACTGATTATGACAATAAAAAAGGGACATCAAATATATATATTTTATGCTACAAAGCATAAATATAATTATATTTATTTATGTTCTTTTTCATTATTATTTATTCTTTTGACATATGTACAACAAATAAATAAATTAATGTTATTACATCTGTTTTTAGCAAGAAGTCTAGTTTTTTTTTTTTATATCTAATATCAAATATATACAATTTATATAGAGAATTTAATCATCGTTAAAGATTAATAATAAAAAAAAGAAAAAATATATATCACCACTTTATCCGAAAAATAACTGCATAGAATAACTTTTTAATATATATGGATCTGATGTAATTTTATCATTTGGTTGCTGATTGATTTTTATATTAAATTTTGTTTTGTGTGTCACTCGAAAATTGTAAGAACAAACATTATATTTTAATATGAAATTGATACCGAAACGCTTGAAATACTTTAAATCGTTTACGCTGATAATTGTTTATCCAAAACACTAGTTTTCGAGTGGCTCGCCAGAATATGAAATACCCAAATAAATATATATTATTTTGTGAAAGTTATCAAAAAATTTTTATGTGGTGAGATTTTGAGAGTTTAAATGAAATATGAAAGGTGATTTCAAAATTAATATATAATTAGATAAAGGTAATCCAACTAAAAAATCCGTGTTTGATGACATCAAAAATTAAAACAATATACTTATTTGGTTTTATATACGATTCATTTGGTTATTGCTTTTTGTTATCCATATTGGTATATTGTTCTGATTATTTTTCGGGCAGTGGGTGTATATTTATATATTATAACACAGTTATGAAAATCATTAAAAGTTTAAGTAAATTGATTAATGAGAGATGGATGAGATATAGTGAATTAACTTATTTATAATAAAAAATTGTGAAACACAAAAAATATCTTAATTATTTTTCTTATATTACGTACAAATATAACATTTTTTTTTAAAAATTATTTATAGTTAGATGTGTCTATTTTAATTTAATAAAATAAACTTTTGAATTATGTAATTATAATAATTTTATAAATAGTAAAATATATATATATATAATATAGAAAAAATTATATTATTATATTGTACAAATTTTCATATACATAAATAAAACATATAAAAACATAATATGTTAATTAAAAATTGCAATCATATATTTTATGTTTGCAGCACAGCGGAGCGTAGTGTGTATACGTAGTATGTACATGAAAAAACTTTTCAAATATATACGAATAATATAAGTATAAAATATTTTATACATATAAAACTATATATATATATAATATGAAAATTAATTATATAATCTATAGCTACAATATATATATTGAGAAAATTTATTCAATGAAGAAAATTTTAATTATATATATATATATTTTTCTGCTTATAAAATTGCCCGGCGTCATGTTAGTACTCGTATATTATATTTAAAAATAGAAGAAATAAGATGAATATATAAATAAATACATAGTCTCACAATCAAGTAAATAAATAAATATTATAATACAATACAATAGATATTTTAAACTTATTAAAAAATAAGATAATTAAAACAATTATTATTTCGAATATGTTTTAATTACAATTTATTAATATTAAATATATTTTTATTTATTTGATTTGATAATTTAACATAAATAAAAATAAATAAATATATAAATCTTTTTAGTGCAGAAAAAATAATTGCATAAAATTATGTTTGTATCTTTTAATTATCTATATCTATCTATAACTATTTATTAAACTATCTACATAAACTATCTATGCTATATATCTATATATAAATATAGGCTATAGTAAAACTATCGTTTCAAATTGAGGAAAATGAGTTAAATTACATGTTTTTGTTTTATCTTTTAACTTATGACTTAAGATAAATAATGGTATTAGCGAAACCGAATCCCATTGCAGTACGAATACCAACATATCAACATCTATTTGTAATTATATTTTTATAGCTTGTTTGTTTATTAAATTATTCTTAAATAAAAATGTCAAACGACCATATATTGTATATATAAATTTTTGTTAATCTTTAAATTTGGCATATATACAACACCCGCATATTTTCACAGATTTCTTATACTATATATAAGAGTATAAATAAACGAAAACATTTTAATTGAACCTGGATGAATTTTTATTATATGAAAAATGAATATGTATATACCGAAATTTAACTCACAACCTATGACATATAATCGCTAACCACTGCGTGCTTTGTGCTATATAAATACTGAAACCGTGTCTCTTGTAACTTATACTTACATATAATTAATTAGGTTTTATACCAAATATATAATCAAGAAGGAATATAAGAAACAACGAAAGCTGATTCGATCACCACATGACATTATTTTCACTGGATTTTAGTGTAACACGCAGTCAATGCAGTAAGTAACCAAGAACAGATTAATATTAAGACTTACTACTGATGGCATCAGAGGTATAAATCAGAAATGAATGTCACATTGAGAAATTTGTTTTATTTTACCCCTACCATATATATTGTTTGTACATGTACCTCAACATAATTTATCTGTTAGTTTTTAGTACTTCATTAATAAAACTTACAAAATATTGTATATAATATAAGAATAAAGGACTAAAATATATAAAATACATATCGCATACTATTATCTTTTAATAAAGTTTTTAATTATTAAATAGATTTATTAAATAAAAGTTTTGTATTATAATATATTTAACTTTTATCTATAGAAATAATTGTATATATAATCTTTATTAGTATATTATATAAGTTATATAATATACACACATTTCATATATATATATATATATATATATTACATAAATATGATGTTATACACAGATTATATTAAATAATTAATTTAATTTTGTGTAGTATTATATAATTTATTATGTAAATTATAAAATTAAATTTAAAATACTTAATTATTTTCAAATATATATTGTATATATATTCAGTTCACACTAAATTCATATTTAACTTTATTAGTAATTTTATTTTTATTAATTTAATTTAAAAACGTTTAAATGTAAATGTAGCCGCCACAAAGAGAGAAAATTAATTTTTCACATTTTATATATAACTAAAATATTATTGAAAATTATATTTAATTTTATGTATATTAGAAGGTATATTAGAATGTATATTTATAAAATTTGACATAGGTACCTAATACTATATACATGTCTGAGGGTATAAAATATTTATATATATATTAATATTTATTTACAGAGGTATACATATAACAACACCAATATGCAAATAATACAATATGAATATTATTTATTTGAATATAAATATTTACCATATGAATATTGACACACACCTGTTCTATAAAAGAACATATCTAAAAAGCTGTATTCAATTTTCTTGTATAATTAGTAATGATGTAATGTAACATTATGGCACTTATATGTATAATAATTTACACTTCCTCTATATATACACAATAATTTTATATATAATACATAAATCCCTGTTTATTTATTTCATACACATTTTATATATATATATATATTCCCATATGACTTATGTTGTGAAAAAGTTATAACAAATCCATTTTACTTACTTAACCTCATCATATCATATGAGGATATGCGATGTACGTATATAGCCATATATATATATAGAACGTCTCGCATATATATTATATATATCCATATGTAGATTTTAAAATTATCTCATAAAATTATGGAATTATATGTGGTGTGTGTGTGTATTTGTGTATTTAAGAGTTATATATGTGTAGAGTAGAATTTAGAAGCTAATATTTAATTAAATTATATATGTTTCGTAATGAAAAACCACAAACATGTACGTCTTCTATGCATATGTGTAACATTTGTGTTAATTATAATAAAAAAAAATGTATATATGTTTTTACAGGGTATTCATTTGTACACCAAACAACACAAATGTATACGATATTATTTTTAAAAAATTAAACAGAATAAAATTTCTCGAAAAAAGTTATAGTAAATATAATAGGAGGAATATAAAAAAACGTATGTAAGAATAAAAATAAATGGAAGAGTATCTGTGATACCAAATTTCAAGTTAGAATATAGTGTACATTTTGGAAATTTCAAGTCGATAATAATTTATATGTTTCAATTATATTATATCCTCGATCGCATCCATCCGCAAGTCTATTCTTATGTTATTACATATATATAGAACATCCTATTTATGTTTTATATATACAATTCAGCTAATACATAATATATTCATATATAAATTAAGTATACGTGTGTTATGTATTCCTCTCGTATATAAACAATACAAATATAAAAGGATGAATGCAAAATGAAGTGATAATAAAAAGAATTAAGACTATTTATTTATTTATTTACAAATTATACGTGCGAATAGTCTAATGAAACATAAATTTTAGTTGAAATTAAAATATATTTGCATTATGTTTTTTTATTTAAAATTTAACATTTTCAAAATAATAGTTCTTTCCACATTAACATAAATTATATTATTATGTGTCTTTTGAAACAATGATTCATATATCCTTTTTAATTTTAAATATATATAAATGAATATATATATATACTTTTATATAACAGAGATATGCAGATTAATTGTACAAATATATGTTAGAAATAAAAACGTATGGCATCTATATAATATACACAGTCTGAAAAATAACCGGAAAGGATAAAGATTTTGATTGTTTTACTTCAGCTGATATCTTTTTTCTTTTACGATATCACTCACCTTTTGAATATTTATTTTTTTTTTTTTTTGTATATCGTTTGTGAATGATCGAACGTTCATCATCGCATTTTTGTACCGTCGATACCATACACAAAAACTTGTGTTTGGATAATCATAATTATCACACCATAAGCGATTTTAAACATTTCTCGTAAGGGTTTTCAATAGAATTTTTACTAAACCAAATTTAATGTTTATTCTTTGCGCTTTGTATTTGTTGATCGACTCAAAAAAAAAACTATACCATCACTTAATGATAAATATTGTGTATAATTTAGCTTAAGCACTGAAGGAAATTTCATAAAACCTTAAAAAAATTTTGTTAATAAATAAATGAATCAGAAACCAATAGATGCGACGGTGTTACCAATTCCATATATACGTATTAGACAGATTATTCGGATTATTTTTCTGGCAGAGTGTGGGTATATGTTATATTATATACAGGTATAATTTTTAGTTTATTTTAAAATTCATGAAAACTGCATATATGAAAATTTATTTCTATAAAGTTTATAAATACATATTAAGCAAACATTTGGTACGGAGCATCAAAATTCTTTCTAATATATTAGTTTTCTGCAAACGAAATATATGGTTCTCATTAAAATAATTAATTAACAAAAAAATATTTATAAATATTCACAATTTTAATGTAAGTTTCTCTCTTTTAATTTTTCATATATAATTATATTGCAGTTTTTTAATTGTATATATAATTTATAAGTTATAAGTTATATGATATTAAGTAATCCAACCATATTATAAGTGATAAATGTATACTATTTGTAATTCAAATGAAAAAAAAACATATTTTTATATTATAAGAAGTTATCGATCACCATACGAAAGAGTATAGAAATTTTCATTTTGTATCGCTTATATTATAAATTAAAACCGGAAATTTAATTATTCGTTTAACGCATTATGGTTCATATAGGGTTGTTGGTTGGTCAAATGGTTCATAGAAATTATAATAATAAATAAATAAAATATATTATATATTATTTCAAAATATTTTAGATTACATGTATATTATTTAATTTTTAAAAATTATTCCAAGTATTCCAAGTATATTATTAAATCAATATATATGATAAAATATTTTTTATCCGTACACATTATTCATTTGAATTTATTAATTAATTAATTATAAATAAATATATATATAATATAATAATAGGATATACGAAATGATAATAACATATATATAATTATAAATTTATATTTAAATTGATTGGATTTTATTATATATTGGTGTTTATTAATAATATAATATAAGCAGCGAACGCATATCATATGCAAATGAGGTACAAAAATATTCATATATAAATGGAAATAAATAATAAAATGTATATAAAACAAACGGAAAGTATAAGAATTTGATGGTGATAAAAAATATCCATATATATAGCCACAATGATATTTATTATAAAATAATGTAATGCACCAAAGCATAAGGGTTGATTTGAGTAAGATTGAACCATATAAATATATATTGTATAAGAATAGGAAATTCATTAATTACTAAAATCAATTAATTAATTATACAATATATATATCAACCATGTGGCAACGAATACATCACGAATTCGAGATCAAACGGTTAATATTGGAGAACACAATTTTGAAATAGTCAATAGTTTTGTATACTTAGGATCGTTGATAAATGTTGAAAATGATATTGAAGAGGAAATAAGCTGCAGAGTAGCAACTGGCAACAGATGTTATAACGGGTTAAAAAAACAATTCCGATCGAAAACATTACAACGAGATCTTAAATGCAAGCTATATACAACTTTAATACGTCCAATATTAACGTATGGGTCGGAGGCTTGGTGCATGACACAAAACCAGGAAGAACTACTTCGGATTTTCGAACGAAAGGTACTGCGTGGCATATTTGGTCCCGTCAAAGAACAGAATGGTTGGAGGCGAAGATACAATTTTGAATTAGACAAGTTGTACGTTCAACCAAATATTGTCAAAACAATCAAGATCAATAGATTGAGATGGCTTGGACACGTAGAACGCATGGATGAGGAGCGTGTGCCCAAAAAACTGTTAAATAGTAAACCAGAGGGTAGAAGGAGAGCCGGAAGACCTAAGGCGAGATGGCTAGATGCAGTAAACTGTGATATAAAGATCCTAAAAATTCGGGATTGGAAGACATTAAGTGCGGATAGGTCAGGTTGGAAAAGCGTGTTGGAGAAGGCTAAAACCGCACCCGGGTTGTAACGCCATGGAGTAAGAGTAAGTAAGTAAGTATATCAACCTTCTGTACTATACAATTAAATGACATATAATCTAGATGTGTATGTATAGTGGATACACCATGTGACAACATTTATATTTTTTAATAATTATGAAATTAAATTTTATTTCAAGTTATATATATTGTATATTATATTTTACAAGCAATTAACATTATTTTAATTATATAGAATTGTTTACTATGTTATATGCGTATAAAAACTATATTACATATTACTGCAGTATATTAATTGTATAATGAATATAAAAAGGACATAACATAATATATATATGTGTATATTATTATTGTATATATAAAATGTATATGTATAATTTGTTATGGAGAGTCCATATATTAGATCAGTTTATTTTTATTTTCTCATATAATATAATGTATTTAACTGTTGTCTACACAATACAATATACTTTAACTGTATGTTCAGGATAATAATAATATTAAATAATGTAATGGAAAAAATAGCTTTCTCTATAATAATATAAGGACTATGCTCAAGCAATTATACTTAAAATTTATAGATACACAAATACTATATATATGGTATATATGAAAATTAAAATTGAATTATACATGTACTAAATATAATATATATATATCAGATATTTAATGTATTGTAATTTATATTATATAATATATACTTCATTTATTTTAAATACAAGGAAATTATATAATATATTCGATATGAAAATTATATAAAATATATTAATAAAACAATCGAAAATATTACTAAATAATTAACATTAATTTTCAATATTATAATTTATTATTTCTTTTTATTAATTGAAAGAAAATATTTATATTATATAGCTAGAGATAAGATCTGTTTATTACACATCCATATCGTTGAGTACCATATAATATAATTTTTGTTATTTCAAAATATATATATTTTTACTCGCCTTTTTCACAACATATATAATAATATTATTATTTTATAAGTTGTCAACACTCTTGTCTAACACCAAATAAACATATATATATATAGATTATATAGAGAGGTAATATCTTTATATATAGCTGCCTGGATACATATACATATTACTATAATAAATTATATTAAATTATGTTATATAAATTAACTTTAACTTTTCACCTAAAAGAAACTCTTTCTAAGTAAACCGAACACAATATACACATCATCTATATATTGTATGTTGTAATCATATTTATTATTATAATAAAATAGAACATATTTTAACTTTATTATTTTTATATAAATAAAATGTTGAAAATGAATTTAATAAACTTTTTTTAATAAATATATTATAGAATTATATATTGTATATATTCAACATTTATTTTTATAAGAGTATACGAATAGACTATGTACAAGAAAAATTATTTTATTTTAATATTCAATGGCTATCTATATATAAATATATATGTTTTTATATACATTTTATACATATACAAAATAGATTATATAGTCTTCTAATACCATTATTAAACAATAATAAATATATTATAATATTAAATGTGGCCAAATTTTCAAATATTTGATTCTAATATCAGAGTATGTATCGATATATTAAAATAAAATATCGTATATATTGTAAATAAAATAATTTCTATAAGTTTATTTTAACAACAAAATTGTATTCTTTACAGCTTTTCTATATTATATTGTAGACGAGAATTACTACTAGTATATACGATATATGAAAATACAAAAATTATAATACCAATTTGAAAATCTTTGATATAATGTTGGAATTTATTTTATTTATAAAATATAAAACATATATTTTTCAGTATAAATCTAAAATCGATGTATTTAAAATTATACTGATTGTATAGTTTCATTTATTTTATAAATTACATAATGATTATCAATAAATTTTCGATAATACTATTTCAAATATATTGTAAACATATTCTAGTCTATGGTCTATAGTATAGTTTCATAAAGAAATTCTTAATTATACAAAAAATCATCAACATATAAATAATATTGATGGCTTTCACATGGAGGTTCATCGTATGGGTTAATATAAATTAAAAAATGCAAAAAAAAATACATATGAATTACCGAAAACGTTAACCCAGGCGGTCAGTTAAAAATAAATAAACTCTATAGTGTGGTACCGAAAAATCTGCCTATACAATGGTAAAGATTTGTAAACTGAAATTCTGTAATATGTGCACACAAAAAAATTCCCAAGAAAATTTTCCCTTAATATATGTATAGCAGACTTTAACTTTACCACATATTTATATATAGCAAAAATAGGTTTTACAATTTCAGCAGAAGAAAATGGAATGTGTTTGCTATAAAACTTAATTTATTAATTTACTAGAATGTGAAAATATTTTCAACATTATTCTCGCATCAATGGCAAAAAAATATTAAAACTATAACCATTGCTAATGGAAAATATAATGAGATAATAATTTTTTACAAAAAATTCCATATAATATAGAAAAGTTTTGCATGACGAAAATATAATTTATGTATAAATAAAAAACTTGGTACTGGTACTTAGAAAATATTCCCATATAAACAATCAATATATGGTAAAATAATTTAGAAATTTATTTCCTATACATACAATTTAAATTTAAAGGAATATTTGGATATTTATCTGATATGAAAAAATGGGAAAAATATATATAATAGTAAGAAAAGGTATTAGATCACAAATCTAACAAAGTTCCAATGAAGAAGAACAAACTTAATGGATGGAATGTCAGTGAAAATGTAGAATTCTCTTAGGAAACATTTCATCCATACCCCAAATTTTATGTAATTTCATCTAATGCAGTATTTGACAACATTCTGCATCATTGCATATTACTTTAATTTACAATGGCATTCCTTATGCAATTCACAACATTAAAATCACCATCATTTTTATACACTTCTAGATATATTCATTACAAATTTCTATTGCGATATTGGACTTATGTATATTTTCTTACCATTTACAGAGATAAGATAAGATATGATGTGTGCGGATTTTGGTTTTCTGACATTATTATTAAGTGTTACTCATATAGATATTTATCGTTGATTCTTTTGGGAATTTATATAAAATGCACTGAGCCGGGTTTTTGTGCTGTGTTGCTGACGGTTATATGGTATATGAAAAACATTGAAAATATGTAGATCTATGATTTAGTTTAATTGAATATGCAATATATAGATAGATTGCATAATAAATAGAAAAAATCAATCATTTATAGTTGATGGATTTAGGATTTTATCTGAAGTATGAAATTTCACCTCAGTTTTTTTTTGGTTAAACTCATTATAGTCCCGTGCTTTGATGTGATATGTATCAATTGGATTAGTGTTGGCAAAAAACATATCAACATCATATAAATTAGCAACATGCAATAAATTTTTAAGATTTAAAATATAATTTTTGTTGTAAAAATATATAATTAAAGTAGTTTAACATTTATTAGTCTATACGTTAAAGTTTAAACGCTATAAAAGTCATTCATCAAAACGAAATTTTAATGTATCCTTGGTGCGTTATAGTAAAGAAGAAAAAATAAACGGATATTTTAATATAATTGGCTATTAAAATTATTTTCAATCATTTATCATCATGGGCGTATAGGTATTATATTAGATTGGCGTATCTATATAGAGAAAACCAAATTACTTTTAATTTTATGTATATACAAACGAATCGTACTTTGTAACAAAATATTTATATGTTTTTTTACCTTATACCTATGTTTGTGTATATAACGCTAATATGTATACCACAAATACAATTTAATTTTGAAAGAAAAATCCAATTCTTATCTTATTTTACAATCGTCACGTACAATATATATAGAAGAGCGTATAGAAACCACGGCAGCATTCTATTTATACCAACATTTTATTTTATTTTATTATATTGTATTATAAAAACACAAAATTATATAAATTTACAGTCATTTGGTATGAATCTATTTCGTACCTTACACAATTCCATATATAATTTAGAAATACATGCAATTATATTAGCATATGTTATATACATATTTGGTTCCCATTATAAATTTGACAATATATATTGAATATTTCTTTATGTAGGATAGACAAATCCATATCATGTACAAATTATAAGAAAATATATTTGAATTGAATAAAAGGAGTGAAAAAAAAAATTAATTTATTGCCATATGTATATTCTTAAGTTTTCTAAAAGTTTCAAATTTTATATTATGTAAACATTTTCGAATAATATATATATATTTCTTTTTAGAAAAAAAAGTGTATCACGTAAAATGTTGTTGATTTTATTCGAATAAAATTAAATTAAATTGTGCATGTATGTAGAAGACATGATTGAACGAAGAGTTCCATATATGAAAACATAAACAGATGTAATTTATTGTTGCATTGTATCATTGCATATATAAATATAATATTATAATATAAAGATGAAAATTGTTTAAAATTATATAAATATATAAAATGAATACGTATACAATCAATAAATGAAATATATTTAACTAACTCTAATTTAAAATTTTATCTTTAAGATTATTTTATATTTATATCTAGAACTAAAGATAATTTATGTTGCGAGGTGGACATATGATTGATACACCTATAAGTATTTTTTTGAACATATAAATAATATTTATGTATAATTATATATTAAAAACGATTATCCCAAACGATTTACGATTGACGTCTAATAATAAAAAATGCATTACCTACGTGTGAACAACAACTACAATATTATATGAATTATAATAACACATCAAAATATTTATAAATAGCTATATTAAATTTTCGGTATTTATTTATTTATTTCTACATATGTAAATATATTTTCTACAATATATATTGGATTGGATGTGATTATATTAAATGTGCTATAAATAAATTTGTCCGTATTCTAAATATATAGTTTTCTATTTTCTATATGTATTTATTTTTTTTTTCGATCAAGTTTATTTATACAAATGCGATTTTATGTCCTAAAATCTATACTTGTACAGGTGCGTGTATCTGATATATTTATGCGCGTGATGATTTTGTGATCTGAAGTTTCCCTTAGGAATATATATCTATATATATATAATGTTAAAATATATATAAAGATTTAATACGTGTATATTTGAAATCACATTTTTATTAACCTTCATACGATATACATGACTGAATTAAATAAATAATTAAATACTAATTTGAATTGTTTGATTCGATATTATTGTTACATTATTTTAAGTCATTGATATGTTACTTCACCGTCTGTCCAAACCGGAATCACATTCTAATGTACATAAATATGAATCTGATAACATAACATTTATTGGATGTTAATTAATTTATATGTATTGTTTGAATCCACACGCCTTGAAAACCCGCTAAAAGTTTCGTGACATTTATTTCGTAACTTAAGGCAGTTTTTTTTAGCAAAAAGAACTAGAAAAATTTAGTAAAAATTCACGATTATGTGAGTGATAATTGTTTATCAAATACATAAGCAGCAACAAATGTTGGAAATGATTAGTGGCGTTGTGTGAATGTAAACAAGGTAAACAGTGTTTACCATAAAAAAAAAAATTCTTTTTTAACGAATATTTTATATTAATATTTTTAACACTGACTGTATTTTATATACAATTGGTTAAAGTTTACTATATAGTTTTTTTCTTATATTATAAATTAAAATATAAATAAAATATCGTAAATATAATTTCTATAAACAATTAAAGTCATATGATATATATTGTATAATAAAATGATATAAACGATAAATAAAATATAATAAATAAAATGGTACTCACCAATACACTTTTCTCCAAATTAGCCGCAATAGAGGCGAGCCGGTAACAGAAGAATGAATATTCTGCACATACAGTACAATTTTCAATTTCATTTCACAAATAAACAAAATTGAACCGCGAGACACATTTGCTAAAAAGCTAAAAAGAGAAAAAAAGAAATAAATTAATTTTAATGTTATTATTATTAGAGGTAAATTAAAAATAAATGTTGTACCAAATCAAATTAAATATATTTATTTTATTACATTTTTTTTCGATATAATTTGGTACAATTTTAAATATAAAAATGAAAACAGCAACAAGAACAACAACAAGAACAAAAACAACAATAAATGCTATATAAACATTTCTGTAACCGCGGCGTCACGCACACACAATCGCATTTTTTTTTTTCGTATATGCGCATATAGGAAAAAGTAAAAATTTAATTATTAAAAAACTAAAAATCTATAGCATCTTTTCCAATAAAATCAATTATGGAATAAACTGGTAATTGTTGGGAAACAAATAAAATAAAAATAATTAAAACAATTACAATATTTAAATAGGTTAATGTATAAAATATAAATAAATGCGGAGCACCACTTACCCATCATCAGTAACACAGGACAAGGGAAAAAAGAAAGTTGCAATTTATTGTAAAGGCATTTTGTTAAACACCCACTAACTACACACTGTAATAATATATAGAAAATAAAACTCAAATAATATTAAATATTAATATTTGATTTTGTAAATTTAAAATAATAAATTATCTACTTTACATTAATTATTAATAATAAAATAATTAAATTCAATTAATATGCAATTTCTTTTTTCCCATTTTTCATTTACTATGACGACGACGTGACTGACACAAGAAAAACAAAAAATAGCAATAATAAAAATCGAAATTATAAATGTGACATAAAAAATTGATGACACATGGAGAAAATAAAAAACAATTGAATTTATTTCGTTTTTATTTTTTTATTATATTTATTTATTATTATTATCGTAATTTTTTTTATAATTTAACGAATTTTCAAATTTAAATAATTGCTCTTTTTTGAAATTTATTCCAATAGATGTTGTCACTTACGCGCTCTTAATGATGATTTAATAATTTGATGTACTTTTATATAGTAATGAAATTTGCTAACAAAATAAATTTAACGATTTTGATATTATTTAATATTAGTTAAATTTTTGGTATTAGATAATTGGGAAGTTTTACCTTACTATAATTGAACTTGCTCTTTTTCTTAATATGGTATGACCAGGCAAGACTGTGACATATATCAACAATGACTACAAAAAGGATTTAACATCAAAAGATTGCATTGTTTCGTGAAATGTATAGCTAGAGAAATCTTCGCAGTGAGATTTATTAAAAAAATAATAAACACGAACAAAATGATAAATTCAAACGATCAATTTCTAATACAAATTTTTTACGAATAATAATTATATGTCCGCGGTCGACGAGACTATAGAAAAAGGAATCTTTGTTAATAGATTTATTTTTCAATTAAATCGAATTGATGTCTCTATAAATTGTAAAAATTAATTATATATAGTGAAAACTACAATAAATCTATTTGAAGAAATTTGGTGCAATAGTCAAGAATGCAATATGCTATAAATAATATCTTATGCAAATATAAAAGTGTTTGTTAAAATACTTATTTATTTTTATATTAATCTAAAAATAAATAACATGGTATACATTCAATATTAAGAGAAAAACACTCAAGTCAGAAGACCATCATCAATTGCTGTTAATGTGAACTTTACAAATATACGAGTATGTGTATTCTTATACTTATTATATATACATAAATGTTTGCAATTACAAATATACTTAAGTGAAAAAATACATTTTTAAGTATAATTGTCAACACAAGTATTTAAAAATGATTTATGCTATGAATATTTATTTTGTTTACAAATTAAATTCTCAATATAATTTTACGCATTCATTTTATAATATTTGTATTTAAAATATATATATATATATTAGAATCATATAAAAACATATATTATGAATACATGTAGCGAGGAGAAGCGAGCCACTATTATAAATACATATCAAATCATAGGGTATAAAGCTTATAAGAAGAGTTTTCTAAAGCTTTTATACCATCATAGCAAAAAGAAAACATTAGTTTTTAACAAAATTAGTTGTGACAAACGATTTTAATTTGGTAATTTCGTACTAAATTTTAGTATGCTACTATTTTAGTTGATCAATTGGTAAAGTATGGTGTGAAATCGTTGGTAAAAACTAACATTTGGTATGCGATATTCATTTCTATATATGCATATTTTAAAATTTTATAATTTATTTTTATGAATTGTTGTTTCAACGATATAAAATTTACTATTATATCTAATAACAACAAAAAAAAATATTTAATAAAGTTACAAATAAAAATTTAATAAAAAAAGGCATTATATTATAATAACTCAAATTCAAAACTCTGTCTATATATTATTTCGTTTTCTACATGTATACGACAAAATTTAACATAAACGGTGAATTCGACTGCCACCGATCTTATTTTTACTACTTTTGGTCATAGTTATATGGCTAACTTAATTATCCAAGATATATATATACGAAAGTTTTGAAAAATAAAACAATTTTCCATATGTGATAGATGGTAATAGGGCAGAACAAGATGCAGGTCTACCCTATCTGCATATAATAAAAATAACTACCATATATTCATGCTAAATAATATCATATAATAATATAATACAATAACAGACTTATTTCCACATAAAAGAATGATTTAGAAAAACACATATAACAATAAAAGACGAAAACTTTAAAATCAACAGTTTTATTTTATATGTACATAAAACATACCATTATATTATTATATTGTAGTATATAAGTGAAGTTTTCTTCCCATATATATATAACATAAAATAGTGTATATAACGTGATGTGAAAGGATAAAAGGATTTTTCTGTTAGATTTTATACTTGAACTGAATATTTATAGTATACTCGTCGTATATATTGTATGATATTGTCATATAGTTGTTGAGTTGATGCGCTATATATATATATGTTATATGCAATAACCATCATCGTATGCATTTAAGTGTATTATAAATAAAATATAAAATATACATATGTTTTTTTTTTAAAACATAACATATAATGCGAAATGTTAAATTGGATATATAGTTATGTGTGTGTGTGGCTGTGATGAAAATATTATTGTATAAATAAATTTTGTTATTTTAAATGAAAAAAATACTATTTTGTGTATCATATTTATACAATGATTTTTATATACGCACAGAAATTTATTATGTCCTAAAATCCACGCAATTTTAATATATTATATATATGGGTAT
The DNA here is from genome assembly GCA_910594885.2 of Bibio marci. Classification (NCBI taxonomy): domain Eukaryota; kingdom Metazoa; phylum Arthropoda; class Insecta; order Diptera; family Bibionidae; genus Bibio; species Bibio marci. The sequence goes on from OU343117.1 coordinate 41,740,001, forward strand.
TTCGTACATGTACGCACGCAGTAATGTATAACAGTAACAGAATAATATTCATATAATTTATTATGAATATTTTTACTTAAAAATTCCTTTCATGTTCTTAAATTTATACAAAAGGATATAAATATTTATGTTTATATATTTATATATATATATATTATAAATAGAAGGACTATGCGACAACGTATATATATACCATACCATATATATAGTAAAAACATGCATCATCAAACATCTAATCTTATATTCATTTAATTCTTAAATTTTATATAATACATTATGATCTTTTATATAAACATATATTAATACATATATGTGTTTACGTAATAATATACAGGATATGCGGACAACTAACTTATATAAATATAAAGACGACAAAAATTGGTATATACATGTATTCAACATGTCTCTTATATAATTTGGATAAAACAAAGGTTAAATAAATAATTTATATTATAGGATTGGTTATAATATGTAAGGATATACAGGATGATTTAAAAGTAATTAATACGATTTGTAACACATTTGTGTGATGGTCAAAATGTCATATAATTAATGTTCTATAGAAAATATACTGTCAATGTATTTAATGGTGGTAATTTACCATCTCTCATATTCTTATAAATCTCAAAGAAAGTTGAACTGCGTATGTGTTTTGCATTATATGCAGATAATATTATACACCATTACAAATTTATAAAGAAAAATATTTTATCAGTGGGCATTGTTTAGGCAACATCCAATTCATTTTGGGCCGGATCAACCTGTGTCAATATATATATATATATGTTTTCGCGTATACAAACAAAAACCATTGTATCAACGTACCGCAAAAGGAATATTTATATAATAGTTTAGTCTTGTTTTATATGTTATAAAATACAATTTACCATAATAAACATGTTATTTTAGGTTGAGTTTTTCATTTTTTTTTTTGTAATATTTATTTGGGATGGAATGTATATTATATGATACATATATACACACAATAATAGCATAAGGATGAAATGTTTTAAATTTTAAAATTAAGTAATTCATGTATTTATATATTTTATATATACAAAACAAAGCATATATATTCTTATAATAAGTAGAACATCAATTAATCTAGTATTTATAATACAATTTATATATACAATATATATTTTATAATTACAAATATTGCATGCTCGTCTTATCTCTCTGTACATATTTTATTTTAAGTGGAATTGCAAATAATAATAATAATAATAATAATAATAAAATGTCAGTAAATGTAATGTAATATATGAATTGACTATAAAATCTATAGTATAAATGAAAGAATAGAAAATATATATAGAACATGTAATAATTATAAGAGAAAAGTATTTATATTATAAAAGAAATTAATATTTATAATAAGAATTGAATATAATAATAGCATATTTTCTATATACAATAGTCTATAAAAATCAATTATCACATATTATTATTGTATAAATGAGTAGAAAATGTGTGGATAAATACACCCGCATATATACCATTTCTATGTTTAACCTATATTGGAATTATGATTATATTGAAGGGGCAAATGTATATATAAACCTAACAAAACACATTATCATTATCTATAGTTTTCCGTCTTAATCAAAGTGAATATATATATATATAGCGACTATGATTTATTGAATGTTTCTACAATATATAATCAAATTAGATCGACCACATTATATTATATATATAATATATGGATAAGAAATATATATATCTATGGCATTCTGTGGTATTATTTTCTAAAAGACAATTGATCATAACATTTTAGGCAATAAATTTAATTTGTTACTTTGGTTTCACGTGGAAAATTAAGTGATTTCTCTAAATATTTTGGCTATTGGTATTGGACGAATAGTTGTCGCGATCTGTTCCTATCCGCACCTCCATATCCGATATGTATCTCATGTGATCGATTCTACGTATCCATCTACACTATATTATTTTTACTTGTTCATTAATGTATCGTCCCGAAATACAATCGATTTTCTGTAATATCCTTAGAATATATCTACAGACTATGTTAATATATCAATACAGACAGTGTTTGTTCAGAATCCAAGGCTATATTTATTGTATACAATTTTTGAATTTATCAGAATTAAAATCAAATTTATAGGATTATAGGTTTATCGAAATAGACTTACATTTATTAATAATTGAAAAAAAAAACACATTCAATTGTCATTTATTATAAACACGTGAATTATTCATAACTAATATACTGTACGGGTTTAATTTCATAATCCTTAATTATGAAGAAATAGAATTTTAACATATGTAGGTTTTGTTAATGTTAATATCAATACGGAACAAGATTACAATTCTTTATGCTTTAGCTTTACGTTTGCACATAATAAAATCTTAATTTTTTTTGTATAATAACATCATAAAATTGCTCATCCTTTGACTATAATTGTAGTAAAAAGTGATGTGTAACTCGTATCATATCGAATATAATTCACATCGTTTTGCGTGTATTTTGACCATTCATTCCCACAAGCTATCATATTTTGTTCTAAATTTATTCTGATTCAATACTTTAATTCATAGATGTGTCTCTCTTTATTTTCAAATAAGATCTATATATCCAATGCGTACATATACACCAGTCTTTATATATTATATTAAGCTATATTATGTAATAATTAATTATATATAGCCCAAATTTTTTATGCGTTTAATTTGTTCCGAAAAAAAATGCAAATATAAAGATAAATAAAAAATAATTATAATGTGTAATAAAATCGAAATTAATATTAAATATTAATATTCTTTAATTACAATATATATTACATATTTATTTATCCGATATGAAAAAATATAATTAATTTTTTGTTCATAATATTTCATATATTGCAAACAAATATAAAATTTATTATCAATTATTTAAGGACATAAAAATCAAAGAAAATGAAAATGATGTACATTCGTTATTGATGCGTGCTCCACCTTGGGCACTTTGTTTATTTGTTTACTTCTTTTCCTTTTTTTTTAATGTTTCTTATATATAATGAGAAAAACATATTATAAGAATAGATCAAATATCAAATATTCAAATTAGGAAAATAAAAAGTTATAAATAATGCAATAATCATTATAATTATATTTTATATATTTTTTTGTCTAAATGATTTACGTTAATTATTTTTAATGAGTAATTTTTTTATATGGAGATGAAATTTATCTATCTAACTACGTAAAATATGGAAATTTTATTAAAAAAAAACATATAAATACGTACAATATCTGTAGGAAAAATAACGAGAATTACTTTTTAAATAGATGAATCTGATAATGTGCTCCAAATCTGATGGCCACTTGATTCTTTTAAGTATTCTGTGAAACTGTTTCATAATAGTTTCTTCCGGTGTGAGCCAAAATACAACACATTTTAAGTAGTTATTTGTGCATCCGGTTTTTGAAATATATTTAAATAACAAATGGCAATGGAAAATTTGTATTTATTGTACCACGAATTCATGAGATTTTAACTAAAGCATTAATTTACTAAAGGTGAATTAAAAGTTTGTGCCATACAATTGAAAAAAAAATCTCATTTGATTATGTTTAAAAATCAAAACAATGCTCATATTTATATTTACAATTTAAATGGTATTTTACTACAAATAATTTGTTCTAATTGTGATGCAACTGCTAATATGCTTTGTATATTGGCTTTATGTATTGAATAGCGTTTGCCCACTCCATATATTCATCTTGAATATATGAAGAACCCGATATTTTTAATGGTTATTACACGATATAATGCACTATTATTCACACAATTAAATTCCATATGTGACTATTTTCTATATATACGTTAAATTTAATTTGAAGATGATCGGAAACCGTTTGCGAATGAATTAAATACATTAAACTACCCGCGAATATTTACAACAACATCATATTCCAATCAGCCACATATAAAAAAAAATCATATGATGCACTTGTTGAACACGAATAGATTTATTTCAATTGAGGGTTCGAATATTTCGAATAAATAAATTAATTGTTTGATTTTCTTTAATTCATTTTTTGGATTATTTTTCGGACAAAGAGTGCTGTACGTAAATTTTCCTATCTACATTTAATTTTAATGTAAATACAGATGAAACATGTCTATACAGTTAATTTATAGGTCGTTATTTTATAATATACATATTTTATTTATTTATTATTTTATTATACTGATGGGAAACTCAATTTTTGTATATTACATAGTATTTTCATATAAAGGAATGGAATGGATAAAATTTTATATGTATACAGATTTGCACCAAATCATCAATATAGAAACAATACAGCATATATATAGACTGATCGCAATATATATATATTTATATATGGTCACAAAACAACATACAGAAAATTCTATTATCAATATGACTAAATTTCATCTGGCTAGTGTTATAAAATTATAAAATATTCACAGTAATCCACATCAATCACACCACAAAACTGAATATTCACAATAAAAATTATATATGTATAGTTGAATATATTTGGTCCCGTGCTAGATATGTATGCGGTGGATTTGTTGAATTTGTCGAAATTATAAACAACCATTTATTTCTTGCCGAATATTTTAATTTTAATTTTAAACAAAATATTGTATTATAAATTATATAAATTATTAAAATAAAATAACATAATAATTAATTTATATTCATTTAAATATTAACGAAAATTATTGTTCTTTAACTTCGGTTGACAACCAACGGAGGTCTTGGGCCTTTCGGTGTGCTTGTATCTTCTGGTGCATCCCTTACTACTCTTACCGATAAATCATCATCCGAATCCAAAAAACTATTATAACTACTTAAGTTTTCATTGTTGTCGTCGTCGTCTGTATATTGAGCACTATTCAAAGTGATTATTGCAAAAATGCAAAATACCAAAAATATTATTTTCATATTTTTATACGATATTAGTTTTAACTACAAATATATAAATTGTACAATATCAATCATTGTTTTTGCAGCGTATTTATATGTACGCAAAAACACAGTCGTATTATTAACTTCAATTTTATTACATATTATTTAATTTTGTATAATTTTTTATTTTAATTAACTTATTGTATGGTATAATTACTTTTTATATATTTATGAGTTTTTAAATGTTTATACACACACAAATGAATGTAATTTATGCACACATAAATTATATTTAAATATTGTATACGTTAAAAGTATATAGTCGGAAATATTATAAAAAATTAAAATATTGTAACAATTTTTTTTTTCTATAAGTCTGTCCATCAACACATACCGCACGATCAGCAGACATAAAAAAAAATTTTTAAGTATGAAATTTTGTCTGCTTTACAGTGCTACAATGCACTGAAATTATTACGAAATTATTAATGCATCATAGTATCACTATATTTTGATTCTAAGTCCAGTGAATATGATGTATTAACAATTTCGTAATAATTTCAGTTCTTTGTTGACGGTAAAGCAGACCAAATTTCATAATTAATAACACATCTACCCGTCGATTAAATATATACCAATTCATAAAAAATAATGTTGAAAACGATTACAATTAGGATAATATATAAAAACAATAAATGAATAACATCTAAATATCGCAATAATTGCAGACTATAATTGGTGAATTGTTATATACTACCATGCGGTGGTAGGTACCATAAGCTCCACCTAGAGTAAAACTATTTGATGATTATTTGATGAATATGATAAAGAGATAGAAACGGACTGGATAAATATAAGATGTTTATTAAAATTATCGTGAAAAATCTATAATACATCCACGCCAAATTTAAAAAAATTTAGCAAAATTTAACTTTAATGTAATATTATTATTGAGATAATTTTTTTCAGCTCAAATTTATAAAGAATTTTGTAATTTTTTAAACAGAGTTTCACAATACATTAATTACCGAACATTTTTTTTCCAAAACTCTGTAAGTGACATAGAATAATTTAATCATTAACTTATTCCACAAATTATTCATGTAAGAATTCATCTAGAACTATGGTCTAGAATAAAATAAATCTATATAATATAACAATTATTTTGGGTGTGTCGTATAAATGCGGTCTGCAGTCATCCATATGATATAGAATTAACTCCTAACAATCACTTACAATAGATTTTTAATGTTCTGTCAACACATATATTCACAATTTGAATTTAATGAGAAGAAATTCTTAAATGATTATACATTTTCTACTATTTCCTTTCAATATTGTTAATATATTATTTCAAAATTATTGGATGGTGTATGGTGTGGTATGGTATATAGTCACTAGAAAGAGTATTTTCAACTCACACAATGTGCTTAACATTTTCTTTAATATGCAGAAGTGTGTTTACTATACACCCATCCATAGCTATATAGTTGCAGAATATCATATAGTTGCAATATGGATTAATTATAAGCAACGCTGTCGGTTTTATTCCATTATTTATTTTAAGATGTCTCTAATTTTTGATTCAACCAATTCAATAAATATGCTCCAAAGATGTAGTTTTGATATCAAGTTAGGCGATCTTTAATAAACTTGGAACGTTTCCATATTGTTATTTGTGATGACTATATTTAAACGTAAAAATAAAATACCGATACTGTTTTGTGAATGGTAAATCGAATATTTATTAAATTTTTCTTTTAAAATATATTATTACAAAATATTATTGTTTTTAAAATTACATTTTAGAGAAATTCAATGGTGGCCTTGGTCTCATTCGTTTCGTTGTAGGCACAGTTGGTGCTGGATATTTAGTCATAAGTTTACAAAATGGTGCTCTTGTTGTGATTGGTTTGGGTGTAGGTGGTGCCGGATACTTAGTTGGCCTGCCAGAAATCATTCGTGTTCGTATTTTTGATGTGTGCGTTGACTTCTTGGGATACCCTATTACTTTGTTAATTAAATTGGCATACGAATTCGAAAAATAATCAGTATTCAAATCTACATCGTCGTCCGAAATGGTCAATGCTGTTACTTTATTCACAGTTATTATAGCAAAAATATAAAATATTAAAAATATTATTTTCATATTTTCACACGGTGTGTTGAAGCTTTAATAAATATATACATAAATTATAATGAAAAATTGTATATTAATTGTAGCGCATTATATACCCGCAGCAGTGTATATTTTAACGAAATATTTCGTTCATTTTTAATTATGCATATAAGTTTTAATTATAATTTATCTATTAGTATATATACTAATTATTTTAATTACAATTATTATAATTATACCTTTTGCATATATATATATATATATATACCATTATATGTAACGCTGAAGGTGACGCTGTATGAATAATTTACAAACAACACAGATAAAAATATTGGTGCGGTCAAAAGTGTAAATTAATAAAAATTCCCTTAAATGAATTATTGTATGCGATAATATTACATATATTTATGAATAACAAAAACTAAATGATGTTTACTTCAAATGTATTCGATTGCTCTCGCTATCGTAAATTAGCCATATAAATCGTGTATCGAATCAAATTTACAATAGAATCGAAATATTATATACGCAACATATGTGTATACGCAGATTATGAACGAAAAATCTAATTTATTTAAATTAAAATATTAGATATAAATTGATTTATAATTATTATTTAATTTTTAATAATCTAATTATTCATATACAATTATTTTCCTTTTAATTCATATGTGCATTATTTTTATACTATATTTTTACACAATTTTATTATTTACAATTTTATATTGATAATACGGCGATCTGTGTAACATTGGTGGTCTAGATGCCATTGGATTGGGTTTAGGTGTTGTTGTATATGCCTTCATAGGTGGTGCGCCAGAAAGCACTGGTGGTCTTATTCTTGATGTGTATGATGGCCTTACGGCTTGCCTTACTACCCTTAAAATTTTACTATTTAAATTTTCATTGTTATCGGCGGCGACGTCTGTAAATTGAGCACTATTAAAAGTGATTATTGCAAAAATGCAAAATATTAAAAATATTATTTTCATATTTTGAACACGCGTGGGTGAACGTTGTGTTTGAAGTATTAAATATATGTAAAACTGTACATTTATCGAGCACTATATATATGCATCGTAGTCTTATACATTAAAGAAATATTATACAATAATTCAATTTAATTATTAATACTTAAATTTTACTATAATTTAGAGTAGTAATGTATAATTCTTTTAATTATAACATTATAATTATTTTTTATATTTATACGAAAATGTAAGTAGCGTTTAGCGCTTTGTAATATTTATAAATATATACATTAAGTTAAGTTAGTCAAAGTGGAGAAGATATATGGCAGCTATATACCAATCGTTCCTTACAGTTAAAGTTTGCATATTACTCATTCATTTGGAGACATTATTGTTAATTTCTGAATAGATAATAGCATGACATGAGCTCCAAAAACAATGTGTTCCTATATATATGTTATAGCAGCATATGAGACTATATAGCAATTCACCAAAATTATGGAAAAATAGCTGGTTCTATATAATTTTATTATTTTGTAATTATAGATAAAAATATACAAAAAAAATCGAATCAATTAAAATTTTATTAAAAGATTTATTAACATTTAACTGCAATAATTAAATTTATAACAAAATACGTAATAATAATATATTTAATAATCCTGTTTTATGAGAATACATTTTTAATCTGTCGATCAATAAAATGTATCGTCGTTAACCGCTTTTTAAAGTTGGAAATGTTGGTGGAGGATCTTGTCGAGACGCAGTTCTTTTATGAACTCTTTTTGGAGTGGGCTTTGTAGGTGAAAATGATGATCGTGCAACTCTATTAATTAAATCCTCATTCAAATCCGATAAACTATCACTAACACTTAAATCATCGTCGTCATTATCGATATATGTAAATTCAGCACTATTCAATGCGATTATTGCAAAGATGCAAAATATTAATAATATTATTTTCATATTTTTTTGCAATTGCGATTGAACTTTTTCAAATATATAAATTGTAATAGAACAATTGTTTTTATCGGTGCGACATTTATACATGCCCAAATCGTCGAGGTTAACGAAATACTAAAAAACGGATCATTTTAATTATTTTAAGTTAATTTAGTATAATTTTTATAATTAAAATAATTATTAATATAATTACTTTTTATATTAATGAATTTTTAATTGTTATTGCAGTATTTTACACATAAATTTAAATTAAAATTTAAAACACCTTCATTATAATTATTTATAATTTTTTTATAAAACAAATACAAAAATTGAAATTCTCTCTGAGCTCTGAGCTAAGATAATATCGTATTGTAAATAGGAAGATTGGATGAAATACGGTTTCTAAAATCAATGTGATAATCTTCGTAGCTACCGCTATATATTAACTTTTTCTAATAAGCCCATTCGTTTATAAATTATAAAACAGAACAGAAATGATGGAATAGTAGTTGATTCAGAATATTACACCCAGAATAGCAATTGTTTTTGAATCTATGCTTGCGTGAATGCAACTATAGAACTATAATAACTATGGAATTATCTGTGCAGACATAACATAGTATAAAAATATCAATGGAATATCTATTGACTTGTTTCGTATGTGCTAGTTGAATAGATAAATATTAAGCCAGGATATAAAAATAATAAAATATTCTCGAGTATAAATAAAAACACACATTATTTCAAGAAAAGTCGAAAATTTTATTTTACATGATTTATTGTCATTTCACTCAAAAAATAATAATACATTTATGAATTTTTTCCAGATTTTATACACACATTTTTAATTGTGAATTCAAATATCGTTAACCTTGTCTTTGATATGGCGGACGTGATGGTGTTGGTGGTGGTCGTTGCACATAACCCTTTTTAGGACTGCCATTACGTGATGTTGGTTTTTTAGTTGAAAATAATGATCGTACTACTCTATCAATTGATTCGTCATCCGAAAAACTATCACTACTTAAATGGTCTGTAAATTGAGCACTATGCAAAGTGATCAATGCAAAAATGCAAAATACTAACAATATTAATTTCATTACAACAGCGATTGCAGTGATTTAAATATATAAAAATTTTATAATATAACAATTGAAATGTTATCGATTTATATATTATATTCTTCACATATATTAATGAAATACTATAAAATTTCAATTTATAATTAGTTTAAGTTTAAGTCCCAATTTAGTATAATTTTTTTAATCAACTTAACTTAATTACTTTTTTTTTGCTAATTAATTATTAATAAGTTTTTAAAAATTTGCATAGTATTTTACACAAATTTATATGTTAAATGGGTCAGATAATGTGGTCTTTAATTTTTTTTTTAAATATAGTATAATCGTAACCATATCAGTAAAGTTTAGCAAACAATTATATAATTGTTGAAGAAAAATGATATTTATTGCATAAATAATTTTAATCCAAATTTTCTGTACAACTAAATCGTACATTTTAAATGATAAATTATTAATTATTAAGATATTTTTGAAATCTTATCCAAATGTACAATAATTAATTTTTTATTGGGGATAAAGAGCAGCAGGTTTATAGTTCAGTAATTATGCCAGACAATTAGATATTAATAGAATTAACATTGATAATAATTTCCGTTCATATTCTTTTTTAAAAGATATTCACTATTTTAGACATTGATTAAAAATTGGATTAATTTTCTAATATCCATTAGCTTAAGGAAAAATATAATGCAATTGGAAGTATATAGTGCAATTATTTCATTCTTTTATGATACAAGAGTTGAGGTGAAATGGAATAAATTTAATCAATTTATGTAAAAAGATTTGATCAAAAACCTACAACACAAAAATTTCGATATAAATGGTTTATGGAACTCTGTCTTAATAGAATTGAGAACACCATTTGACTGTAAATCTAAGTTAACACAATACAGAAAAATTTCAACATTTGAAAACATTCTTTGATACAGTTATCGCATGTCATGATATTTTTTTGACATGGCATTTGATGATAAACGCTGTCCGACAACATTTCTCTATATAGCTGTCGTGTAAACGTTGTCTAATGAAACAATGAATCTCTAGAATAGTTGCATTTAATTGTATGGAATATATAGAATACCATAGATTGAATTTAAAATAATTTCAAATTGTGTCAGAGAATTAAAAATTTTATTAACTTTACCTATCAAAAAATGGGTTCTAATTAAAAAAAAATTACTTACGATTTATACTATGATTTATATGAGAGCATATAATAAATTTGAATATCATTTCAATAGTGTCAGCATTAATCGAAAGCTTAGACCTTGCAGTACAATGTATCATTTTTATAAATAATAAACGTTATGGCAATAGAATTTATCTTATTTTATCTTACATTGAATTAATTTATTCTTAAGCAGACTATAGACAATGCAACATGAGAAACTGCATAAAAAAACGCAACAACACAATTAAATTTATATTATATTTTTAAATTGTGACAATGATCAATGATTTTCATATGATGTTCACATCAGTTAAGTACAAGTTTTTTTTTCTTCGATATAAATGATTGAGTATCGAGTAGGTAAACTTTATTTAATACTTTTTCTATGTAGCGATGTGTATTTTCGTAATGCAACGGATATGATATCAATTTTTATTTCGGAACGGACCAGGCGTTGAACGTGAAATAAGAGGTTAATTTTGATTTCACTACAGTTTGTATTTTATTATGTCAATAAAAACCGCGTACTTAATAGTCAATACGAAGAATAAATTTATAGAATTTAAAATCTTTCATAAATGTTATGAAAAAAACTTTTGCAATAATTACAAAAATTTGAAAAATTATTATAAATAATCGACATATATAAATACAATAATAAAATGTACCTAAAAATATACATTAATTAATTACGAAAAATTTAATCAACATATTTAAATTATTATTAAACGTGATTTATTGACATTTCACTATATACAATAATTAAACAACATTTAAATAATAGTAAATTTATTAATTTTTACGGTTTATAAGTTCTTTTTTTTATACGCAGTCAAATATTATTAACCTCTACGGCGATATGGTGGACCTGGACGTGATACCCGTCCTTTAGGTAATCGTCCTTTACATTTTTTGCCACTCCTTGATCTTTTGTGTGATGCTGATCGTACAACTCTATCAAGTGAATCGTCATCCAAATGTGTAAGGCTATCACTAATTAAGTCTTCATTACTATCGGTGTCTGTAAATTGAGCACTATGCAATGCGATAATTGCAAAAATGCAAAATACTAACAATATTATTTTCATATTTTTACAACTGCGATTGAACTTATTTAAATGTATACAAGTAAATTGTAATATAACTATTGTTTTTATCGGAGCACTATTTATATATGTCCATTCTCGAAGTTAAAGAAATACTATTACACACACAATTTAATTACTTTAAGTTAGAGTAATTTAGTATAATTTTTATAATTAAAATAATTATTAATAATTACTTTCTATATTAATGAGTTTTGCAATATTTTTGTAATATTTTACACTCAAATTTAAATTAAAATTTAAAACGTCTGATAAAGTTTTTATAACTTTTTAAACATTTATTATTTTTTAAATTACCATTGGAATAAGTAATCGATGATGGTTCGCAAATAATTATATATTGTATTTATATATGAAAAATTAATACGCGACGTATATGAATAATTTTAATCCAAACACTTTCTTTACAACTATAAAATAAATACAAAAATTGAAATTGATCGGTGAATTGTAATGGTAATAGCAATCGTAAATTGTAAGTGTGAAGTTTTGATGAAAAATTATTATGAAAATTTTTGTGATGATCTTTGCAGCTATCTCGATATATTGGAAATGTCTTGTTGTATGATGTCTTCATAAAAATAAATGTTATACCTTTTTATTATTAGCCGATTCGTTTATAAATTTGTTAGAACATCGATTGATCCGAAATGTTACTAACAGAATATTTATTTTATTTTCATTATATATATTAAAATAGGAGCTAGTTGCTTTTGCCTAACTATATACAAAGAAAAATTGTGTTTGAGTCTTTGAGTGTGCAATTATACAACTATAGAACTAATAACTAAGTAATCTACTCAAATAGACACTTGAACGGACAAGACAGAGCACAATGGATCTATTGTTGTCTAAGAGAAAGAAATGTTTCAACTGAAAAATATTTGATGGGAAATTATTCTCACAAATCTTTATCAATCGTAGTATGTGATAGTTCATAGTTGAAAGTTTAAACTACATTCATGTAAACTTCGGTTTTTTCTAATTTAATTGTTGGATAGTTAATTTTTTGATTATAAAAATTTAAAAGACATAATTAGGATTTATAAGCTGTTTGATGACATTTTTATGGATATACTTCAACATATAAATTAACGACAACAGACAAATCATAGTCATGTTGTAGATATTCTTAAAAGCTCACATTTAAAATATAATATGCAATAAAATTTATAAACAAAACTATGTGTGCAGACCGAAGAAAAATATTCAGGAAATTATACATTAATGAATTAGCATTGATTTTAATTATTGGTTTGACATTTTGCATTTTCCAAATAATTTCCATGATATCATCACATAATTTGGGAAATTCGTTTGTAATCTTAATATATACGAGTATATGTAGCATAGTATCGACTTCAAAAGTAATGGTCAATTAATTTGTTGTTATATCATTCTGATTTGCGATATATATAAATATGACACTTAAGTTAAGATGATTAAACACCTACGATCATTTCGATATGCTACAGTGTGTCAATATCTCCATAAAAATAATATTACTATATAACAATAGGAAGTAATTAAATTAATATTCTTCAAAACAATATATACTTTGATTTGATATGGAAATATACATTACAAATCATATAGAGATAAAATACATATTAGTAATTGTCTTTATGATTATTTAAAGATTTATACTGGGATTTATAATTATTATTTATTTTTGATAATACAATTTTTAAAATATGTTAAAATAAAATTATGTTAAAAAGCAAATGACATAAAATTACAATTAAAATACAATATTCATCGCTGTGATGGAAAATAATTTAATGGATTTATGTATAATCTTTAATTATTAATTATATTAATAACCATATTTATATTTCGTCTCCTTTACCAGCGCTTTAAAGGGTCTGAAATTAACAAATACAAATATTTCAAAATAATCGTTATGTTGGAAGCTTAATTAAAATTATTTTCAATAAAAAAATATAATTAAGACCTGAAAACATCTGGAAATTTTGTTGTTCTTGGTTTGGGTGTACTAAGTAGTAACTCCCTCTCATCATTATGCCTTGCAACTCTTTTAATTGAATCCTCATTGTTATCGTTGTCACCAGGAATACTTAATGCATTATTAAAAGTGATTATTGCAAAAATGCAAAATAGTAAAAATATTATTTTCATTGCAAATTATTTATAAACCTGTTACAAAGGAATTGTGAAGTGTTGTGCGAAAATTGTATACTTAGATTGCATTTATATATACGCAACTAAACCGCAATGACATAAATATTAAAATGGAAATATAATTTCAATAAGTGTTTTTATAATTTAGTATTTTTTAATTAACACATTTTTAATTATTTTTTATATATTTATGGGTTTTTGCATAAATTATTATTTGTGTGATGGAATGTACGTAAAATGATGATGGATTTGTGAATAATACAATTTTTAAGTATTTCGATATGTAGCCGTTTGTATTTTAGAGTTTTTTAATTTTAATTTACAACTGAACATAGCCCATATAGACTTAAAAAAGTGAATTATAAATAAGAACTTATTCCTTAATAAATTCTATACAAACTCTATGTAATAAATTTTGATGACAATTAGTATAACTTTTTCAAGATATTGCAATAAAAAACGGTTTTCAAAATTTTGCAATGGAGAAATTTCTATTTTCATTACTATTGTGTCTGTCAAGAGTTCCACTAAATAACACGTTCCGCACAAGTTTTGTACCTTTGTTTTTGTAGGGCAAAAAAACATTTGATTTTGTGGGAAATCATACAAACAATAATGTGATAATAAAATCTTATTCATGCCTCTTCAGAATAGTTCGCTGTTGAGACATAAAACAGAATTACATAATGAGTGAATTGTATGAATTAAACATTTATATAGCATTTTTCAGTTCTAAACTATATAGAATCATATATTAAGTATTAGAATTACCTGAGAATGATTGCGGGTACTAAATAGGACCACATTTTTCATGCGATTACATTTCATTAGTTTCGATCAATATTCTTTTAATTTTACGTTGTATGGAATATATAGTGAATCGAGATAGTAGAAGCATTACATTTGCTTATGATTTTCTATATCACACATAGGCACGCATTCAATATATATGGATCCTATATATAAATTCAAATAATAGTGTGTGATATCAACCATTTCGAGAGATGAAACATCTTGGAATGTTATGAATTTTAAGGAGTTTATTTAAAAAAAAATACAGTTTGTATAAACTGTATAAAACAAATGACTTTCTCAATGGTTCCATGAAAAAAATCTAATGCTGTGAATAACGTATGATTCTGCCCCAATAACGTGCGTTAAAAAGTATATAATTATTAATAAATTCTAAAAAAAATATGTAAAATCTAATAATTTTATTTATACAAAATGTTGCTGTTAAACAATAAAATTACATTTGAAATAAACAATATAATTTTGTGTGCATTAGTTGACATTTCTAGTAGCATGGGTCATTTTTAGATATTAATATAGTAATAAATGTGCAATCATATAAAAAATATACGTCCCTGGTTTGTTCCCACTCTCATCATACTGTAATTGTGTATGTAAAAACAAAATTGTTATATTATTATTACCATCATATCATATGAAAATTATATTGTAAATATAAATTTAATGTACGACCTCATGTATTCCAATGGTGATCTAGTAGTTCTTGGTTTGCGGGTCGTAGTAGTACTTATAATTGAACGTTTATCCGAATCAGAAATACTAGCACCAGTAACAGCACTATTTAAAGTTATTATTGCAAAAATGCAAAAGACTAAAAATATTATTTTCATATTTTAAACACTGTGATTGAAATTTAATTTTTTATAATATATTGTTAGTTACACTCGCAGTAATATATAAATTGGAATGATATTATAAATTGTAATTATTGTCCATTTATATATATTCTGTCTGTCGTCCACGTCATATATAATACGTATTTTAAAAAATTTATATTATTTCAATTTAATTATTTAATTAATTTTTTCATTAACATTTTATGAATCATTATTTGGTTTTAATTTAAAAATTTAAAATTAATAACAATGAGTAAAAATGACAAAAAATTGTTCAAAATTCGATTTGAAATTAATTTTTAAAGAATGGACATTAATTGTATACAAAACACAACTTGTGATATATGGGCTACAAGAGACAAAGTTAGGATATATTGTTTATAAATGTATCATTTTATGAAAAACCCTAAGAGACATTTACACCAACGATAATATTTACTGCATTATGACGATACTCGTAAATGTAACTAATGATCAATACAAGCGTTATTATACAATATTCCAATGGAGAATTAAATAGTATCGTTTTAAATAGATCATAGGTGTAGGTAACAATATTTCTAGATTTTTTAGTATGAGAATGTTGCTGTATGTAATGCGATAATATTATTACAATATACCTAATAATAAATTATATTTTAAATAGATAACATAAATTATATTTTATGCGTACACCATTGTTTAGTTATTATACAAAATAATTAATTTAATGATTTTTCCAATCAGTTTTATTAAATATACACATATTATGTAATAATTAAAATATCCATAATATAACAATATTAAAAAATAAAACCCAATAAATTAATTAATTATTGCTTTAACGATCATCATATATCATTTGTTAATGTCTATTCATTTTATGTATTCTATTTCCCTGACCACGGCGGTTTGTCTTCACTTGAAAGGTCCGGCTGTAATAAATATTAAAAACATCTTTATGGCGTTTATTACTTATTATATAAAAAAAAAAACATATTACGAACCCAATAGGTTTGACAAAATTTGGTTTAGAATATACTCTTCTTGGATTGACAACAGGTACCAATTTTGGATGTAATCTATTATCTCGACCACGGTTTAGCTTTGGTTTATACGATTTGTGCCTTGTATTAAATGTGAAAAAATTGTTTATTATCAATATATATAAAACGAGTATATTATTTAAAATAGATAAATTACGAACCCAAAACGTGAATTAGCTTTGGCCATAGCCATAAAACTTATTCTACGTAGCATTTTATCGCGACTGTTTGCGCTCAAGGAATTGCTGTGCCATAAAATATTAAAAACATATTTATTGGTTTGAGTATTACAAAAATTATTTAAAATATATAAATAACAAACCCAGGTTTACGAAACCGGTGCGAATTAGGAGCAGGACGACGCCTATCAAACTTAGTTGATTCGGCCCATCTTATAATTGAATCTTCTCCATCATCTGAATCATCGGAAATACTATTTAAATGTTCATTGTTATCGTTGTGATCGCCGTCGTCGTCAGCAAATTGAGCACTATTCACAGTGATTATTGTAAAAATACATAACACTAAAATTATTATATTCATTTTTTTTACAATTGCGTACACGTTGCTGCGGTTAAAGTTTTAAATTTATATATAGGTGAAAATATAAATTGTAATAATAAAATAGTGTTTTTATCGCTTGCATTTATATATGCCAACCATTTTTAAGAAATATATCATTTTTAATTTAAATGTAATTAGTTTTGTTTTTTTTTTTTTTTTATTTTAATTTAGTCTATAATTTTTTTTTTAATTATCTTTAAATAATTATTTTTTATATTTATGAGTTTTTTTTTATTTAAATTCTATAATATATGCAAAAATTATTATTATATGTAACACTCATTGACGCAACATGAAGGTATATAGCGTTCATGCTAATCGATTGTGATGTATCCGCAGTTAAATTCTCGAAATTTACATGTGAAATACTGAAGTTTTGCATCTCTGGCCAATTGTTCGTTTTGGAATAAAAAAATTTAGATATCTTTACAAATATTTATGCGCTGATGGACGCCATACTGCGAAAGATTGACAATATGTTTGCATTATGATCTGAGACTAATTACTAATTATAAATATAATGGAATTCAAAGAAACAGCAATAATTACAGGTGAATTGGAATTATATATAGACTAACAAAATGACTATAATAATTGGCTTCATTTGGAATATCATGACCACCCGGAGGATGGTGATAGTACATAGAATTTATGGATAAATAGAACAACGAATATTTTTTAAGAAATTCTACTTCAATAAATTATTAACGATTTCAATTTCGCCCCCTTTATAAAATATAAAAATGATACATGGCTAAAGGCATTAAGGAACATTAGGAAGATATAATTGCTGAAGTTATTAAATCAATTCATGTTTTTACAAATGTTCGATAATATACATTTGATTATTGAACTTCATATAGAGAAAAACGATTGGTGATTAAATATTAACACTATATTATATCTTAGGCAATAGTACCATCATTGTTTTACCACTAATTGTTTTAGCAGAAGTTCTGAAACCTTATAAAATATATTAATTGTTAGAGAACATCAATTTTAGATTCGTACAAATAGCAGCATGAAACATATATTTCTAAAATTTTGCAAATAATCACATTCACGTGGAATGATCGTTTTACATTTTCATGACAATTTTCAAAAAATTGATATTATTCTATGGTATAGTTTTTCGATAGAACGAGTATCTCTATAAACTTTTATACGGCAAATATTCGCTATGGCGCAGTGAAAAATTATTGTGTATATATTATTTGATCCTCCTTAAAGGATTATGCTAATTTATTTTACAATACAAATGGAGAATTATAATATGGTAGAAGAAAATATTTACTGACATGGTTTTGGCTAGATCGCAGGTGTTATTACATACAAAATAATTAATTTAATGGGTCAATTCGATCAGTTTTATTATAGATATTAAAGTATTAATTAATATATTATAAAAATATAAAACAATATAAAAAATAAAACACAATAAATTATAAATATAATATTATTGTTGATGAACAAATGATTTACAATATATATTAATAATTTGGAATCATATTCATTCTATGTAGTTTATTGTCTCGACCACGGAATGTCATCACTTGAAAGGATCTATTGTGTAATAATAATTATTGAAATGAAAATATTTTTATTGTTTGTATATACGACATTATTTAAAATAAATTAATTACGAACCCAGGTACGGAAGACTTTGGCCTAGTTTTTGGTGTAGTCCTTGGATAAATAGTTCGTCTAGCTACTCTTATAATTGAATCTTCTCCATCATCTGAATCGGAAATACTATTTAAATTTTCATTGTTATCGTCGTCAACAAATTGACCACTACTCAAAGTGATTATTATAAAAATACAAAACACTAAAAATATTATATTCATATTTTTGAACCGCAGTTGTATATTAAAGTTTAAAAAAAATATATGTGAGTGTCGCGAATTGTAATAGAAATCATGTCTTAGTGTGTGCATTTATATATGCTACTCTGCAGCATATTAAAGAAATAGAACATTTGCAATTTGTACACATAATTACTTTTGTTTTATTATAAATTATAATTACTTTTTATATTTATTAGTTTTTTATTAGCAGAAATTCCGATAAGAAATTGCATATTATTAAAATTTTTTTAAAAAACCAAATTTTTTGTTGGTACGTTGACTTTTTGCAATCATTCATTTTTACTGGCATCGTAAATAACAAAACCTGATGTGGAGAAATTATCTAGCATGTTCTGGTAGCATAGTAAAAAGATGAACTATATACAATACTAGCAATATACTTTATATTATGGAACAATATCTTTATAATAAACTCTAGGTTTTTAATTTTTAGGAAGAAATTTATAGAGTGAAAATACAATTTTTTTAAATTAAAAACAATACAAAGCTTAGAAAAGAAAGCTGCATTTATTTAATTAATATTTATTTATAAATATTAACACTAAAAAAGCATATTCGATATAAAACTATAATTAAAATGGAATATATTTTTTGTGTTTTATTATAGACACGTCATAATCCTTTACATCTCCCATGAAATCCAATTTTTTGGTCATTCTTATTAATATAAAATAATGCAATCAAAAATGAAAAGAACGTAATCGGGTTGTCTCCATTCGCAACGGAATAGAAATATATTAATTATATAATCAAAATTAGAAGTTATACAAACAATATACATTGGATTAATGATTTAATTAAAATTACAACCTGAAAAAACCACCACCAGTTGATGGTATTACAGTTGGCGCCTGTGGCGGTGGTGGTGTTGGACATGACGTTTTTAATTTGGTTGGTGTTTGTAGTAGTTTTTCATTTTTATTATCCCATGTTAATATTTTAATGGCATCCGAAAAACTATCGCTATTTAAATTTAAAACATTGTTTTTGTGGATGGAAATGCCCAATATACAATTAAAATTAATTATTGCAAATATGCAAAATATTAAAAATATTATTTTCATATTTATACAATAAAACGATTGAAATTTTAATAAAAATTATGTTATTCCGCGGATTTATTTATATTGATTTTAAAAATTATACCATTTTAAATTTAATTACATCATATTAAATTTTATTATACCATAAAATTTAAAAGAGTTTATGATTTTTGTAATTAACTTTTTTTTTATAAATGCTTTTCGCGTTTTAATAATAAATGGAAATCGCATTTAAAAATTTAAAAATAAAAAAATACATTAAAAATAGTGATTGAATTTATGTATTATTAATTTAATTTAGTTGACAAACATAAAAATAAAACATAGTACATATTATAAATTTGTTCTGTGAATTTAATTGACACATAGATTTTATTTACTGCCAGTCATTTAACAAAAAAATCACCACCCCCGGTATGTCATCATTTTTAAGGAACTATTTATATAATTATAAAAATAAGAAAAATTATTATAAAATTTGTATACAAATTTGTAAAGGATTAGGTAAAATAAATTACAACCCAACGTAAGGCATTGGTTTTCTTGGAATGGTTGTAGTGGTACGTGGTTTGGTGGTAGTGCTTGGCTTGCGATTACTCCTTGTCATTCTTTTCATTGAATTCTCATCTGAATCCAAAATTTTATCACTATTTAAATTCAAATTATTATTGTCGTCAGTAAGTTGAGCACTATTCAACGTTATTATTGCAAAAATACAAAATACTAAAAATATTATTTTCATTATGATAACGATATAGGTGACCCGGTTCGGTGTAGCCGCGCGCGATTGTAGTTTTTAAAATAAATTATGTAATAATAAAAATTGTATTTATATATGAGCATTTATACCATTTAAACCTAGCTTTCACATTAAAGCACATATATTATTTAAATTTTTAATTACCAATAGTTCAGTTTTATTACATGTATGCAATTTGCGATGGTATATTTTTTTTTTTAATTAAGATTATAAAATTACTTTTTTTTTATTATAAATAGTTTTGAGTTTTTATATGATTGCGAAGCAGCGTTCTACACAAATTAAATAATAACGATAATTTTTTTCCGGTAACTCTCTGAACAAGAATTTTCATTGGAAATATTTATTTAAATTAATTACGTTAAATTAAACATGGTTAAAGAACTTTATATATATAAATATATAAAGATTGCTTTGGTAGCGTATTGCATCGCGGTAAAATTTGGATACCATTCCGCTTAGGTTGTTGTATCTCTTCACCACTATTGATTGATTCATCATCGTTGGCGATATAGTATAATTAAATCCATTAATACAATTTCATATGCTATTATCTGAAGACCATTCAATCAACATGAGGACCTCGTTTTTGCCGATAATATTTGACTGCTGACGCAAACGACGAGTGGTGGGTGACATGCAAAATAATGTATATACCCGTTTTCTAAATACATCGGTATTATATAAAATCAATGTGTCGAAAACTAAGTTGGTTCGGAAACAGATTAGTGGCGGATCCATTTAAAAGCGATAGATAGCCAAATTGAGAAGTCGAAGAATGCTGTAAACTCGGTAGTATGCGAAAAGTCTATGTTGCATAGATATATATTTGGAAAATAAATAGATTAAAAATAGTGATTTTATGTATTATTAATTTAATATATAAAATATGAAATCAGAATTAATATATATAAATTTATATATGTATATTTTTATTGGATAAATTTCAAGTTGCTGTAGTATTTTTGAATTGAATCACCCCTTAAAGCCTACCCCTATTCGCCACATTTTATAACTTATAAAAATGAAAATAAAAAAGTATTAAAAAATTTTATAAATATTTAAATATTTCATAATCTAAAATACTAAAAGTAATATATAAATAAAAATATTAATTACTACATTGGATCGTATCTTATTCTTATGGGTGCTTCGGTGGTTGGAGCTGTACAAGTATTTGGAATATACCTTGTCATTCGTTTAATTGAATTATCATCTGAATCCGAAATCATATCAATATTTAAATTTTCATTATTATCGTCGTCAGTATATTGAGCACCATTTAAAGTTATTATTGCAAAAATGCAAAATACTAAAAATATTATTTTCATTATTTTATGGATAGGTTACCGGTGCGTGTGGTCACGATTGAAATTTTCAATATACATTTTGTAATCATAAAAATTGTATTTATATTTATATACACCTACTATAGCTCTCACATTAAAACACTATATTATTTAAATTTTTTAATTATATTTCAATTTTATTACCTCCAAGTGTAATTTGCGGTATAATTATTGTTAATTAAGATTATAATTACATTTTTTTTTTGAAATATATTTATGTGCTTTTATAAGTTTGCGGAGCATTGTGTTATACATAAATTATATAAAATATGTGGTATAGACTTAGTTTTTTATACATACAATATTGACAATGATAATTGTTTTCAGGTGCTTCCATCTAATTCTAATTGTGTTTGTAAATAATAAAACAAGAAAAAAGGAAAAATGATAATATTTGTGTGTCCATTCCATATATACTCAATGAACATTTAAAATTATTTCAAAATAAAACAGGGAGTGAGAAGGCTGTATTTCAACCAAAGAAATTATGTATTTACTCATTATAAATAAATATTTTGCGAATAATTATCAAACAATCTGTGGAATTACAATCAGAGATTTCTTGTTCGGAAATGTTTAACGACATAAGTTAATATTAAACATGATTAAATAAAATAAATATAGATTATGATTTCATGTATAATTAAATTAAAACATTATATAAATAAATTAATTTTTATAATATTATATGAATTTTATATTTGATAAATTTCAATTTACTATATATAGTATTTTAATAAAAAAATAATCATCCCGACCCACGAAACGGTAGCACCAATCTCCTCCTGTTTATATATACAATTATAAAATTAAGAAAAATTATTATTTATAAATTTTATATAATAAGAATTACAAAAATAAATAACAACCCATAGAAAGGCATTGGTGGTGGTGGTACAGTTGTAGTGCTGTATGTTTTAGTTGTAGTGACAGTATTTGGTATATCCCTTGTCATTCGTTTAATTGAATTATCATCTGAATCCGAAATCATATCAATATTTAAATGTTCATTATTATCGTCGTCACTGTATTCAGCACCATTTAAAGTTATTATTGCAAAAATGCAAAATACTAAAAATATTATTTTCATTATGTTGTTGTGCTAGGTTCCCGATGCGGGTGGATGCACGTTTGAATTTTCTCATATAAATTGTATTTATAGGTGTATTTATATACGCCAATAGCTCTCACATAAAAAACACTATAATATACATTTTTAATTATATTTACTTCAATTTTATTGCATATCAATATAATTTGTGGCGATATCATTTTTAATTAAGATTATAATAATTACTTTTTTTTTGTAAAATTTAAGTGCTTTTATATGTTTGCGGAGCAGCGTTCTATAAAAAATTGTATCAACAATAGTACATCATCGTAATGAGATGCGTTAATACATATTTTCCTTTGAATTAGCTGAAAAATGGGAATGCCGCATTATTTTAAATATTATATTAGGAACATGTACGAAAATTGAAGAACGTCACTGATAAAAACAAATGTGTACCTATTTTTTCGGCAGTCAATCAATAATTAAAAAAATGTATTATATATTGAAAATTTTAAACACCCATCATTAGAAATTGGATGGACGTGTCTGAAAAAATTATCATTTTTATATATAATTAAAAACTAAGGTTATTCAATATATTTTATATAATTATTATGTATAGAACGTTACTCCGCAAACTTATAAAAGCACATAAATATATTTTTAAAAAAAAAATGTATAATTATAATGTTAATTAGAAAAAAAAAATAAATCACAGCAAATAGAGGTAATAAAAATGAAATATAATTAAAAAATTTAAATAATAGTGTTTTAATATGATAGCGCAGGTAGGTGTAGGTGTATATAAATATAAATACAATTTTTATTATTATACAATTTATTTCTAAGAAAAAACCCTGCACGGTAACCTAACAATAAATAATAATGAAAATAATATTTTTAGTATTTTGCATTTTTGCAATAATAACGTTGAATAGTGCTCAAGAGACTGACGGCGATAATGAAATTAATTTAAATAATGATATAATTTCGGATTCAGATATGAAATCACTTAAAAGAATTGCAAGGGGTTGGGGTAGTAATAAGAAACCGAAAATAATCACTACAACAAATAGAGCAATGAGGACTACAACAAGAAGGAAAGCAGCAGCTATGTTTGATTATTGTATATACACACCATTATATTATACTATTAACAATAATTATATAAAATTTTATAATAATTTATTTTTTCTTTAAATTCCAAACAGATCCTTAAAGGACCGCGATGACATACCATATGCGGATGATGAGTTTTATTAAAATATATTATATATTAAATTGAAATCTATCAAATAAATACATAAAATAATTTATTTATACATTGTTTTCGATTTTATTTTCTCGGAAATTAATTTAGTAAATATATAAAAATACAATATATTTAATCCAACGAAAATATGAAAAAATTACAAAACAGCATAAAGTCGCTACATTAATTATAAATACAGTAAAAGTGATTATTAGTAAATATTAAGAATAATTTGATTATTAAGCTGAGTCATTTTAGACGATCCTCAGATGTTATATCAAATGTTGAATGCAACACAGGTTTTTTCGCCACCCACAAATTAATTGTTACGTGAAACACTATATCGAGGTAGAAGAATTCTTCGAGCCCTATATATATATTGATTTTAAAATAGAATGCTACCACTAATCTGTTTCCGAATTGTATCAATTTAATTTTTGACACATTAAATCCATAACACTAATGTGTTTCGAAAACTGTACTATACTTTATTTTGTCAACGCAATAAAAATAATTGATTGTGCATAATTGATTTATACTAAATTTAATATAATATAATGTTACGATGTGTATACAATAAACGTATAAGTGATGAATTTTAATAATATTTCTTCAAAATTTTAATAAGTTATATGGTCACTACTTTGACAGACAATGAATTCACGGTCAAATATACAGGCAGAAACGTATATGCTTTATTTGCGAACCAAAGAAAAAAGAAGCAGTTTTCAAGGTAAACAACTCCCAATATATAATGAGTAAAACATGTCCAATAATTATATCGCGTTTTTTGTGGTAATTATTATTATAATTTCATGTATATACAATATTTATACTTATAATATAGTAAAAAAGGAGGCCAAAATTTTATAACTATAATATTATTCATTTAAGATAATTATTATATTGTATTTATATTTTTATGTTATACCATAATTTGATGACAAAAATTCATTATCCATAAAAATCATAGCCCACGAATTTTATATAAAATACCCAGATACTATATATTGCATAGTATACATTGGTATTATATTAAAAAAATAAAATAAATAAATATATATAAAATTGTCTATGTATTTATTTAAAATCTAAGATATGACACGAAAAATATAATAAGAATTTTATTTTTAAATAAATATTTCATTTATATGCGTGCGAAGCTATTATTATTATTATTATTATTATTATTATTACTATTATTTTAACCGCATGATATATAAAAAATTATTTATAGCATTTTCATTGGGAAATTAAAAGTATACGGTACAGGTATATTACATATGACAACATTAAAACCATAACCAATCTTATAATATATGAATTCAAATGAAAAGCTCGATTTATATGTGCCTGCAGGAAATTTTGTAAATATACTGAAGAACACAGAAGTTACTAAAGTAATGCAGATATGAAATAGTTTATTTATTAAATGCAATAACATAAAAAATATAATGAAACAATAGTCAAAATTTTAATTTGATTTTAAATGTGTATTATAAAACATTCAGTTTGATTTTGTTATTTACGTGTTTCCATTTGACACAAACAGTAGCAGAAGCTCATATAACGACGTAGCAAAAACAAATCAAGTGTTATACTATAGTTCAGTTGACAATATATGTGAAGGGAGCTAAGCGTGGAACTATTGTACTGTTTATTTTGTAACTACAATATATACCATATATATTAGTATGCTCTACTAGTAATAGAACTAGATCCCTATTCCGGCTGGGATATCATACAATATATGGTATGTATGAATGTACATATAGTAATCTGATGATGTCATCCAGTTAAACACATATCAAATTTTATGTGTTTTAATATGAATGAAAATATTTTTGAATGGCTGTTATTTCCTGTTTTGGAAAATTGTTACTTTTATTTTCTTTTTATTTATTTATAAATTATACAATAATATTGAAAAAATAAAGTAGTAATACAAATGCTATATTTTATACATACATTACATATATCGAAGTACTTATTAATATATTTATTATTTAAATATTTTTAATATAAACGTATAATTTCCATATAAAGTTATAATAGAATGTTTGTGTGACATAAATAAATGTGTAATAATAATATTATATTTATAATTATAATTAAATAAAATGTTACAACATATATAGGGTTTATTACATGTTGGTACCATATTTACAAGCATACGTAAATATTATATGGATATACGGTTACCATATAACACTGCGGCACTGCGAATATACTTATACACCATACCCAAATCAAATGTAATAAAGTCACTCACCTTAACATGAGACTCATCATAGTGAAATTGATTTTGTGAAAAAAAAAAATACTAATTTTTTAAATAGGATTAAGGTTTCATCGTTCAAAATTATTGTTAAGTTAAAAATCGACCCTTATATATAGTTTCGTTTAAGAAACAGAAAGTAAATAATTCATATTTCATTCTGAATATCGTATTTTGGTTCTATATTTATATATAGGTTTTGCCACTGTTTAATATTACATGTTTCATGTTTCCACACACACACGTTTCAAAGCTAAATTTATTGGTACATATAAAGAATAATAATTTGTTTTATATCTCTTAATATGAATTATTATTCAATGTCGTATCGGCGAGGTCTAAAGAATAATATAGTATTTATATTACTTATATCCATCAATCAGTGACGAGCGGTGGAGCTATACTTAGGGTGTGCTTTGCGTAAAATTGCATATATTTTTTATTGATATACCAACTCCATCCGACGAGTTTTTCTAATAAAATGATCAACAACATTATCATAGAATTCCGGTCGTGTTTTCAATTCATTCAACAGATCCTTTTCTACACTAATTAAAGCCAGATGTGATAGTCTATCTTCGCTAATTTTGTTCCTTGCATATGATTTAATTCTTTTTAATGCAGAAAAAGATCTTTCCGTTGAAACACTAGTTGAAGGAATTGTCAAAATTAATTCACTTAATTTATGAATTTCCGAAAACGTATCTTTTAAATTCAATGAATATAGAAGATTAGGAACATCGCAGATTTTCGTTTTTTCAAAAACGCTTGACTTATAAAAAACACATAATTCATTTTTCAATTTCACGAAATCGAAGTATGTTCCATAATTTTGTTTTAAATTGTCCAGTTTAGCGTTAGGAAAACTTTTTATATCACTGTAACTGCCAAACATATTACTGTCTAATAGACCAACGAATTCAATTTCCTTCAAGGATTCAAAACGTGTGGTAATTTGGGAAGAAATAGTATCAATGATTTCATTATATATTTGTTTGTAAAAATCCTCTACATTTAAAGTTTGCCCTCGCATTTTTGGTAAACTTGCCTGAGTTGAAACTTCTTTATAAATGTTTTCAAAATCATTTCTTAATGACAATATATTTGTATGCGTTTTTGAAATTTGATCACAACAATGCTTAATATCTAAATGTTTTGTTTGCATTATGTTAAACAAGACGTCGGTAAACAAAAATATCGTTGAAAACGTTTTCAATAAAAATATCGTATTGAATTCGTTCAAAAATTGTGCAAAACCTCTAGCTAAAACGGCATCTTGTCCCCATTCATCGGGATTTTCAATGACAAAATCAAATAAATTAATGAAATCTTCACGGTAAATATCGACTGTATTAATTAAACGTGATGAATAGTTCCATCTTGTTGGAGCTACATTCGGTAGCCTTTTCTTTACAATATTATCCAGTACATTTGTTCTTTTAGTTGAATGGGAAAAAAAGGCAGCTAAACCAGAGAGACTAGTGAAGAAAATTTTGGATGGTTTAATAAATTGCACCGATTGCGACAATACTAAGTTTAAAACATGTGCCGTACAATGTATAAATAATAAGTCAAGTTTCAAGTAAACAAACGAAAAAAAGAAACGAGAGAAAAATAGTAAATATTTCTATGTGATGTACGCATAATATATGCGCACACCGTCAGATATATATCCGCGCTCTGAAAACCAAAGAAATTAGCTTTTGCAACTTGCCTCTCTTTCAATTTTAGTATGAAAAAATTGAAATTGTGTGCGATTGAATTTTAAAATAACCATGAGTCACTATGTTTCGGTTTGTTTGGTTCACAAAAATTTTATTCACAATCAATTGAATTTAGATTTTAATGAATAAATATAATACGTATATTTAATTTATCGTGAATTATTCATACATCAGTAGAATTAATATTATTTGTGCTGCTGAAGGCGAACATTTGCTTTATCTTTATACATATGTACTTATATTTTATATATGTAGCATTGATAATACTAGGCTATTATTTTTTCGAATGTTCTTATGTATAATAATTAGATGGTTTTTATTATAAGTATATGATAAATTTACATGAAAATTTATAAACTGTAATATATTTTTAAATATAACATAATTTTTTAAATATTTTAAAATAATTTTTTTTTGTTTTTTTTTTAATTTTAATGCAAAATTGGAATTTACTTTCTGATTTGTCCGGGTGTGCTCCGCACACCTCGCACATCCTGACTGCTCGTCACTGCCATCAATATACATTTATGAATACATCGGATTGATACATACAAATTTTAACTATAACAAAACATTAAAATTTTTGTTAAATCATTCACAAACATTTTTATATAATAAAAATAATAAAAATTCACCGAATATATATGAAAATTCTTTATGTATATTGATAATAAAAATTGAAGAATTTAATGTATTTTTTGAGCAAACCTCGTGTGATAATCGTACAATATTAAATGATTTACAATATATACACTCAAATATAATCTTGGAATTTAATTTATATTTAGTTTATGTATTTGATAGCGTATATAATTAATAAAACGTTTGTGGATATGATTTATGATAAGAAAAATTACATGATTTTTTTATCTTTTATTTTGGTAATTAATTAATCATTGAAATAAGAGTATGCGTACGCTACTGTTAAATGTTATAAATATTAAACAAACAAAATATTTGTATACGATAAAATAATGGAATAGTGTTTTTGTCCGAATAAATTCTATACATGTTTACTGTAATAATATGTTCGTTGATATCCGAAACCACAATGTTCTATAATAATTTGCAGAAATTTCCTACCTCGCATTTTTGGTTTTTGCTTCGTGTGATCATTTTTAAGAATATATAACGTATTTATTTGAAAAACGCACGAATACACCGAATGCATGCAATTATACTATAAATAGAAATTTTAAAGTACACTATACGAAGTTAGTTCTGTTAAATCTAGCACATTGATATAATATTATTATACTCCATAATAATATCCAAAATTTATACGAATCACTTCAACAACAACAAAAGTTGCCTAAAATACCTTATATTATTTATATACTACTAGCTCAAAATATGGTTCCCTGTATATATATACACTGGACTTGATTTCATAATATTTTCAGCAGATATACTTTGCTTCTCAAAATAGTTCCAACTTAAAATGAACACAATCAATTAAACCATCAAATTAATATTATATTTATATAAGCATTAAAATATATTAGACTATATTATACGATGTGAAAGTTCATGTTATAAATAAGTTGTGTATAACAAATAGATACAGACATAATACGTTTATTAAGACAATTTGAAAGGCATACATCCCAAATAAACATTTCAATATATAAAATTATAATAAATATTGAGTGCGGTGTTATTTAAATATCGTATCGAAACAACATATAATATATTTTGTATTTATTTCAATGGCAGTTAAAATAAATTTAACCTAAGTTAATGTATTTATCCAAACATTATAATATGCGGTTTTTTCATCAAAACTTTTACATACAGGGTGGCGTATATAGAATGTGTTGTTAATAAAATTAAAAAATAAATTATTTTGATGTCATTTACACAGAATAAATAAAATAAAATTTTAAATATATTGTAATTTAATTTCTGGTTTGTACTATATATTTTATTTTTATAATATAGGAAGTCATTATAGGTATATTGGAGATTGTATTGTATTGTATATATATATAAATAATATATATAATACAATATATAGGAAATCTTATAAATATATACAATATTTAAAAAAAAACAAAATTGTGCACAGGTTTAAGAGAACAAAAAAAAAAAAATATCTAACCTAACCTTTAAGTTAAAAAAGTGTATTGAATAAATTATTATTCCCATTGCAAACACCTTTTCCCTTTTTTGATATGTTGTTTAGTTAGTGCGACCATAAAGAATTTTGTTTTTTCCACTTGATATCATCAACACTCACTCACTCACTCATACACATATTTATTTTATCTATACAATAATAATATATGTATCTGAAATTTTTTTCTTATAACATTGTTATAGATAGATATATTTGTCCCAATTGGGTCATTTTACAAATATAAGTTGTTTATTTTTTGTTATTATTCTATATATTTTGACTAAGACAAAAGGATATATATATATATATTGTTTATATCCTATGCCATAGAAACAATAATAAAAGATGGTAGAGATATGGACAAAATGGAAATGGAACTTTTTTTTGTATATATAATTTTGTATTTCTTCCAACCGATATAAATTTCATGATGTTTGCAAAAATTCTGTTAAAAAATATTCCAAATATATATATTGAAATCATTATTGTATGAAAACTTAGTTGAAACGCTGAAAGAGCTTGCATATGGAAACGAGCTATTTATAGGAGTATCATTGAGGCAACACATTATTATGCCAACACATCAAATATAACATCCTTCTGATTATCATTTGCGCGTAGATCGATACAACACGGTCGCTCAGAGCTACATATAAAGTTTTGAAATGTTAAATAAATATATGAAAAAGGATATAAATAAATCGCGAACATTTTATTGACTGCGCTGCAACCACATTTCCATATTGAGTAATAGGAAATGAAAGAAAATAGTTTAAGTAATGGTCAATGCGTGAATGTATGCGACTTATAATGACGCAAGTTATTTTTTTTCCAATTTATTTTTATTACAAATTACAAATTAACTTTTTTTGAAAATTTTAATTACCATATTCTTTCATTATCAACTATATGTTTGAGAGATTGTGTGTGTGTGTATATAATAAAAATAAATTACAAAATAGGTTTACACCCACATGAATTTAAAATTTTTACAGATTTTTATGTTTTAAGATGCAAAATATACAGGATTTGTGCATATTTATATGTAAATGAATGTGTAATATAATAATATATAATGAAATCCATATCTCTATATATCTCCTTCCCAATTTCAATTTCTTATACATTATATTGTACAAAGAATAATAAATTTTTTAATTTAATTTTGAAGATTGCATTTATAGTAATTTCATTTATTTATTTATTTATTTATTTATTTATTTAACGATTATGAGGTATCTTAAATGTTGATAAAAAAAATTAATTTTCTTTTGGGGAAAACATAAAATTATTTACGTTATTAATTCGATATTACGTGTATACGCCCGCCGTTTATCTTGTTTTTTCGTATTTTATTCAGTAAATATAATAATAACATAATATTATACTTATAAACTTATGAATATTTTAATCAAAAATATGAGACATACAAGTATTTTATTGTTTACATCGTCTCTATATAAATATATATACGTATTTTGGTTTTATCTAATGTCTCTGTATTTATATTTATATAAAACAAAACGGAAGTATTAAATAAATAAACAATTATAAACAAATAATAAATCATGCAGTTTTATGGAATGGAACGTCGTAACGTATATAATATACGCAGTGTCCAATATATTCTCATATATTTATAATTTAAAATATAAATAAAATGTGAAACTTGAACTAAACTTGATTTAATAAACGTTTCTCGTTTACAAAACACGCAGCGCCGCAAAGTTGGTTCTATGAAATGTTCTGTGTAATCCGACGACCGACGACAATATCATCCTGTTAACGTGACCATTATGCGATTATTTTAGCACAAACAATTGTTCATTAAAGATATAAGTATTAGTTATGAGCACCCAATTGAAAGTGAAATTTACGTTAAAAGTTTATTACATCCCAGATCTTTTTCTGTCAACAGATCCTATTAAAATTTTAAAATCATATATACCAATTTTCTAATTAAATTATAACCTTCTTCTAATGCTATATACAGTAAACAAAATTTTGCTTGCTTCTTATCGACAATTATTTTGGGGGCTATTATAATTCCAATTTTACCCAAATTGTTTCATTATTGTACTATTTAAAAATTACAAATTATACAATCGATTATGATATAGGCAACGTATAAGAATATATTTGACACGGTGTATATAATTTATATATAATAAGACAGAATTAAATTATTTAAATATAGAATGTTAAGCTACATATATTATTTAAAAAAAAAAATTAAAATTAATTTCGTGCTATTACGGAAAAATAAATAAATTTTAATTATTATTAATAATATTTATATGATACTAATATTTAAAATTCTATATTTCTATAATTCCGTTCCATAAAAACAAGAATATAGAATACACTAAAACAATAACTGACATCATATAAATCTATCCTATAACAAGTATAGCTATGTATATACCGCATACAATTAGTCAGAAAGGACCTATGGTGGTTGTAAATAATAAAATTGAAATAGAAACATTTTTATAGTTTATTATCCATAGAATTATTAAAAAAAATAAAATAAATAAATAAATTACAAACCCACCCACTTACAATAAGTTAGTTATTCTATACTATAGATACAAAGTTGAGCAATTGGGAATATTCTGTTGTAATGTAACACTATATTATCATACAATAGATAAAAAAAACAACTTTTCAGCCGAAATAAGATCATAGTTAATAAAATTTTCTTCCATTTCTAATAACGTATATATATTAATCGCACCGACAAACTTAATATTCAGATCTTATATTTCTTTGCAATTTTCTTATATGATAAGTTTTTACTATACATAAACGCATATAATTATATTTATTATATAAGCTTGTGGGCGAGCAAAGTGGCTATACCATCCACCTGTTGTTTTCAATAGAGCGCACACCGGTCACCGCATAACATTTTTGCCAACAAAATTTAATAACAATTTCGTTTATGGTCAATCATTTCTGTTTCATATTAAAAAATTTGGAAGAAACGCAAAACATTGCAATGTATTCAATATTATAAATAAAAATATATATGATAACACAAATCTGCGTAAGACATTCAAGTTGAAATTTTGATAGAATTTCAATAACATATGTGTGTGTGTGTGGGTGTTAAGCTATAGGAAAAAATATATATATATATACATTTTCGGTGTCCGCAGCTTATAAATGGAGGTGATGGAGTATTTTTATTTTTTTATAGTGGGCTAGTATATACGCGGAATAGCCTATAATCTTAAATAATATTTTCAGTAGGTATACATAAATATACAATAACCGGGGGTAGGAAAATCACTATTGATTCTTCGATAATATTAATGTTGTAATATTTTTGTAGTATGAAAAAATTATGATAATATATTTTAGAATTTTTTCTCATACTAAATATTATATTATGAAATAATTTGTTTAAATCACAAAGACCACAAAAACAAAATCGTAAAATTGATGTTATAGCCAATATAAAATTTCCAGTCTATAAACTATATAAAATAATTACACCTGGAGCTAAATATATATATTTATAGCAAAAAGTTTTTATTCTATATACAATTTAGAAGACGCAGTTTGAATAAAAAAACATAACATATACATATTCAATTAACTGAAATGTTGGATATAAATACTTATAATAATAAAAAAATTATACTAAATTTTAAGAAAGATAACATCAATACACCCACGGCGACGCAATTGTAAATGGTAAGAAGAAGATTTTGTCTTGGGCGTATATGAAAAGCGAAATACTTTACTTACTCTGAAAAATCAGATAAAATGTAAAATCTTAATTTGAATCTCTAAATTTGTTATGTTTCTCCACTGCGCGTAAAATAACAGTCCAATATATAAATTCAACATTATTTTGACATCATTTTATTATGCAGTAAATTCATCATTGATCATTCATTAAACAAAACGATCATATATATATATGGAAAAATGATATTAAATATATTCGTTGATTTTTAATTATATATCATAGTTATAATATTATAATAAAATTTAAAACATTTTCACTTCATTAGTAAGTCTCTGATCCAAAATATGAGTATTTATACCAAAAGATCAATAATATTTTGTGTTGTTATTATTATATATTTGTATAAATAATGTAGTGGCCGATCCATGTTAAGGAAACTTTTACTTTGAACAATGATATTAATTTAATAATTTTCAATGTGACAATATTTTGGTAATTTAAATATGAACAACCACCGATTGTAATGCTGCAAATAAAAGAGCAAAATTCATTCATATGAATCCGGTGGGATAAGTTTAAACTCAAAAATTACTGACATTTGGGACACTGACAAAGATTTGATTCACTACGTTTATATATTATACATATAAGTATACCACAATTTGTGTTGCAATTATTTTGTTGAAAATATTCTTTTATATTATATAAAGACACGCATATATAATAATACGTACATAAAATTGTTAAAAAATAAACTTAACTTTCTTTTGATGTCGAGTACACACCCACGCACATACATAAGAATTTCTTTTGTTTCTTCTTTTAATCTATATCTAATGTAATATTTATTACATAGTTATAAATATATAATCGTATATAAACTTACAATTACAATATATATATTTATATATTGATTGATCGATTGATAAATATAAGTGAACAAATTTACATTTATGGAAGCACTTCAAAAGGAAAATCTACTATTATTTTGAAGTTTTTTTTGTACATAATGATTTCAATTTCATATTCATATTATTGAATGCAGATATGTTATTGATATGTACAATATATTGTATTTATTTATATATAGTATAACAATTCATATATATATATCAAAATAAAGTCAGACTATACATAAAGAAATTGGTATATAAATATATTTAGAAAAAGGAAAATTATAATATATGTCTTATATTTACTTATATACAATATAAGAATTTTCTGATGATTTTATCATTTTTCAAAATATCTAAATTCCCCCAAAAACGAGGTGAGACATTTTGGGCTCTCAGTTTTCATATATTTTTATTATTTTGATATATAAGTTAAAGGATATGTACCTATACAATTCACGACTAGGTCAACGATCACATCAACGGTTTTTTTTTTAAATTATCTTTCACCTAAATCGTGTACAAACACCATATCAAAATGATCGCATAAATCTAACAAATGTTAACACTTTATTCGTATATATATATATAAGGATGATCTGAAATACATCTTAAAAAATGTAGACATATAGCCTATGCAAATACTTCTCTATACGAAATTAAATTAAATGTTTGGTAAACATTTAATTATGCATTGAAAAACTTAAATAGTTAATTTATTATGTAATTCCAAAACCATTTATAAATATCAAATATAAACGCAATAGATAAATGCTATATGATCATCATATATTTTTAGTAGTTCTTCTGCTATTTATAATATATATCTTTGCGTTATTTAACACTTCTTAACACTTTTCTTTTGTTAAATTTTATAAAATATTATCTCCATTTCAAAGTGAAATTGTTTAGACAATTTTTTTTTTTCCCATTATCTTGTATACTTTTATAATATAATAATATAAAATATTTATGTATAACTGTGGGTGGGTGGGTGAAAAGAAAATACGATGTTTCGGAAAATTTAATTTAATTTCCATATATACAATATATAGAGAATAAATTCATTAGATTTTCCTGTTAGTTATATAAACAATTTTTTTTTCCTTTTTCATTATATTGCATTGCAGAAATAACCTTCAGGGCATCAGATGAAAAAAAAAATGTCAAAGTTATTTATTAAATGAAAAATATATTATGTAATGCACAACATAAATATTTGAAAAACAACGTACCAAACTATAATATTGTATGATATAGGCATTCTTTTATACATCATACAAACAAATTTAATGCCATAATCGTATTTTATTTAGTTACAGAATAAATTAAAATCTGAAACAAGGAAAAAAACGAAACGAATTCAACAAACTTTTTACAATAGAAGAAAAATTAAATTCATTTCTTTTGTCGCATCTGTTTTTTTGTCAAATACACATCAAAATTTGTTTACATAATTTTATATACGCACACAGATTAATCTTATTATTTTTATAAATTTTTTTTATATTTACACACCCACACAACAAACGCGTTCGAATAATTTAACTATACTCTGCTCTTATATGGGACTTGAGTTTTTATGTCAGATACACCATATACACACATTATGGGAAACCCATAAATATTTTTTAATATCATTATATATTTTGTAATCATATTCATAAAAAGAAAATAGTATATAACAAATACTTGTTCAAATATGTTTATATACAATGACGTATGTATTTTTTATGTAGGCCTACACATATAAAAATAAATATATATATTTAATATTAAGTTAACGATAAAATAAACAGATAATTAGAAAAATATTGTTTTTCGAAAATCTTTTGAAAATGTATAACGATAACAAGTACAAAAATAACAGAAGGTATTATACATTAGATGACATTAAATAATATATAAATTTGTGTTTTGTGTTGTTATAGATAATTGTTCATACATTATCTCAGAAAGCAGACGAGATACAAGAGGGATCCCAACCGAACAGTAACTGAAAGGTTGCATCATCTTATTCATATTCTGATATAGAATGTTTCTATATAATCTGAATATTTGGGAAAGTAACTAAGATATCATTGTTCAACCGAATTGGTTGTCATATCGAAAAATTTCATGGAAAATTGTTTATATAATCCCATTTTCAATTGCGGCATACAACATTTGTTAAACATATATAATAAAAGAAATACCATATTATTGAACTAGAGAATTCAACCTTTCAGTCATTGTTCGGTTCATATTCGTATTTCGTCTGATTTCTGAGCAAATGTATGAAACATATCTATAACAACACAAAACACACATTACACTGGAGGAAGTAAGAAATCAAATTAGAGCAATATTTACCTAAAAACAATTAAAAACCAAATTCTTTTTTAAATATGTTTATTTTCTATATATATTTTTCGGAAGCAACTGAAAAATTTAAGTCGATTAATATTGGTATAACAATATCAATTTCCATGAATAATCTCATTGAAGATGTTTAGCTAATTTTTACGAAATCACACACTTTTTTTGGTGATTCCTTCGGTAATCGTTGGTTAAGGTCAACCTAATATCCGTACATCAT
This sequence comes from Bibio marci, assembly GCA_910594885.2. Lineage (NCBI taxonomy): Eukaryota > Metazoa > Arthropoda > Insecta > Diptera > Bibionidae > Bibio > Bibio marci. The sequence goes on from OU343117.1 coordinate 41,778,282, forward strand.
CATCGGTGTGCACTCGCTGTTGTATTTAAATCGTAGAATGAAGTGACACTAAAAAAACATGTGTTTTGAATAAACAATTATCGCGATCATAAACACTTTTAAGCATTTGTAACTATCATCACTTAATGCATATTGTATTATTTAGCATTAACACTGAAGATATTGTCATGGAGCTTTAGTAGTTTGATAAGGGATCGCTTCACAATACATAAATCAATGAATGGATGACGTTTTTTATCACTTCCATATTTATTAAAAAGTAGTTATGGTTATTTTTCGGACACATGGTGTACGCATAAATATTTAATACTTAATATAGTAATAGAAAATATAATTTATAGAAAACATAAATAAATTAATAATTTATATTTAATATTTATTTATATTATTTTATTTTTTTTTTTTCATTACAGAATGACTTCAACACGTTATTGCTATACACTCACACTAATTCTTGGAATTAGTATGTTACTTGTAACACTTGTACAATCAGCACCAATGCAGCCCAGGTAGTTGTATTTTATTAAATTTATAAAATATAATAATTATTTTACATTTTTGGATATTATTTTCATGAATGAATGAATGATGAATACGCACCTCGTAATCTTCTAAAATATATGGGCGAAAGAGAATTGTGGATTTTCACAATGATTTTTCAATGTGTTAACGTTTAATCGTATACAAAGATCAAAATAAAATTATTATTTATAGTTTTCGTATGTACGCAGATAACAAATTATTTCTGATTATATGCACATGGTAAATTCCATATAACCTTTGAAGTTATATAAGAAAATGTTAAAGTTCAAAGCATAAATTCATGTGTGCTAATATGCAATAAATATTTACGTTTTGTATTACTTTTTAAAGCCAAATATATGATACGGGTTAAAAAAAAAAAAACGAATATTAAAGTATAAAAGTACGTGCTTTATGTTATCGCATTGTTTTAAATCGATTGAATTATAAAGATAACATAAATTTTTCATTATAAATTAAATGCCACTAAATCCCAATCACATAAATATATAGATACATAGGGTATCTGCGATTGCTGTAGAATTTTTGAAGGGTTGAAAGAAGTCGCTTATGGTGCGGATATATATACAAATTATAGAAATAAGCAACAAATAGGATTGATGATTTCTTTGCCCAACATAACGAAGAGTATGTTATTTGACAATTTCAGTTTCTGGTACATGGTATATAATATGCAAATAGACAATATTTAGAAAATGATAAAACAGCAGCAAACAGGAGACTGTTGGTCAGCGTTGTTACATAAATTTAACAAAAAAAAAGTGAAATTAAGAAAAAGAAACGATTAGCTTTATTATCACAATAATGCGTTATCTTAATCATCAGAAATAACGTCGTACGGCTATGGTATTAATTATAATTTGACACATAGCAATATTTCCGTGAGTTCTTCAATTGTATATATTAAAGTAGATGTATCCATACGGCTACAACTGTGATGTGTATTTAAATTTGTTTCATATTTCATTCAATTTTCTATATATTTTATTTAACTTCAATGTTTTTAAAATCGCTCTTAAAAAAATACCCTCTACTCGTATAAAATATTTCGTATATGCATTATTATTATTATTATGAGTTTTACACGCACTCACCGCACAATGTGAAATACAATACATAAAAATAATGATAGTGTTGTACATATACAGTGGCAAATGTTATTATCTTTTAACACAAAATTATACTAAATGTAACACACGTGACTCTATCATAAAATTCCCTAAACATGGAAAAAGTTTTGTTCAGTATTTTAATGTCATTATATACGCGTACACGCAGTGTGGCAATGAATTTTTAAGATTGAATTTGTATTGTTTTAGTTTTTTTGTTCCATCATCAAAATAACATTGCTTTAATTTTATTTTCTTAAGATTTGGCAATATAGAATTGCCACAAACAATCAAGCAAACAATAAGTTATTGGTGAAAAAAACACGAAATGATTTTATCCCGATAGTTTGAGTTATAGTTTAACAAAATCGAACAGAATTATTGGTCGAGCTATTATAACAGTGTGGCCAAGTATCTGGCGCCACAGTCTTAAACATAAATTGACAGACTGTGTTGTATGTCATGAGCGTATGTACATATGAAATCCATATATATTCGGAAGGAATATATTCCCATATAAAAATGTATTAAATATATATATAGCTGAATGATAAATGAACATATGCAATGTAATGTGTGTGATTACTTGGTCGTCGCATATAAATTACGAATTAAATTTATAATAAAAAATTCGTATTATTGTGGTGTGGTTGAACTAATATATAAAATATATACACGTCGATGTTTTATTCCGAAGTAAAATTGAATCCATTCAATGATTGCTGCTTATACATTAAAATTTTCAATTAATATAAAGTTAATCTCTAATTTAACATAGATAAAATATAACCGCAAAATATAATGTTCCAATAATATTTAATTTTAAATTTTATTAAATCGCCTCTTATAAATAAGTTTATATATATAATTATGGCTCAAAAAGTATTTTAAAATTTATTTGGATTATAATAAATTATAAATGTTTTCTTATTTGTAAAACGCATCCTTTTTTTTTATAAATCAAAATTTATAACTTTCAATAATATGCCATATTTTTATGGGTGTCATTTTAAACTTGCGTAATTTTTTTCAATGCGAAACTTTGCATTGTATATTTAAAAAATATTCTTATTTATTTCATATATTTTTATATTAGTTTTAACATTATTTAACACAAAATATTACCACCACCACAAAAGTGTATATAGTTTGAGAAACTAAATCCTATGGCAAATTTTTTAAATGGAAGATGCTTTCAGCAATAAATTTATAGATAATATTCTGAATTTCGACTGTATTAACATAAAATATATGCAGAATAAGTTAGGATTTAAATCTTTTTAAATCAATTTTCTTACTACATACATTAATAATATGTAAAAAAGGAATACTAATATTTAACACAAAATATTACCACCACCACAAAAGTGTATATAGTTTGAGAAACTAAATCCTATGGCAAATTTTTTAAATGGAAGACGCTTTCAGCAATAAATTTATAGATAATATTCTGTGAATTTCGACTGTATGCGGTATTAACATAAAACCTTATGCAGCATAAGTGAGAATTTAAATCTTTTTAAATCAATTTTCTTACTACATATTAATAATATGTAGTAGCATAATAAAATAAAATCAAAATATGTATAAGTTTTCTGTATATTTATCTTAATTCAATATTTTAACTTCACACACACACACACATATATATGCAAAATATTGTATCTATAAATAAATAAAGACGTTTATTATTATTATTATACAATACTGAAATGATATCTATAATAATATAAGACAGTTGTTTGTGTACTATTTTTACAATTTACAATTTATAAAAAATTCAAATTATATATAGAGATACGTCAGCCACATTGACAATTTATTATTTATACCAAAAGGAACGAACTATAAATATGATGAAGGTTACCTATGAATATACCTGTATAAATATACCAATATTTATTTGGACAAGTTTCGTATATATGTGCAACATATTTTAAATTGGCATATAAACTATTTTGATTTATATTTCCGTTTTATTTTATATTTTCCTTTTTACACAATACAATAAATTTCCATTTCAGGGTAACTTTTTAACACATTGAGAATTCAATTTAATATATACATATACCATCATACCGATACCATATATACATAATATTATGCAGAATAATGTATAAATTTTCTTATATTGTATATCACATCTTATATTTATAATAATATGATTTAAGATGTATGTTTTACATAAATATATAAATATGGTATATATGTTAAAAGCAGAAAAATATGTACATAAGTGATTGGAAAATAAATTATTGAACATAGATGAATACATTACATATAAATGCGAGTATAGTTCATACATGTTTTTATAAGTATATATATGGTATATAGGATACATGTTTTCAACACCTTTTAATTTCCTACCACATGTCACACACATGAAAATGAAAAGCTATCAAAATCTTCTTTCTTATATATGGTATATTTTCAACCATCATCACCTTACACATATATAACAAACGTTGTGCTTTGATATCGGATTGAAAATGATGTTGTCAATAATAATTCATTCATATAATATTATTGTGTATATGTACTTACGGTATATACGATGGCACCTAGCTAACTAAACATGTACCATATATATATATATATATTACTTATATATTACTAAATACAAAGCATTACTAAAAGCAGTATTATAAAAAAATAAATATATACAATGTGAATGGGTTTAGGTATCAGCAAAAAAAAATGCAAAACCTACATAAAATATTTATGGTACACATACACATGATATTTACGTGTACAGTGATAATTCAATAATTCGAATGCGTAAATAATAATCCATACTGATGTGATGTGTTCATGTATTATTTGTGAATCTATGCGCTTAAATCCTATATTGTATGCGAGTTATCCAATATGCTGATGATGGAACTTTTTTATTTTTAAATACATTTAGACGGTTCTTGAATAGTTCTTCTCTATATTATATGGATATACCAACAATGTTTTCATTTGATATGACTTCATTTACACAAATCAACAAATGCGGGGTTGTGGGTGTACAAATTATCAAATAATGACTGTGTATATATTTATACAACCCACTTTAGAGAATTTTAAGAATATAAATTTTTACAAATATTTACTTTACATTTTTAAGCATATTTATTATTTTTTACACTGTGTTTTTATTTTTTATTTTTTTTTATAGTAATAATCTCATCAAATATTTTAAACATTTGTAATATAAACAATGGGTAATTTTGAAAAAAAATTTTTCATCTATAGAATATATGTGGTGTCTTGCAATTTATCGGATATGAAGCGGACTTTCTGGATGGCTTTTGTTGGTGTATTTACTTTGAGAGTTTCACAAGCTATATATGTAGTAGATGGTTCGTTTCCAATTCCATATAACTATCACTTTTTGAACTGAAATATTTGTCTTTGCAAAAAACTTTGGATACCAAACAATTTTCTGACCTTCATTTCCTAAACAAATTACAGACTTAACATTATTATATATACATTTTGTTGTTTCAGTATAGAAAATACAAAATACATATAGTTAGTGGTGAAAGAGGTAATAAACATCGATCGTATATGGATAATTTTACTAAAGAATTCCAAAAAAATCCAAAATTGGAATGGGAAAGATCTGAGGTGATGGAAGACTATACATATCTATATATATTGGGTTACACACTAATAAATTGTGTTTCTTTCTTTAATGAATTGCATTATTAAGTTTGGTTAGTTGTTGCATGTATATACAGTTTACGAAGTGATCGTTTTAACGCATTTGACAATGTCTTTGTAATCGTCACCAAATTTGATAACATAACTTTCTTTTGATGAATACAACAGATCAGCTATATAGATGTTATTTTCCGCTGATTTATCTTGCTTCACGATCTTTAACAATTTACATTTTTTGTAAAGACAATCCGTTTTTCCTCATCACCACTTATCAATTGTTTCACAAATAAATCATTTTCTTTATACATTTCATAAACAAATCGCACATGTTATATAATATAATGCGTTGTGTGAAAGTCCTTAAAGTTCATATATATCGATAATTGTGAAACGTGTAATTTATTAGTGTTCAACCCAATAGATATATATTATATTGGACAGTATATATATTTGCGAAAAAAACAAAATTATTCACTTGTGTCTTAATGGCAATTCAAATTATATTTATAGGATTTATTATTGGAAGACTAAAGTGACGGCTGAAATAATTATAAGAACATAAATTTATATAAATATAATCAAACATAAAATCCAATTAAATATTAACGAAATATCATATATTTTATATAGGTATGATTTGTGTGCGTGTATAAAAAAAAAACCTTATATTAGCAATGTCATTTAAAGCAGCATGTGAATAATATATTGAAAAATATTCAATCATAAATTGTCATATAGAAATGATTAGATGAGATATTATTGTATTATAATATATATTTTTTAATCCATTATTGAGTTGTGCATATTCTCAAGAGTATATTAAATATAAAATATATTTTATATATAATAAAATACTGTGATTATTTAATTCCTATATAGAGTATATTGGCGATCACCAGGTGCGTATTTCCACTCGTATATTCATATTCTAATAGAAACTCCGCGTATATATATATAGTGAGAAATGAAATATTGGTAAATCATTCATCTTCCATCAATTTTATCTGGTTATGCTTAACATATAATAAACAGCACAAATAATATTGGCACGTATACATTTTACCATATATTACAAAGTAAATTATAATAATATTATGATGCAGATTATATTTATATGATGTATGCAGAATATATGTACGCATTGTTGTACACATTATTATGTAATGCGAATAATGGCAATTGACATATGAATAAATAATATATTGTATATTTATTGAAATGTTCTATGACAATTGCAATACTATAAATATTATATTAATGGATAATTTATATAATATAATAATAATGAATCAAATGTGTGTCAAAATTATATATGAAATACTATACACCGTACCAATAATTACATTTTAATTATACGTTTTTTTTATTAATTTACCACGCACGCACGAACAATTACTATAATTATATAAATTAATTAAAAAATCTATTTTTCTATATACAGTTATAACAATAACAGATACTACAACAGGGATGCTGTCGAAGAACAACCAGAAGAAGAGCTTATGGAATTAATTGCCAGATTTGGACAAACAATAATGAGAGCTCGTGATGATTTGGAAAAGTAAGTTATTTTTTTATTCCGCATACAAATGTGTTTTTTTTTTTTAATTCGGTTCTTTAACTAACTTTTCTTCAGTCTTGTACTGATCAATTGGAAAATTTACAAATGATAATATTCATTCAAAAACATAATTTTTTTAAGTATCATCTTGGTAATTTTGCTTCCAATACGTAAATATACACAATATATATTTAATATATTATAAATAGCCATAACATCTCTAAACATCTTATGTATATGTCGATAACGATATGCGACGAGAAGAATGCATAGCATATATATAAGATAAGAATTGAAAGTTCACATCTATTACAATGTTATAGTAAATTTTTTCTTCAACATAAAAATAACACATTAAAATAGATTACTTGCAATATTTACTAACATTCAATTGAAAATTTTTCCGTATTCAATAATAATATCACAATTTTAAAAATAACGCACAGGTATATTAGGCTAATATACGCTGTTACATTATCTTACCAAATATTACATAAGGTATTTTCCTTTCAAATATTACATATGCGTAAACCAATTTTTTTTTTGTATCAACAATGCACGTCATTTAAAAAAAAACATAATAAATAAATGTACTATTACTCGCTTATATATGAATGGAATAATATTTGTGTACGAGAGTATATTCAATTATTTTTAGTTCATGCTGTGCGAGAGTGATATGATAATGTATTCAAAACATTATTTATGTATATTTTTATATTCATTTATTTTTTAAAAATGTAATTGATTCATAACAAAAAGTGTTGATATATATTTTTTTTAAGGATGGTACGGACGCCTGAACTTCTATATGTATGTTAAGTTATTTCTTCAACTTATTTGACACGTATAAGGAAAGTCCTATATGAATTTTTCGAAAGTTTATATTAGTACTATAGAAAGTATTTATATACTAAAATTTCATCTAAATAGGAAATAGGAGATCTGCAGAATTGACCTGTGTATATCTGTATTCTGAAGGAATTTATTAGGAACTGATGTTAATATCATATAAATTAGATAGGCGATCATTTAGTCATATATGGAAATATAATTATAACAGAACTGATCGGAGCATACATTTTGAAGAAACTATCTAGAACTTAATCGGGCGTATATACGAGTATAAATAAATATAATAATATAATAAATATCGTATTAAAAATGAAAAACCGCATGCTGTTCTGAGTATCAATTTTAAAGGATTTGTTAAAAATCTATTTAATAAATTTAAACAGCTTCTGTTAAGAAATTATCAAATTCAAATGTTTCTGGGAGTTGATAATAAATTCCGATAATTCTCTTAGACAATCGAAATATTTTAGTTATCCGCATGCTTATAATGTTATCATACGTGTCGTCATACATTGATTAATCATACTGTATGTTAGATCCTTTCAAATTTTATTTTCATTTAATTATATTCTTCATTAAATTATTTTAAAATCAATGACTTCACCTATACCTCGTACTAAAATACATAAGAAATTCCGTGTGTCACTGTACTATAACATAATTGCGGTCGGTACAAATATATTGTTAAGAAAAATGAATAAAGATAAGGTTTATAATAAGAATAAAAATATATTGTATACGCACAAAATTTCCACGCTTCAACTGTGAGTAACTATATATATAAGATTTCACATTTCACTATATATAAGAAATAATGTATTATATAAGAAATAATGTATTATATAAATAAATACACATCTTTAAAACTTATAATATTTATATATAACAAATTATGAATGTGTGAAAGAATTTCGTTAAAGAATTTAACAAAATAATAAAATATATATAGAAAATAAATTTAACACATAGGAAAATAAAAGAAAACCTTTGATGTATTTAGTTAGAACATAAGCAGTTTGAATTTATAGTATATATGGCTATATTTCGCCCTACGTGTATATGACAAGTACGCGTATATATGATTATTTGAAAATATACGTATTTCAAATGGAAACATCTACAACATATACGTGTGGCTGTATAGACGAATATGACTTCGCCTATATAGACGAAATATGTATGTGGTGTTAGATGTTTTCATCTAAAAAAAAAGTGTTGATCATACTCATAGTCGAAACATATAACCTGAACCTGATACATAAATCTTTTACAATCAATTGAACAAAATCTGATACTATATATTATTAAATATTTTTATATATATACCACCACCGTTCAAGTATACAAGTGTACACAAGTGTATAACAATGTAAAAATAATTAATTAAATATTAGAACAATATACATAATCAACATTTGACACAAATAACATATGATACCTTATGGCGTGTATTATGTAATACAATTAAAATTCTTTAATAATATCATGTTTAACACAAATACATATACTAAACTATTTATTATGTACTTATAAAAGTATCGTAAACTATAGCAAATTCAATAAATATTTTAATTAGATGTAATTTTATAAATTTGTTAACACAAACACGAGTGCAAAAAACATTTAAAGTAAATCGATGTTTATATAAATATAAAATAATTGTTTGTTGTATCACTTCTAAATAGATACACTAATTCTATATTGATTTTTTTAATTATTATTATTACAAAAAAAAATTGTAGCATAATTTTTTTTAGCACTTATTTCAACAACAACAATATAAAAAAAATTAATTATTAGGTCAAATATATAAAATATAATGAAAATAAAAAAAAGAGAAACTCACCCAATCACCTATGCAATACCACATCCACAAATCCCGAACAATTGTGGCATTACAATATGCTGATGCATCGAACTATTGGAATAGAAAAAAGAGGGAAATTACAATTTATTATCAATTTTTTTTAAAAACATTTATAAATAATAATACTAAAATATGTAAAAAGTAAAACTAAAAGATTATAGTATAAATTTTATTATTATTCCGTACATTTGAACAGAAGCATATTTATTATAAATTAGTTGTAAAGATTTATGTAAATTTTAAATTTTCTAGCTATAGAAATGCTCTAAATTTATACATCCCAATAGTTTCACCATAACCATATAGATTAAATATTTCCAATATGGAATTAAGTTAAAGACGGTTTAGTTCATTTAATTTTGAAAAATTTAATTATAGATATGTGACATATCAAAAATTGTACATAAAATCGATGAGTCTTCGTCTATGATCTGACCCATTTTTTATTTATATGAACAATATTGAATTGTATACATTTTATAAATTAAAATGTAAAACTTGTATAATTTCCTTCCACAAAATGAATTATATTTTACATGTCTTATAAAAATTTACATAGAATAACCACCAGCAGTAGTTTGATATTGTTTCATATATACAATAAATTTACAAATAATTTCTTTATAAATAATATAGATGTTTTGTACATATTACAGCCATTGATTTTAATATGATTTTCTGTATTTCTATAATTACATTTCTAACTTTTAAATAGTGACACTTAAGTTTTTGTTATAGTCGATATCGAGTATACATCAATTATATATATTTAATTCATATAAATCGATTTTATGTATATATAGTTTCAATAAAGTTTTTTTCTAGTTTGTATACAATTAAATAAAATATATGTAAAAGTATTGTATTTACAACGAGTTGACACTCTAAAAGTTTTATGTCATGTGCGTGAGAATGCTATTTATTTTTTTTTGTATAAAATTTTGACTGGAAAAGGTATTTATTTTGAATGACATAATGAATGAATTTAATAATCCCAAGCCGATGGATCTCTTCATTTGCGTCAACCAAAAATCAACCAAATATTCTATAGTTGAATTTTTTCTACGAAGTGCATTTCTCGGAAAGTTCTCGTACTGCGTATGTATCGATCTGTCACAAGTCCACCCATTAATTTTTTTCACATAGAATTATCGAAATTACAATCATCGTGCCAATAATAATATGATTCAGAAAAAGATTTTCTTTTTTGTGGTTAAACTAAAATTACTAGCCGACAACCATTGTCCTTTTTTCTGGATCATTGTCAAGATGTTTGCGAAAATAAATAATTACGTATATTGTCAACATCTATATAATGTTTCTGCCAATTTTGAACTGTTCATCCGCCGTAAAAACTTACAATTTTATTTATTTTAAACACGTACACAAAGTTTTTTGTGTACAGATTTTTGTTCGTCATGTAATAGAACTTTAAGAGTAACCCTCATAAATTTCAACAAAATTATAAATATAAAATACAATTGATATAACTTTTATTCAGAATACATACATTCTATGTTAAACGATAAATTTAAATTTTATAATATATTATATAGTTTCTGATTTGTTAGATATTATAATAGATATATCAAAACATTTATATTTTATGGCCAGAGCTGAATTTTTACATAAAAAATGTATTTCAATTATATAATAAATTAAATATAGTTTTTTTAGCCCATTTCGCACACATAATTCATTATTGTGTCCCATATCAACCTCAACCTTTATCAATAAATTATATAGCATAATATTGAAAAAGAACATCCTTCGCGTATATATTTAGATATTTTTAGTGATTTTAATCAATAAAAAAAGGGATAAAATTTTTTAACAAAAAACCTAATGCATTTTAAGTTTGAGTATACATTAAAAACAATATAATATTGAATGTTTGTAAATTCAAAAACATCGAACGCATATTATAAACGTTTATTTGAAATGTATGCGGTGCATGGATATGACAACATTTAAATTACCAATTTATTGTATAAAAATAAATAAACAAGAGGCACATATGTGCTATAATAATAAATCTCTGTGTAAGCTAATGTTTATGAATTATGATTATATATTAATCATAAACATATATATTTCCTTATGTTTCGCATTAAATTTTATTCTTAAACAATATAGATATAAAAAATAATACACGCATATATTGTTATCGCGAATTATAGAATTATTCAAAATTTTTTAAATCTAAAACAATAATAATGATATCGTTTTGTTGACATATGCCGCACTTGTTTCACCATTCATATATGGTTATTATTCATTCAAATTTATATGTGCGTATGCGATAGCATAATATAAGATATTATTTAAAAGGAATACAATTTTGCTTCGAAACATATAAATAATGATTAGTGATTGATTCATTAATAATATGAGGGTATAACACTACAATAATGTAACTTCAAATATAAATCTATTCAAATTTTCATAATTCTATATTTTCACGCGCCTATACATCTATTATTAATTAAAGTTCAATGAAAATATGAAATCCAATCAATACGATTATAGTATAATAAATTTCTAATGACCTTTAATAAATACGTATACGTACCGTATCAATTGAAATCAGTTTGGGTTGTTTTTATTTTACTTTAACAAATATTGATATATACCTAACCTATACTTATATTTATTATTATTATTATATCTATATTACTGGCACAGGCGAAGCTATATATCAAATTACATCTTTGAATACTAATCATGTTCAAGTTTTTTTTTTATATGATTGATTTATTAACTCTCTATTTAAAATTCTATATACATAGACTTCATTAACTTCTATATATATTTAGAAATTTTTCTATATAGCATAAGTATATTCAATTATTAACCCTTGCACTATATAAAAAAAATTAAAAAATTAATATATTTATTCCTTTTGTACATTAGGATAAGAGCAAATAAATTAATAAATTATATAGATATATTTATATGAGAAGAATATATGATGACTGAACCTTTAATGATCTTTGAAATATATAAATATTTAAGTATATATATTTTATATATATATAAAAAGTTTTAAAGCATATGCCTCATCAGAAAAAACCAAACGAAACAAACACATAGAATAACTTTACTTTTTGCAATTAACACTAAATAACATAATATTTTGTGAAAATAGAAAAACAAAACATGGAACATGGGAAATATTAAAAAGTATTTTTAACAAATATTTACATTTAACAAAAAACATAAGCATAAACTTTTATCATTCTCTTTAAATTCAATAAAACACACATATTATTCAGACATATTCTGATTATATATTGTAACAACTACAGAGGAATAACTTTATTAAACTATAAGCTATAAGATATTTGCTAATATACTATACCATAAATTTATTCCATAAGCCAATGAAATTATCGGAGAATACCAATGTGGTTTCTGCACAGATCGATGTACATCTGATTAAATATTTAGTATACGGCAGATCTTGGAAAAGTGTACGGAATTCAATGTTGATACACACGCCATTTGTTTGTTGATTTCAAAGCGGTATATGATAGCGTCAGTAGGTCAAAGTTATTGAAAATTATGGAAGAGTTTGGTATTCCAAAAAAACTGATAGATTTGGTGGCCATGACGTTGGAAAATGTGAAGTCACAGGTACGAATCCGAGGTAAATTATCTGATCACTTTGAGATTACGACAAGGCGACCCATTATCAACACTACTATTTAATATTACTCTGCGTAAAATGCGAATATGTCAGGTTGGAAAAGTGTTTTGGAGAAGGCTAACACCGCACCTGGGTTATAACGCCATGGCGTAAATAAGTAAGTATATTCTGATTATATTCGTACGAGTAAAATGTGATTTGAAAAATTTTAAAAGAGAAATTAAAGTAATTGTTTGGGTTTTTTTAAATGTAAATATTTGTTAATATTTTTTTTTTTCCACAAAATATTGTTATTTAATGTTAATTGCAAAAAATTAAAGTTATTCTGTTCGTTTGTAATAGAGTTTTCATATAGTTTCTTTTTTAAAAATAATTTTTACAACCTTAAAATAATTTTATAATAAATATAATAGATTTTGCACCATAAAATCAATCCCACAGAACAAAAATACTAATGTAAACCTAATGATTTGTGGTAATAAAATATATTTTTACCAGTTTTCCACATACGAACGTATATATATAATTGATTTGATTTCGATAAAATATTGGATTCAAACATAACTTCTTTTTAGCATTAGTAAATAGTAAATGTGCACCTTTAAATATTTAATTTTTTCATACGAAAAAAAAAACGTATATTATTTAGTAATTTTATAGTTCAATATTTCTAAAATATAATTTTAAAATAAAATTATTAAAAATCTTATGAATAAATTACATATATACATTTGTTTATAATACAAACATCATGTTCCCTATACATTAATACATTATATTATAAATACATCAGACTAATTTTATTCTATACAAAAATATAATTAAAAATTTATTATATTTAAACTGTTGCCATATAATACCCAACAATTATTCTCATTTTATGTACCATACCAATAATAAGACAAAATAACAAATATCATAAATAAATAAAGGATTCTGTTTTTTAATGGGGTGGGGGGGAAAGGAGGAAAAAAAAATAATACTTCCTGAAGAAAAAAGTAAACATTTATTTTAGTATACATTATTATCTGAGAAAATCATGTGTTGATTAATTTAAAATCTATATAAATTTATATAATCGGGGTGCTTATTATGTGAAATTATTAGTCGTGTATAGCAAACACCCAGTACATTTAATAATAATAATAATGGAAAAAATTAATCATATATAGATTTCATTGTTGTTTGTATACGTGTGCAAAGCGATTCATATTGAATTTACAAATTGATATTAAACATTTATCTTTCATTGAACCAAACATTAATGTCTCCTATACACGAACCTAATTAATAACGTTAAAATATAAATATGGAATGGTAAAATATGTCCCATTCTAAAATTTTTGTAATTGTTTATAAAAAAAAATTAATACTTATACAATTAATATGGATATATTTTCTATTATCCTTTCTAATATGGGGGCAATCAAATAATTAATATATATAAATAATTTCATTCATATACTCTCGTATACTATAAAATTTTGATTGATACAACATTATTTTTTATATTTTACTACAAACTACAAACACACACCCACACACCCACTCAAACAGAGCTATATAGAAGAAAATATATGAATAGAAATGAAAATATGGAAAAACTTGTTGAATGGTAAGCGATATGCGAGCACAGCCGCGGTGGTGGTCGATTGATTTGATATATATATATATAGCATATGTATTACATTTTATATCCTTTGATTCCTGTACTGTATATAGGATATATATAGTGGATGATATATTATTGTGGTATTATAATGGCGGGCGCCAGATTGTTGAGTGAATTTATTTTATATTTTATTATATACAAAAATATATACTGCTATTAAGAATATATAAGTGTTTTATTATTAATATTATTGATGAACATGTGTCTGTGCTATATACAATATTATGATAAAATATTTATAGAGACAAAAAAAAAACTGTGTTGTAATGTATAAATTAATATTGAATGAATTTTGAAATATAATCAGTTCAATTTTATGACGATGATATAATATAATTTGAGTTTAAAAAGAAGGTACAAATAAATAGTTGAGTTCTTATTTGAATTAACATCATTGATTCACCGAAATTTATAATGTAAATTTTAACAGTCATGAAAATGAACAGAATAACAATGAATATATTATAATGGTTTACGACGACATAGAGATAACTAAATAGATATAGTTTACAACAGATTACTATAAATTGTCAACGAAATAACCGGCGTGGTTAATGTTAAGTTAGAAATATTCATAAATTGTGAACAAAATGCAATAGAAAAAATTCAGTTAAGTAAGTTTCAAATTTAAACAAAGTTTTACCAATTATGAGCGTATCAATTCAATGACCCGTCTATGTATATAGGAAAATTTAGAAAATACACATGATTCATATCCTTCCCCGACCAATTGATCACCAGAAATGTTTTATACACAAAAAATATATCCCATAATAATTTAAAATTAATTTAAAAATATTATAAATTATATTATTAATATGGATATTTTGTTCTATTTTTTCCTATTTTTTCCAGTTCAAAACGTACCGTTGATTTTGGTTTAGCACGAGGATTTTCGGGTATGCAAGAGGCAAAACATCGTATGGGACTTGCGGCTGCAAATTTTGCCGGTGGACCAGGACGTAAAAGACGATCGGAAACATCTGCATAAATTTAATACAATTAAATATATATGAGAGATTTTAAATAATAGTATTTCTTTATATGGAAAAAAAAAAAAAAAAACTAATAAATAAAAATATAGTCAAACTATCAATTTTTAATGTAAACCAGCCAAAAAAAAAAACATAGTATATATTTTATTTTCTTTATTAAATTTTAATTATTATATAAATATATATGTGTGTGTGTGTGTGTGTGTGAGCAAGAGAGGAGGGGTTATTATGTTTTGTTTCTTATTTTTTGTATGTGTAAAACAGAAAATAATTAAATAATATTGCATCAGTTGGGAAATATTTTAAATTAAAAATTAAATAGATAAGATTTTTATTTCAATTTTTGTTCTATTTTTTTCACATTATAAAATGTTTTTTCATCGCTTTATAAAATTAAAAGAATTATGTTATTTTTTTGTTAAATTGTTATTTAATAATATCTTTAAAACAATATAATGATTTCAATTATTTTCATTGATTTAATTCGCGTTATTTTTGTTGTGTACCAAAACAACAAAAAAAATCATATATAACATAAAAATTTTATATACAATCGTTTTTCTATATGTTTTATAATAAATCTTTATTTAATAGCCTCCTTTAACTCCCTTGAAAAAAAAACAAAAAAAAAACCTCCAACGCTGGGTGGTTTATTTAATTGAAATTATACCACACCACAAATAATATATTTTATAAATTTTACGTAAAATATACAATACGATAAAGTCCATTCAGTTCACAGATTATTTCATATCCTTTTTTTTTGTTTTTTTTTGTAAGTTATAAAAGGTATAGAAAACAATTATGAATACACCTGTATTATTTATTTGTTACACTTTCTAATTGGTATTTATACATAAAAAAAATTAAACATACAAATGGAATTATGGGAATTATGTATAGTAAAACCAACGGCCAACGCAAAAATGTTTATAAAATGCAATTTTTTTTACATTTGAATTCGATACGCATACAAACACACACAAACAAACACAAACCCAACCAAATATAGAATGTTTAATTTATTTTAATTAAAGTCTATTATATCGTAATATATTACGTTTGTTCTATTGGTTTTTTTTTATTAATTAATTATGGATTTTATTCATCCTTTTTTTTTCTTTTTAATTTATTAAAATTTATATAGATTATTTTAATTTATTATAAAATATACACTATCACCACCACCTACAAAACCAAACATAAATTATAAATAATACAGAATAAATAAATAAAAAATGATGTTAAAAATTATAATTTATTTATTATTATTATTATTATATCATTCATTATAATTATTATTAATATAGAAAAAAATATATATAAAATTTTAAAAATTTTAATGAATTAAAAACTATATTATAGAAATTTCTTCCTAATATTTACTTTGTGTTTATTTATTAAATAAAGAGCGCATATAAAATATAATACATATATTAAATATAAATATATATATAAAATATAATAATAATTATTTAGTAATTATTTAACAAATAAAAACGATAACAATAAAAAAATAACTATAAAAACACAAAAACTTGCAGCTACAGAATAATATTACATTAAAAAATTAATAAATAATTAAAAAAAAACAATAATCTTCTTGTGTTTTTTTTTGTCTAAAAAACAGCAAATTATTATTAATCTATTTTATTTGGTTATTGAAAAAATGGTAAGATGGTAAGAAACTTCTGTGCAGCATCTTTATTAAGACAAAATAAATTGTTCCAAATATATTTCCAAAAAAATGCACTAATTACTCAAAGCCTTTTCAAATCTTCCTCAATGTATATAAACAAATATTTTTATAATAATAGTGGAATTCCCCGTGAAATTTAAGTAATCCCAATTATAGTTATCGAATTATTGTACAATACATAATTATGTCAAAGGATATAGAATCAGGACCTGGGGTCTCTTATATAATATATTGAAATGCATTTCTCCAGTATTATACATGGTAGTACAGTTTTAGTTTCTGTTCGCCCCCCCCATGTTGCTTAGAAACCACGACTGATATTCGTACCTGTACATAGAAAAATTACCTATTAAATAAAATATAATTTAAATTGTCTACATTTTGTCATAAGCTGTCCCATAGTATTTGCAATATTTCTCCATCCATCCATTTTTCATTGTGATCCCTTACCATCAGCTTTCTCAATGACAGAGTATATGTTATAGTTTTTTCTTTCCAAAATAATCTCATATCGAGCAATATTCCACTGTTGAGTCATTGGAAAACTGCTATAGAAAAAGATGTCAACATATTTTTCCATGCATTTTATCGTACCGTCCAGTTGTCTAGTGTAATAGAAATTATTGCTCACTGCCCACTGCATATATTACAGCCAACATTAATATACTGAAATAGTATTTCTCCAGTATTATACATATGGTAGTTTAAGTTGCCATAGTAAATTCTCTCTCCGAAAACCCCAAACTAGCATTAACAATTACTCAGAAACTAATATAGATTATATTTTTCGATTTGGTGGTATGTAACTTTTCGCATGTATAATTATTTATGAATGCAGTGGATATACCAGTAACGAACTATATGTAGAACATCCATGGTAGTGTAACAAAAACCATCAATAATTGTCACACATGCCTATAGTCTTTGTACTCTATATATATATAAATATGTCAACCACGGCCTAATGCCACCACATATACAACAACAGCAAATAAATATATATAATATGTTTCGTACCATCATAGTGTAAATCAAATAAATTGCGCTATATGCAAAGTGAGAATGATCACCTATAAGTTCGTATACTATTCAAAACAAATTTATTGCTATTTTTACTTTGCGAATTTATGAAATCATATAGAGATATATTTTTAATACTTCTCAAAGATCTAAACTCCACATCAATATAAAAGTTTTTTTTTCAAGAATATAATAGTGCTGAATTTTTAACATAGCATTAATTGAAAGGTCATGGTTTTTGCACTAAAGCGTTGTCAGAAGACGGATGGCAATACTGTAATACATATACAAAAACGATATATATATATATAGAGAGCAACTACGTATAATGAGGTTCCACGCAATAGAGGAGTTAATATCCTTACATCCTATTTGACTCATTTTACTCTTCAGCATAAATTAGTCTATTTATAAGGATTATTTTTGTAACAAATATTAAAGTAAGTATATAGGCTGTTTGTTTAGTTCATTTTTAAATAAAGATCTTCAGTGTTTATGGCTATGGCAATATAGGGAAATATATAACGGAAAGACGTAAGTATTTAATATAATTATTCGAATGTAACGTGCCGCAAGGCATGATAATATAAAATATCTGCCCTTATTACTGTCAATTTTTCTCATTATTTTACGTAATTACATTGACCATATTCTGATATTTTAATTTTATTTTTATATATGATACATAAATATACGGATATAAATAAATATTGTGTTGAGCAATGAACTCAAATATAAAAAGTTAATAATATATAGAATACTCGGATATTAAAATAAATACGTATAGATACACGTCAGGCACAGGTAGAGTTCATTAAACAAATTATTATTATTATTATTATTATTATTATTATTACCAACGGCTATATAAAAGTATATTGAAAAAACCAGTAACATAGAACAACTTGCGTAATTTAATTTTTTAATCAATATATTAAAAATATTAAAAAGAGACCGCATAATATATGACGCACTAAATAAACTAAACATACATTCGAGCAATTTCTATCTGTATAAAGCTATATTCACTATTTTTATTCTATAATCAATATATAAATTCAAATGATTATTATTATTTATTCAATTATTCTCAATAATCTATATTTTTGTTTGTCAATATATAAAATAAAAATGGATTTTCAAGTAAATAATTTACGTATTTTTATTAGTAATATGGACATTTTAAAATAGTAAGTATGAAAATTATATTTTTAATATCATACAATTATTTTTATATATTCTATATAAGTTGCTATATAAACTATAGAATATCAGATATTAAATATCCAATAGTTTATTGAACTGAGTTATTTTATATTTATCTGTGTAGAATACCAATACACATGCATATTAGCGATACATAAATGCAAATTTAAATGTAATATTGCAAATAGTTCGCATATAAGAAAACAAAAATATTTATATAAATTGATAAAATATCTACAATTTCATATCAGTTACAATTTAATTTACAAA
The DNA here is from genome assembly GCA_910594885.2 of Bibio marci. Taxonomy (NCBI): domain Eukaryota; kingdom Metazoa; phylum Arthropoda; class Insecta; order Diptera; family Bibionidae; genus Bibio; species Bibio marci. Next base: position 41,798,379 of record OU343117.1, read on the forward strand.
GTGCAAACAATCCAACTGTTTTTGTGTAATAAACGCAAACGCAATTTATTAATAATTTTTTTAAATAATGTTTTTAAAAACAATCTATATTTTATTATTCTTAATATTTACTATAATTTCTAATTGTATTTGTTTAACGTTAAGTGATACAATAGATGACGGTTATCGTCCTCACCGCCGCGCCCCAGATGATGATAGCCATAACAAAAATAATTATGAAAAATCAAGATATGATTTTTATAGAATTTATAAAATAATATCACCAATTAGTGTAACACAAATTAATATATTAAAATTAATTCAAAGTACTACCGATAGTTATAGATTTATTGTTGAACCAAGTGAATTAAATAAAAATGTATTTATTTTAGTTGCACCGCATAAATTTTCAGAATTTACAATAATTTTAAGTGATTATAATTTTGTGTATACCATAACCAATTATAATTTTCAAGCAACAATTGATAATGAAAATAATATTATGATGATGGATGGCAAAACATTTGATTGGAATTCATATTATCCATTAAAAACAATAAATAAATGGATTGATTTAATGATCGAAAAATATCCAAATTATTTACAATTAATTATTGCCGGAAAATCGTATGAAGGTAGAGAAATACGTGGTGTTAAATTATCATTTAATAATAATAATAATAATACCAATAATAATAATAATAATAATTTACCGGGAATATTAATTGAAGGCGGTATACATGCATCCGAATGGATATCACCAGCAACTGTAACTTATCTATTAAATGAATTAATTCGAATAAGTACAATTGAACAATCACCAACCACAATGATTATTCAAAATTTTAATTGGTATATATTTCCAATTATAAATCCAGACGGTTATGAATATTCATATTATAAAGATCGTTTGTGGCGTAAAACACGTAGTAAATCACAAACAAAATTCAACCGATATGTATTATGTAAAGGTGTGGATCCAAATCGTAATTGGAATTTTCATTGGAATGAAATTGGTACCAATCAAAATCCATGTTCTGATAAATATGCAGGATCGAAAGCATTTTCGGAACCTGAAACAAAATCATTTTCTGAATATTTATATACATTAAAAAATCAATTAAAATTATATTTATCATTTCATTCGTACGGACAACTTTTATTATTTCCATATGGTTATACCAATAAATATACAAAAAATCATGTAGATATGATGGCTATTGGTAAAAAAGCTATTGATGCATTGGCCATACGTTATGGCACCGAATACAATGTTGGTAATGTTTATGATACAATTTATCCAGCCAGTGGTACAAGTATGGAATGGGTTTATGGTAATTTATCAATACAATTATCATACACATATGAATTGAGACCAAACACACATGATGACGGTGGTTTTATATTACCAGCTAATCAAATTATTTCAACTGCTGCCGAAACATTTGATTCAATTATCGAATTGATACAAGTGGCTAATAATTATGGTTATTTTTAATTTTATTATATTTATTTTAACTATAGAATATTATAATATTACTATTTGAAAACGTACATTGAAAGGTTTGAAGCGGTAACAAAAAATAACCTGAATGGAATATAAACTAAACCGGGGAGAAAAAACCTTATAATTTATAAGCTTTTATTGTATTTTTCAGTATGAAAAATAATTTTATGTATAAATAATATTTTTAAAAAAAAATCCACTTCCATAATGCATTTGGAAAATTGAAAACAAGAACCGAGACTTTTATTTATTTAGACAAAAAAAAACATGATTATTGATAATATTTTTATTTTTTTTACATATAGAAACACAATGATCAATTTTTTTAGTTTTTAGTTTATTCAGTGGGGAATCATTTGAGATTTGAGAATGATCGAAAAAGAAGTGATAACAAAAATAACAATTTTCTTGGATAATTGAAAAAAAATTGGAGAATTTTATTATAAATTCAATGAAATACTCAAATCATTGTCTTCATTACGAAAATAAAGACAATTGTAAGTTTTTTTTTTATTTTAGAAATATTTCTGCGGTTATTTTATTTTTCATTTCTGATTTCCCAAATTGTTGAAATTGAAAGAATTTATTATTTGTGAAAAATAATAATTATTAAATTTATAGGGTGGTGTGTTATTTTAATATAACATTTAATTTATTTTATACATATGGAAAATGTTAACAACAACCTGTCTGTTATAAATCAAAGAAATGCATACACTTAATAAAATAATATATTTACAGCGGCCGGGTCGCCAGATCTTATCCCGGAAATCGCGTATTGTTATTGTTATCAATAAATATAAATTTTTCTTTAATTACAAAAAACATTCGTAAAATGTATACTTCATCTTAAATTTAATTACTTTATAATTGTTTTCTTTATATTTGAGTATAAACACACAATGTTACTGAAAATCAATAAATAACATCAAATTAATGATTGTGCTATTTTTTTTTGTGTGTGTTGAATGAACCCCAAAGAATATTAACAACAATTTGTTAATAATTATTTATATACTGTGCACACACACACACACACACCAACACAACAAAACAAAAAATAAATATTTATTCTTTCGTTCTATATAATAATTTACAAAATATAAAATGTAATTTTAAAATAAAAACCGATTAAAAAATAATAAATTTTTTGGTGCATGTGGAAAATTTTTTCAAAATAAAATATAAATTTAAAATTACCTAAACATTTTGGTTAGATAATCATATAAAAAATTGTATCTTTTTTGCAAATATCGAAAATAAAATAAAAAGAAGAAGAAAATTGGGAAAAAAAAAAAAAAATTAAATAAAATTATTCTGAAATCATAAATGTAAGATTAAAAAAAAAAAAATAAATGTATTTATAGAAATTATTTTGTTCACATACTGTTTTTTTCTTTTTTCTTCTATTTTTCAAAATCTCTAAAAATAAATTTTCGCCGCTTAATGAAAATCTTATTGTTGTTGTATAATTAATATATATATACAAAATACCCGGCGTCGACGGAAATTTACAGAGTTTTTTTCTTTTTTAAATTTTTTATATACTACACCTCTCAAACACAACACAAACACAAATTTTTGTTTACATAAGTTTGTACAAAAATTTGCATATATTAATATATTATAAACTTCAACACATCTCGCATACAATGTAAAATGAGAAGAAACAAATACCAATAATGTATTATTAATAAAAAAATTATATATATATCATTTAATAATTAAAATTGAAAATGATATTAAAAATAATAAAAGAATTCTTTAGATTGTTTACAATCTAAATTGTCCATATATTCGTCGACACATAAACACGTACACAAATACTATTCAGCTTAAGATTATTTTTTTTTTTGATACACATCTAATGATCATTACATTTCGTGATCATATATTCTATTTCGTATATTATATAATTTAGTTTAATTAATTAATTAAATGAAAAATAAACTCTATTGTGTCTTGGCATAGTCAAACTTATTGTATAATTACAGCACCATTGAGATAGAAGCGAAAATAATTATTTGATGGCTATTTAGAAATATACCATAGATTTAAAAAAAAATGATAATATATTATGTACGAAGTTGTAAGTTGAGATGATATATCACAATAACCCTAAATAATAACACGAAATGATTAAATTCATTAAATTTTATATACACACATCGTACACACTATAAGAATATATGATGAATGAATGAATGGGGTCCACTGCACAGACGAAATTTACAGAAATTCTTAAATTTACCCTTATAAAATATAATTTTTATCACATTTAAAATAATTGTAGATTACCCTTTTCATTTTTGATAATGAAAATGATGATTATCAAGTTATTTACAAAAAAAAATAGAAAAAAAAAGGTTATATACCACTTATTATTACAGGATCTTAAATTAGTTTTGGGCTGAAAAAGGGCATTTTATTGTAAAAAAATCAACATATCTTCAACAACTTTCTCTCATTTCTATGGCAATGCTTCTGATACTGTGTCGATAAAAAGTTGTCACAGGTGAGTACGTTGGAAGCGCAATCCACTTGTAACAGTGTATCATTGACAGTTCTTTCAACGTGTGGCCGAGCATTCAATTTGCTAGTCATTAGCAGTAACAATTTTATTGGTGATGGTATACCATTCATTTCTAAAATCAAAGTATATATAATGCAAAAGTACAATGCGAATAATTAATTTATTCACAGAATATAAATTATGCTTATACACAACTGATCGATTGACCAGTGTCCAAACAAAATCAGATGCAATGCCAATGAATTCTATATACAATTGGTTATATTAAAACATCTGCATATGACGAAGTCTATATTATATTTTGTATAAATTATTTTATTTCTTAACTAGATAAGATGTTTGTTTGTGTACATAGGAGGCGGCTATAGACTCTATACATTATTTTGTACATTGTCGACAAAGTTAAATTCTTCAAGCATAATTATTACAAATTAAATACCATTATTAATATTTATAGGTGTATAATAGAATATAGATACGTGTAAAAATATGAATGAAGTAATGTCTGAAAGCAGGGAAGGATAGAAAAAAAAACAAAAATCAATATTTGTCACATTTTGTCTTCGTCGACTCATCATAAAGGAGTGGTTCATATATATATATATTATTTTATTTTATACTATTACTAGGTCAATCCATTCCATTGTATAATAAATTAATTTATTTATCATCACACACATACGAGTATATGATGCTGAATATATATGCTAAACTACAAATATACAGTGAATAAAATAACAGATATATATATATACATAGAATAGTTTGGAGTGCGAGTTAATATAGCTTTTATATAGAGACTGTTATACCATACCATATATAATGTATAATATGCATTGACACACAGGATAATCTATTATTATGGATGACCATATAAATAATATTATGCGAAAAAATTTACATAACTAACAATAAAATTAAAATTTAAATAGAAAAGTAATGATCATTATTATATTTTATTCGCACATTAAATATTCCTTCCACTACATGAAAACGCGGATAATAAAGAAATTATATATATATATATATATTTAAATTAATGTTGTGTTGTAGTAAGGACGACATATAATATAAAACGTATTTGTATATATTGAAATTGATTATGTCTGCGCGAGTATATAAATATATGCAAATATATTTGCACATATAAATTATAAAATTTAAATTAATTCCAATTCAGTAGATTAAATTAAAACAAAAAAATTATATATATATATTAGCTTTTTATGAGTTTATTAACATTTTCGCTACATGTCCGCTACATTTTTAATCAACAATTTTAATTGATGTTATTATTATAAACATAATAACTATATTGATATATATTGGATGGTCGAAAAAATGCACGCACACCTAAACCTAGAGATGTTGTTAAAAAAAAAATTATCTTATATTGTAAATCGAATAGATGTAACGTTTAACGAAACGAATTTCCATTTGAAAATAATAGATAAAAAAATAATTTAAAATCGATCGAAGAAGTTGTTTAATTTGAAGCGAATCGTATACATCATCATAAGGAGATGCTGTCGGCTATATCAAAACACAATTGTTTCTGATCTCTATACTGTATAGCGTCAACAATTAATCAAATTGTTTGAATTTTATTGAAGAAATAAATAAGACGGGGTGGAATTGATAAAAAGAAATTTATGATTTGACATAAATTAAGACAGTGTGGGCTGAGAAGTGTTAATGTTCCATTAATAGCTATCATTTGTACAGGTGGTCTGCACCCCGTACTCTCTCAAACGCGTTGTAAAGTTAACTTTAAAAATGAATAGGCACACAGAAAATCAGTACAGAATTTTGTTAAGTGACGAAACAATGAACCATAGAAATATGGTATTTTGTTTTTAATAATAATTTTTCAATAATAGAAAATACGTATTTTCGCATAAATAAATTGACGGAAACTTTTTGAACCATTCAATATAAATACCAATAATATATATACGGATGCGAGGATAACTATAATGAATATAGATAATATTATGAATACTACTGCATTAATACATGGAGTTAAGTTATTGGATTGTTTTTTTTTTTTTCTGAATTTATTAAAAACCAAAATTCTTATTAAATTTAAATGTGCATCATCACATTGAGAGTTATGCGAACATATTTATAAAATACACATATGCACGATGGCAAAATGACAGTCTATCAATAAATCGATTTTAATTATGAAATCCATGTTTTTTTTTTATCGTTATATTAATCTCTAATTAAGGAAAAGAAGAAATTAAATAAATATAATTCAAAGATACAATATATGCTTTTGTCTTCATAATATATAGAAATTTAACCAACCCTTTCTCTGCGTATAGGTCTCTATATCTATACAGATATCTATATGTAAATAATTGTTAGATATAATAAATAATCCATTCACATATGTCATAACAATGTATACAGTGCACAAAATTGGTACAGGGATGTATTTTATTTATTGCATCAAATGAGTTTAAAATTTGCTGAATGCGACTTTTATTTTTTCCATAATTATTCTTTCAGTTTTATATATCGCTCAGCTCAGAATATTTTTCCAACACATTTTGGTAGCTTTCTCCAACAAATCACCACTTCAATAGTAGGTATTCAAATTAATACTATATTTGTACGATAATAGTTATCAGATGTATTGTATTATAATATATAATGAAATTATAATGAAAATAGAAATAATGAAAGATACCAATTTTTCCATACTAATTTCGCGCACTGTATAAATATATGTATAATATATGTTTTGTTTATAATATTTTCTAAAGCGATTTATTTAAATCTATCTACACCTAGCTATATCTACCACATACTTATATATAGATAGATAGATAGATAGATAGATAGATAGATAGATAGATAGATAGATAGAGTATGTATATGGATATATGATGCAAAGGATATAGTCCTTTGTGTTTTTTTTTTTTATATTTTTATACTCAATACTGTTTTATATTTTCCACTCGTATGACATGATGTGTGCTGATGTGAAATAGAATTTTAAAGTTAGAGACATAAATACATGTATACGTATAAATAATAATTTACAATTTATGTACCTCCATCTAATATGTGGTGTGTATAGTTAAATTCATTTTTATAAATTATATATAGGTACATGGTCCATATACCATATATAGGAATAGGTATATATTTATATAAAGTATATTACATATACATATCAATATACAGAGACGAACATAACGTTCAGTCTACCAAACAAAATAACGTTTTGAAAATTATTTATAGGCGACTGACCGCAACAACATATTGATGCACAAAAGCACCTTTTCCCATATATACTTAGGGCAGTAAATATGCTATATATATTATATAATACACACATATACATACATATAAAAAGGATATACATAAGTTTATATAAACTGAAACGACAATCCTTCTTCCACATAAAATGATATGTAGGTTATGTGTTATATTATATAATATATTTAATGGTACATATATAAACATTATTATTATTATAATTATTATTATATAATATATTTATGTTATATAAATACATATAAAGTGTAAACTGACAAATTATATAAAAGTACAGAAAATATAATAAAAAATATACATTTTATAAGAATTATGAGAGAATTAATAATTTCTAAAATTAGTTTATAATGTATAGAAAAAAAACTAAAATAAATAAATAAATAAAATTGAATAATTTTTAATAAGAATTGTTCATAACATTTTACTGCTTGCTGCTAAAAGTCTCTATAATTAATAATTCATATATGGAAAGTGAAAATTAATAATAAATTATTTCCTTGATAGGTTTTTTTTTTTTTTTTTTCAAAATACATACTACAAACAGTGTGTCAATTAATTTTTAAGAATGCAGGTGCGCTTCTCACGGTGTCTTCCTAAACAAAGTCAAACGATATGCGGTTGTTCATTTTGCACATGTTGAATTATTAAACTGGAACAAATATTAGGAATTAAATGTAAGACTTCATATAAATGTTCATCGGATACGGATACCAATTGATGAAACAATGATTACGATGAGTTTTTTAAACGAAATATAGCTTTACGTTATAGAAGATGATAAAAGCATACCGGGCCCGACCAAAATAAGTCAAAGACAGTATTGTTTAAACAACAACAAAGAATCGGTTTGAACCAAATGATGGGTAAAACAAAAGCAAGCACAAAAATTTGTTCAACCCACTATTTTTGTTTTCAAATAATAATCAAAGAGAAGTGCACATTGTAAATTGAAATCATTTCAATCTGAATAAAGTATATGTAGACTTATGAAATTAAAAGAGCAATTCCGAAAAAGTAAAAGGAAAAAGACATTCTAATTATTTTTAAATCACTATAATGTTTTAAAGCCGGAGTAGTTTATTTTTTTAATAACAAAACAACAATTATAACTTATTAAAAAATTCTTAGGTACACTGTGTACGTACATTATTTATTTTTATAATAAGTGCATAAAGTTAAGTGGCTATACAATAAAACTTAAATTCTGCAGCAAGTCATGTTACTCCAAGTGGAGCTTATGGCATCTACTAAATTAATTCATTACAGCCAAGTTGATAAATTACTCCGCATGTGAGGAGTTCATAACAATTCAACAATTGTACTGCAATTAACTAAATACAGATATTTTCATAATTCTATTATTTTTATATGGGTGATTAGACCATAGTGAGTGCTTGCACATAGGTGATAATTCAATAAAAATATGTAGATCAATAACAATAAAAATGTCATCAAATCCGACATATTGATGGACAGATCATTAAACAATTCTTTGAAATTGATACCCACAACAGTTAGTTATTGAGAACGTTGATAAACCATATATTAATTCAATCATCGGATTTACGCCAAACCAAAAATGTATAATGTTGAATATTTTTTGGTAAAATGATAAGATGCTGTAAAATACAATTATGTACAATAATAGATTTATTATATAACGAGATATATGAGAAATGAAAATAAAAAACTTGAAATTAATTATGTATAGAATATTAAAATTAATTCATTTGTAAATTGATAACTTAAAAAAATTGACTTCAACATCTATATCTGTATCATCAATCACTTTCTTATTACTATGAATTTTGATATTTTAAAATATATATTGATATTTATTTTATAATAATAATTGTTCTTAAAATAGCATAAAATCCTACATACAACCTACATAAAAATCCTACGTACATAATTTCCATATCCATTGGTTTGGTTCAATAAATATTTTCTTCATTAATTATTATTTAAAAAAAAAGAAAATGATAAATATTATTTTCTATTGTTTTTATTCTATTTTTATATCAATATATTTTTTATGCTATACCAAAAGAATGACCATGTAGCAAAAAAAAAGTAAATTATTATATGAATTTTGATTTTTTTGGTACGTGTGTGTGAGTATTGGTATTGGTGTACAATTTAAATTTAAAAAATTATGGATTTTATTTCACCCAAATGAAATAAATACGTTCGTTACCAAATTGTACGATGAAATTGAATGGTTGGAAATTTTAAAGAAAACGATCGGATAATATTACACGCGCGCGTATATCTCTCTCTCTCACAATGGTAAAGATAAATATAGAATTAATAATAGAAATGTTATTTTTAACAGTTTTTTATATATTGTTTGTACAAAATAAGTAAAAGCTGTTGTTGTTTTTATTATATCTAATAATTACACATAGAAACATTTTTCTACGAGTTTAATTTTGTACTGTATATATTCTTGACTTATATTTAATTTATATGATTTCTTTGTTTTTTTTTTTTTTTTTTCTTACAATAATATATTCTATTAATAGAAAATACTAAATAAAACGTAAACATAATTATAATTTATAGTAAAATTTTTATAATAATATAGAAAAAAAAACATACCAAATAAAATTCGTAGTATATTTTCTTCAACATAATGAATTGTTGTTCCATATATTCATTCATCAATCAAATAATAGTAAAATGCCGACAGCATATTTATATCTCAAATAAATATTATTTTTAACACAAAATATAATAACATACATTCATTCTTTACTAACTAAATTTAAATTTGCTGAAGATGTAACACAACAAAACAACAACGTACACGACACTTTGACTTTAACATTTCGGATAAAACAAAACAATATAAATAAACAATTATATTATTTTTTTTTTGTATTGTTAAATTAATTTACTTTTACTTGACAGAGAAAAAAAACAAGAAAAAAAAACAAAAACAAAATTATATATTTTTAATATAAAAACGAAAATCATAAACACTAACCCACACAACACACACACGCAGAAATAAAAATATATAATTATTTTTATTCAACCACACACACACACACACACACAGACAGAACCACACACCAGACACCGCGCACCATACACAATACCATTTTTTATTGCGTTGTTGCTTTTGTCTTTTCACTTATATACAAGAAACATTTTTTTTTTTTCCCCCATTCCACTTTTTATAACAAAAATGAGAAAAATTAAAATTATATTATCACACACAATTTAGTTTATTAATTAGAAAATTAATTATTTAATTAAATTTTATATTTTTTTTAATTATATATTTTATGATAACATATTTATTTATTGTTATTTATTCACAAAAGGAAAAAGTATTTTATTTTAGTTGTCGAAAAATATAAAAAAAAAACAGAAAAGAAAAAAAACTATGTAGAAAAAAAAAAACCACGCCGCACATATTAAAAAAGCTACCGGTTGCATAAAATTATAGTTTTCTTATTTTTCCTACAATTATTATGTATTTAGTTAATGTTATTTATTTAATATAAACTAAAACCAATAATAATTCATAATTTAATAATTAAAAAAGTAATTACTTTTAATAAAATTTAAACGAATTACAACAAGAAAAAAAAAAAAACGCACATTTATTTTCCATATGAAATGAAACTATTTGGAAAAAAAAAAAAAACCACGCCGCACATATTAAAAAATCTACCGGTTGCATAAAATTATAGTTTTTCTTATTTTTCCTACAATTATTATGTATTTATTTATTGTTATTCATTTAATATAAACTAAAACCAATAATAATTCACAATTTAATAATTAGAAAACTAATTACTTTTAATAACATTTAAACGAATTACAACAAGAAAAAAAAAAAAACGCACATTTATTTTCCATATGAATTTGTGTTACGTGCTGATTGATGGAAAAAAAATACTGTAATAAAACAAAAGAACAAATATTTGTGCTATAATAAAATTATAATTGAGTTGTCAATATTTTTATTGGTTTCTTTTTTTTTTCTTTTTTTCTCCTTAATTACAAATGGAGTGCGTTTTATGCATGTGTAATTGTGCATTAATGCGTATGTTAAGAAAATCAAAAATTCAGCAATGCCAACTAATAAAATTGGTGTCGTTGGAAACAAAAATATGCAATTAATGCATATTATTATTATTATTATTTTGATTTGTACAGATATATTTTAATGGAAAATTCTCTTAAATGGTAACATATTATTTTAGACAAGTGATAATAATCTCATTATACCCAAAATTCTATATAATTTACTTAAAATAAATATATGTTGTGAAATATATAGTATCCAATGAAAAAAACCCCCAAATTACATAAGTACTTAAAGAAAAAAGAATAATAAATTGTGCATATAAATCAAATGGCATAACATAACATTTATATCTGCAGTGCAGTTTTATTTATTGTAAATAATTTATATTAGCCAATAATTTAAATTTTTTCGTTTATGGGTTTTTGTGGATTATTTTATTTTTTCTTTGTTGTTGTTGTTGTTGTTATAAGAAGTATATAATAAAATAAATAAACAAACAAATAAATAAAATAAACATAAATAATCGCGTATATTTAGTGTAAACAGCGGTTTTTTTTTTTTTTTTTTCTTATTGAAAGACAAAAATGGAGAAGGACTTTAATTATAAACCGCATACGTATTTAGAATTTGGAAAAGAATTTGTGGAATGTTTTTCTTTAAGATTTAATAGTACACGTATTAGATGTACCAAATGAACTAACACGAAGATGGTTGATGTTAGTATTAAGTGAGACGCGATTGGGTAAGCATTACTAATGATAAAGTTAATTTACGCCACTATCCTAAGGTTGCGATCCTGAATAAGAAAATGTTGTGTACATAGTGGAATATTCGAGAACCATAATACATTTTGAGCTGTTGAAACCGAACGTAAAGAAGCTATTGAATTCAAAGAGGTAGTGCAATAATAATGATATTAACTTTAAAAACAACACTCAGTAACAAAAGATGCCGCCGATGTTTAATAGAAAGGACTCCATCATATACTGCTTAATGATAATGCCAAGCCACATACTGCATTGTGGATTCGTTATATTTTGCCCTAATAACTCCTATATGGGAAATATCCCCATACATCATCATCATCATCATTCACATTGTTAATATACCCGGCATCATTTATAATCAGTCATATGTGTATTTATACAATAATTGCAAGGGTGTTTAAATTGAAAGCCAACTATTTTGTTTTGTTTCGCTCTCTCTGAACAGCTTATTTAAACAATTTAATTTTTTTTTTTAAATATAATTAAATTATAATGCTTAAAAAAACACACAAAATTAAATTATATATTATTAAATTAAAAATAAAATTTGGTTTTATTTAAAATTACTTTTCTAAATGTTTTTCGGTTTGAGTTTTACGTATACACATCATAAAATACAATATACTCGTATATTATAGAGACATAGAGAGACACAGGCAGACGGTATATATCATATATTGTATATGTATTATAGATAAAGGAAAGAAAACAAAAACTTTTATATCATCAAAGTGTATGTGCAAAGGAAAAGTTTTCCGTTTTATTTTTATTGTGAAAAAACTAATTTTCGCACACAATAAAATAGGTCATGTATAATTTCTCTGTAATTTATGTACAATACAGATATAAATTGAAGCTGCTAAGATTTTGTATAATATATTCAATTCTATATCTATAACAATTTTCCTTTCACACAAATTTGTATAAATATACACAAGTGAATGGCGGCGATGCGATGATGTACAATATTTATATAAACTTGATTTTTTTCTTCTATTTTCCATGATATTCATTATAAAGTTTTTCCTTTCATTTCTTATTTTTAATATGAGGTTAGAGGTGATGTAAATAAAGACGACACATACATAAAGATACATTTAATATAGAAAAATTCAAGTATTTAGTCGTCCAAAGAATATCAAATAATATAAAAATAATTAACCATCATCAAATTATTATATAAAAAACATTTATTTATGCGGCGTTAACTTTTCTTATACAATATATCGTGATATCGATTTGGTGTATTACGAAACGAATATCAAAAAATAATTAACTAATAATGGGGTGGGTGGGTGGTAGTATTTAGGATAAAATTTGTTTATTTCTATGAACAAAAAATGTATTAAAAATTAATTAGAAATTTAAGATAATAATAATTAACATTTTGTTTATAAGCCCGTGCATATATAAATAGATTTATGGAAATTATTTTTAAATTATGTCAGTAGGTGTAAATTTGAATTATACATAAAATCATAAAAACTGAATGGATAAAAAGAAATTCATTTTATTTAGATTAACAAGGGGGTGCGCGTAGTATAAGTATGCGGTACCCACAACGAATATTAAGTATTAAATTATAAATTCTTTTAATCATATGCAATGAATAGAGATAAGGAAATAAAATACATGATACAATGATACACCAATATCTTTAGTCATCATGCAGACAATTTTCCGTCCCATAACATTGTATACAATAATCAGTAAATAAGTTTCTGGTCGCACCAAATTCAAGAATGTAAGAAAATGTGAAAATGATAAATTGAATAAACTTTTCTATTTTTGTAATGTTGCACTAATGAAATGACGCCTCAACACATCTTCAACAAAATAATAAAAACAAAACTATTAAAATAATAGAAAATATATTAGTAACCGATGGGTCGTCAACGGGATACAATTTATTATTTAATACAAATATTAACCATAATGAAAATCACATCTATCTCTCTTTGGCATCTGAATTTGTTTGTAGCGACAAAAATCATGATTTGTAGCGCAAGCCATAAATTAAAATGTAAATTTTTGCTGGAAAAAATAAAAACGTACGTGTGTTCCAAATCAAATGTGTCCTCTGAGACACGGATTCTTATTAATTTTTGTATTTTTATTGTATGTTTTATACATAGTTTTAACATAAAATTATTTCACAATGAAATAATTGCGTCAATATGCGCAAAGTTATTAGTGTATTTTTTTTTTTTTGCATGAACTTTGAACAGCATTTTTTTGCTACAAGGCTGTGAAAAAAGAAAGCGAACTTTGCGTTGAGATTTTCATTTTGAATTATGGGATAGAAGAATTTAACTCTAATATGATCGTTTAAAAACATAATTTATTAGTAACTGCAAAAAATTATATGATACAATAATTTCAAAAGTCTCGAATCGCACGTTTTTCACTTATTTTCATTTTTAATAAATTTCAATATCAAAGCAATATCATTATTTTTATATTATTTTGTATTTATTTCTTTAATTTATAATTTAAATATATTATTATAATTAATTAATGTGTAATTAAATGGATGTATGGCGTGGGGTCGGTGTGGTTGAATTATGAAAATAAATTAAAATATATATATGTTTTTCCTTATATAATTAATATATATTTTACCTCATTCTTATTAATTTATCATTTTCGTGTGTTTTAAATTTAAATAAAATAATCATTTATGTACAGGAAAATAAAAAAAAATAAATTTAATTATACGATAAAAATAAATAAAAACATGTAAAACTGAAAAAAAAATAGAGTAAAGATTAAATATAAGAATAATTATATTTATCATTTTCCACAGGCTCGTCGGACTCAGACAGCGACAAATAACCATCGCTTAGGTTTTTATTTTTATCTTTTGTTTATAATATATTTTTTTGACAAAATTTAACGTTTAAAAAAGCGATTTTTCGCATACGCGCGGCGTTAACGCGATGAGTAAAATAATAATAAAAAAAACACTATTTAATATTTAAATTATTATTATTATTATGTTTTAAAGCTTAATTTACATTTTTATAATTTTACTATATTTTAATTAATATTTTTATTTGCTGGTAAATAAAATTATAAATTAAAAATTAATATTTTATATTATATATTGATTTTTTTGCTTAAAAATTTTAAATGATATTAAATAAAAATAAAAATATAGACATATAAACAACATTCAGATCGATTTTTATTTTTATTTTATTTTTATTTTTTATGTATTTTAAATAATTTAATTTATTTAATTTTTTATTTTTTAATTTTTAAAATTAAATGTATAAATTAGTTTTTAAATTTATTCTAATTATATAATTGTATATAAAGTAGTGATTTTTTAATTTTTAATCTTTTCATTAAATGTTTTGTGTATAGGCATTTTTTAAGATGCGGGTTGGTTAAAATTTGGGGTGGAGGGGAGTGTAAGGAATGGCTCTTGCGCGAAACATAACAATTAGATGCCATATTTTAATTAATTTATTTATTTGTTGGTTTTTTTTTTTTGGCAATAGAATGCGAAAATGTTTAATATATTTTTTATTTATTTTTGTATTATTATTATTATTTTTGTTATTATTATTCTTATTATTATTCTTATTATTATTAATATTATTATTATTATTATTATTGTTGTTATTATTCGAAATCACACGCGAGTACTCCATAAAATAGAAAATTTTTATTATAAGGAATTATTTTGAACACAATAATGGTGTTATTTAACGTTCATTGTTTTTTTTTGTTTTTTTTTTTTTTGTTGAGATGATTTTCAAGACAATCAAAAATAATTTTAGTTAGCTGTGTACCCTGAAAATTTTTATTTATATAGTTTAATAATTTTAGTAAATATATTATTAATTCATTTTTATAACAATAAATTCCAAGCAAATGCGCGCGCAATGTTTGTTAATTTTTTATTAATGTTTTTTTGAAAAGATTAAAAATTTTATATATAATTATTTATTTTTATTTAATTTTTTAGCATAACATTAATATATTTATATTTTTTATTATTATTATTATTAATTATATTTTATATTATTTATTTATTTATTTATTTATTTATTTATTTATTTATTTATTATTATATCAAATTGCACTGACATTTAAATAAGAATTTTTACTTAATGTTTATAATAATTATTATTGTTTTTATTATTGTTTTTTAAATGAAAATTAAAAATGTTATTATAATACACATAATATATTGACGCTTTAATTTTACGGTTTTTCAATCTCTATTAATTAGAAATACATTTATTATTAAAATTTTAAATAAAAATGAATTTTATTTTATTTAATTTTTTTTTTTTTTGAATACAGTAAAAATTTTTTAAATAATAATTTTAGAATATGGAAACAAAAACCCGACAAGAAAGGTGAACGAAACTTTTATTAAATATAATAATTTGATATTAGTGAAAATTATGGTACTTTCATGCAAATCAAAGAAAATAAATAAACAAACACTAACATTTTATTCTGTTCAATGCCTTGTGCTGACTGAACCAAAATCACATTTTATACATTTAAATATAAAAAATAATATTTGTATTAAACTACTGAGAATTTTAAAAACACAATCCTTTTTTAGCGGTGGTACTACGTTTATTGAAATTAACCATAACCATTGAAGAAAAACATAAGCATTTTAATTGTTTACTGGAAATAAAATATAGAAAGATTTGAGATAGAAAATAATTAGAAATAATCACAATAAATCTATAGCAAATTTAGGCGAGCAATTGGCAGAGCGTTGCAAAAATTAAAACCATACATGAAAAAAGACATCGAAAAAAAATGCTCATAAATAGGAATAATTATTATCAGCTAATCGAAATTGTCATTGGCATAACATAACAAAATTATAAATCTACATAATATACAAGAATTGAGCACAGGGAAATTTTTGATAATGTTACTAACAAAATCAGAATGTATTTTAACAACATCTCAATACAAAATGCCATTTGCCAACAAAATGTTGCAAGTGATGACTGAATCAAAATACCTAAAATTCAGGATTGGTAATTTATTGGTAATGGAGCACTTGCATTGCAGCCATCATGATCTTTGGACAAGTACCTATAATTATACTTGGATAAATGTTTTACCAATAATAAACGCCAAAGCAAATTAATGCTTATTTCATCCTTCCGATTTTTTTATTCTGTTTTGAGCGGCATAGCAAAACACATGCGATGATGGATTGTGATGTAATCAAATATTTTATAATTTTTTTTAAAATATCCAATTCATAAATCAATTTCGCATACACAATGACAAAAACAAAAACAGTTTAATAATGTTACAAGTCTTGCAATAAATATTAATTGAATGCATAATAAAAAAAAAGGATATTTCCCCCATATCTATCTCTACTGAAATCATGTAACTCTACAATTTATACCATATAGTGACAGAGATATTGAAGATTGTAAAATGAACATAATGTTAGCCGTATTATAGTGACATATAAATTGATTAAAACAAGGATTATTGTATTAAATTGTTTACGGAATGGATGCAATAAAGTAATTATATATAGATTAAATACGCATATTACAAAATACAACGATTTGATAAGTTTTTGGAATAATGGGATTTAAAGTGTAACTCTTCATATTCACAACTAAAATCTTTTTTTTCTACTTTTGCATGTCATCTTTTTAACGTTTGAAAACAGAAAGTTAGTTTGGTGCGCTAAATCTGGAGCATACGGTGAATATATTACTTCGTTCAATTGTCACATAGATTTTTCAATAATGTTTAAGATGGTGCATTATCTATCTAATCTATTTGGATGTTTCCTAATTAAGTTTTGATAAATTTTTACCACACGTGATGATGCTGCACCCATTTTTTAATAACAAGTTACTTCAATTAAATGACACTGTGTGCACAATAAAATAATGTAGCATATAATTGTTTAAAGGATTGTATAGACGTCCAAATATATAACACACGTTTATGAATGCGTTCGTGCCCATTCATTATCTACATCAAAATTCCGGAAACTTATCAAATCACATACTAACCATATTGTAATTTAATACAAATAAACCCTTATTTATTCAATAAAATTCTTGACGATACGATGTTATATAAAAGATATAACAAATATTTGGAAATTATTATAAAGAAATGTAGCAATTGGTTTATCTAAATCACAATGCTATATCGTATATATAAAATATACTCCATAATATATTTATAATTGAATAAACCGTATTTCATTTTTTTATTTGTGCGATGCTCCTTATTATAAACCCAAAAAAAATATATTTTTCTTATCATATAATAAAATTAATGAATATATACATTCAAAAAGTAAAATATGTCCGCATATTTTAAAAAAAAAAAAAAAAAAAACCCTAAACCATTTATTTACATTTATTTATTTATTTAACCTACAAACAAAATTATATAAAAGGACACAACGAATAGATAATAATAATAAAAAATGTAAAATTTACAAAAATTTTCATTCATAAATAAAATTAAGGCTTGCATCATTTTCATTTATATAAAATAATAGGAAAGCGAACGAACGGGATAAATCTCAAACTTTTTCGAAAAAGGTAAACTGCTTGCAAAAGAGAAATAAATTTGTTATAATTTCTCAAAAATAAACATTTTTCTTTAAAATAATTAAAAAAGATAAAATAAGAAAAAAGTTCGTAAATATGAAGAGAGCGTAAAACAAATTCAATTGAATTTTAAATGACCTAAATTTGATGTATAAAAAGAAAAAAGGAAAAAGGAAAAAAAGGAAAAAGGAAAAAGGAAAAAACTTCCCTTCATCTTTTTGAAACATAGAAGAAAAAAAAAGTATACATCAGCAGCAACTTGTTTTAAATTCAAAATATATATTCTGCTATACGAGTATATATAAAACGGTTGACATATACACATTGAATTGTAAATTTCAATTTAATGTGACACATTTTTTTCCATCTTTGTATATTCTTCATTTTGGACAATAAAATAAAGTATTATGTTGGTTTTTTTTTTTTTTTCTTTAAATAAGTCCGACAAATATAAGATCACCGTTTGGAAATGTTTCGTCCTGGCGTGTATATAATTTATATGTAATGCCTAACAATTAAACAAAATATGCTATTTTAAGTTTAGATTAACAGATGATTTGTTTCTTCATAACATCCATTAATATCCATTAATGCCAATCCTCAGAATAAATAATAATTCGCAACGCATTTGTAACCCTTGGCCCATCTCTCATCTTTCTCATACCCCAAAGATTTTCATTTTCATTTCGAACTATATTATAGAATTTTACATTTATTTAAAATCAAATTTGATTTGTTTATTATTTATTTGAACTTCACAAACCACCCCCGTCCCCAAAGAAATTTAATTAAAGAATACTAAATATTAAGTACCTTGACATTAACTTATAATATATATATAGTTTGTATATTTAAAGAAAGAACACAGATATAATTATAATAATAATTTTTAATGAATTTTCTCGGCTTTGTCCTGCTGCATCCCGAATGATGACGAATATATGGTGATATATATTTATAGATAATGTGCGTGGTATAATTAGGTTTTTTTGCAAACAGAGTTGAAAAGAAAAAATTTAATAATTGAACATTTTCATTTTTCGAAACAAAAAAACCAAAAAGCTTTCAAATATTCTAATAATTTTAAATTAAAATATTAAAATTTATGTGCATATATAATATTGATTTTAGATATTTGATAAATTTATATGTGCGCGGGTGTATAAGATGGGGTTGGATAGGGTAATAGTGAAAAGAAAATAGAAAATTATAAAAATTTTTTAAAAATGTTAAAGTGTAACTACGTGAAGTGTAGAAGTGTGTCATAAGAAATTGTTTTCATAATTAACATACTTAAGTATGTTAAGAGCAGGGTTGAGTTCTCAAATATAGAATAATCCATAATATATAGTTAAATCCTATATATATATATAGATTATGTTAATTTAATTGAATTTAGATTTGTAAATATAACGTTGAAAATATATGGTACAAATTGGTACACATCCCCATATTGTCCAACCACACAACAAATGCCCATAATATTGTCAATGCAATAAATCTAGTCATAGAATGCATTTATTAGTTGATTTACTTCTTGTAATTAATTATTTATTATGAGAAATTTTTACGATTTAGAGGATGTGAAAAACCCCATATCGCCAGCTCCCACATTTTGAGAAACTTGAGATTAAAGAAATGTGGCTAATATAAAATAAAAACATGTAAAATTTAAATTGTGATTCTTGTGACACCTGTAAATTAACACTTTTACACATGACATCGTTTAATTACGATGAACAAGTGTCGAATATTCTCACAATAAATTGGAAAAAGTGAGAAAAAAAACAGAAACAATGAATCCTTTATAGGTCCTTTTTCGTCCATGGCTACCAAATACAATTAGAAAATTGTTTAAAATCAAAATAATTTAAAATTTTCTTAAAAATAGAAAAATTTAAATAAAAGTTAATAAAATAAAATCTTATTTTTTTGGTTTTTTTTGTATAACAACAAAGATTAAAAAACCCCTCACTATTTTTAATTAAATGTTATTTGGCAAGAAAAACAATAAATAATAAATTGTGTGGGGGTTTTTTTTGTTATAAAACACCTATTTTATGCCTTATTTGTGTGTGTCAATAAATTTCAATTGTTAAATTATTTAAAACAGTAGTTGCAATATAAATAACTTCGTCTAACTATAATCGGCATGCGACCATTTGGAAAATTGTGTATAGTAAAATTGAATTTTCTGAATAAATTTTGTGTTACCACTACCGAAAACAACTGAATTCGGAATAAAATCTATGTATATTAATGTTGGCGATGGCGTTTCGCTACTTACAAAATTTTACTATATATTATATTTGTTTAACGGGTGCACAACCTATCACGCACATACGACGAAATTATACACAAGAAGGAAAATTTTCATTGTATGGATTGATTATAAAACCCAAAAGTGCACAAGTCCACGAAACTCTTGAATATTATGTGAACGTAAAGTTTGTAGTATTGTATATGGTTTGAATCTCGGCTAAATGCATCTATGGTTTTATTAACATCGATTGTATGTGTGTGCGTGTGTACACAACATTAAGTTCAAATGATTTTTTCATATAAATTCATATTCATTAAACAACATTTTATAACTCCTGTTTAACTGCATTTAACACAATGTGTGGTGTGTATAATGTGCGGGGGAGCACTAGTAAAATTTTGTACGTATTACATGCGATCGATTTTAAATCGAATTCAGTTGTTTTTATATTTTGTAACACTATACTGAATTTGTTTTGCAGCACAATAATTTTGCAATAGACTATTTTTTTTGTTGCCAATAGTTTTTTTGTATTATTTTTTATTTTTCATTGATTTTAGTTTAAAAAATTTAACAATTGGCACATTCTGCGCATAAATATAAGACATTAATATTATTATTATTATTATTTAAATGAATTAATTATGATGTTAAATATTTTAAATTATTATTAATAAATTTTTACTGTATTCTTGCTTTTATTTTTTATTTTATTTTTTAATATATTGTAAACAACACTAAGTTTGCAATAATTATTAAGAAAATATCAAATCGCTATTTAATTTTTTATTCTTTTTTTTTTCTCGTCATTTTTCTTATTATTTTTTTTTGTTTTTTTTTTTTTTTTATACAAATCGGGCTAAAATTTATTTAATTTAATTTTATATTTTTTATTGCAAAATTTATTCCTAAATTATTTTATTTTATTTATTTTTGGTAATATGTATATAGTTTTTTTTACTTAATTTATTATTTTTTTTATTACACACACATCAACTACGGAGACTTTTCACAATAATATAATATAATTTTTTGCATATTTTTCTTTTATTGTTTTACTATATTTTTTATAATAATAAATTAATTTTTTAATTAATTATTATTATTATTATTATATTAAATTATTATTAAATATATATGACGACGACATATTATTTTTCTCTATAACACACATATTTTTTTTTCTTTCTGTTTTTAAATTTTTAAATTTATTTATATTTATTTTAATTTATATTTAATATTTATTAATATAATAATCATTGAAAAAAAAAAAAAAAAAATTTTTTATTTCATTAAATAAATGAAAGAAATAAAAAAAAAAAATGTATTCTTTTATCAAATTTTATTTTTAAAACAATTTATTTTATATTTTGTGAATATTTGGCAAAAAATATAAAATAAATATATAACTATATTTTGTTTATTTTTTTAATAAATATATATTTAATATATTATTATTTTATTCATATTTTTGTTAAAATAAATTATTAATATCTATTTTTTTTTTTTTTTTTTTTTAATTATATTCTTTAAAATGTATTTTTTATTTATTTAATTTTTTTATTTTTTTTCTAAATTATTATTATTATTTTTTTAAATTCATATTTTTATTTTTTTTTAATCATAATTACATATATATAAATTTTTTTTTTTGTTATTTATTTCAAAACAATTGATGCGCACAACAGAATAATAAAAAATAAATAAAAAATAATGTATAAATAATAATTAAAATTCAAATTTATAATGTAATAAATTAAGGACATACATGACAAAGTGTTTTTAAATATGGTAAAAAAAAAAAAACAATTAAGGACAATAACCAGAGAGGAGGAGAAGGAGGAGGATGATGATGAGGAATCAGAGTATAAATTATTGTATTTATTAATATTTATTATTTAATTTTTAATGATTTTTATATAATTTTACACAATTAAATAAAGAAAATGGTAAAAAATTGAAAACAAAAAAAAATACTAAATAAATTAAATAATTAATTATTTTTAAATTGTGTATTTTTTTTATTTTGATATGAATATGATTTTTATTTTTAATTTTATTATTATTATTATTATTATAAGTTAATTATTTAAAAAATAAAAACAAAAAAAAAAAAATAGGTAATTATATATTTTATTTTTTCTATTGTTATATTATTTTAATAATTATTTTTTAAATATATATAAAATGTGTGTGAAATGTGAAATGTGAAAAAAATTATTTATTTTTTAATTAATGTTTGTTTTTCTATAATTATTATTTTTTATTAATATTATCCATTGCTAAAAATTATTATTATATTTATATTATTTCTATATTTTATTACATTCATATTGATGATTTATCTCTGATGGTAATGATGATGATGATGATGATGATGATGATGATGATAATAATGATTATTGATTATTATTGATTATTATTATAGTAAAGCAAAAAAAAAAAACAAAAAAACATAGGTCCTTAATTAATAAAAAAAAAAATTTAATTAAATAAAATAATAAATAGAAATAAAAATAAAAATAAAAAAAAAAAAATATATATAAAAATGCGTTAAAAAATAAATAATAAAATAAATGTGTTACGAAATATGATTGACATTTTGTATTTTATATTAATTTTGATTGATGATGGTCTGGCGAAGAAAAATGTTGTATCTGTGTAGCGAACGGGTAAGTCTTGAATTTTCATTTAAATATTGTATATATGTATATGTGTGCACGCCAATTCCACCAATTTATAGTATTGTAGTATAGATAGATATGATAGAGTATATAGATGTACGGTGGCAGTAATCGGGCCGGGCGACGACTATATGAGCTGAAAATAGAAAATTAAATATTTGTATATTATTATTAATATTATTTATAACATAAAATAAATAATATAATTTTCTTACATAAAATTATTAATAATAATAATAATAATAATAATAATAATAAATTATTGAATTACATATAAACATTTATAGATGTTGTTTTAGTGTTAGTCAATTTGTTTGTAGTTTTTAGTAATTAGTGTTTGATATGTTGGTGTTGTGTGTTTGTGTGTGTGTGTGTGTGTGTTGTTCTTGATTGATGAAACTTATATACTGTATTTAAATTAATTAAATTTTTTTTGAATTATCTAATCTGCGTAAGCACTTCAACACTTCATTCAACAAAAAGCAAAATAAAAATTAATTAATTATAGTTATATTAAAATAAAATATAAATAAAATATAAATAATAAGCAAAGCAAAAAAAAATATACCTTCACAGTGTAATGTGTAGGCACCCAATGCACACACCCACAAATAAATAAAATCACTTAACACACATTTTTTCTACTAAACTTTCATGTCTTATCATCATCATAACATTATCAGTAACAAACCATATGCATTTTATTTCACACGATAAGCATAACGTGACATCGCTACACATATTTATAATACACCTACACCAAACCATTAAGCATACAATTTATACTAATATTTGTAACAATTCAAATGCTGCTATTAGTGTGCAAACTTCTAATTGTGTTTAATGTTACTTGGCTATATTACTTGGCATTGTTAAATTTTTGAACAAAATTGAATAAGAATTGATACTGTCCGCCGAATATCAATTTCTTAGAATTTTAGTATAGGTGTATAGAAACTATAATATATTCCCATTTATTACATCTACGTACAAAATTGGAAGAGTTACAAAACATTCTAAAACTTAGATGCGCAGGAATTATCTTATATATCAATTATGCAAACTGATATATATATATATATATATTGAATATAATAGATCAACTTCAAGAGGGACACTGCGGGACATTTGATATCATTCAGATTTGCAATAGGAAAAAAAAAACACGTATAAAATTGTCATTTACTTTTTAGGAAATACCTGATGGCTGATGGCATATATATAATCCAATTATACAAACACAGACACACCAAAATTAATCATGAAAAAAACGATTAGGTACGCGCGTATATACCAAACAAACACGAACAAAATAAAAATTATTTTTAGATTAATAACATTTTTGTATCACTATATAATTTTGGATAAAAATTAATTTATCAATATTTTTTAAAGGATTCTTTTGAAATTATTAACATTTTTTATTTAATAATAACAGGAAAATTTGATAAAAATTGATTTTTTATTCGTTTCAATCGTTTATGATCCGAGAAGAATTACATTTCCTTGTTCAAGGTCTTTGAAATGTCCTTAATATTTTAACCAAACAATTCCGTACGCAATCCTTTTTGGTTTATGAAATAAAATTACATGTCGCAGTGTTAAAAATGACTGCAATTCTGAATATAGAATCTAGACGATGAAAAATAGTGTGACAATATTTGATTCTGTGGAATGACATACTCTTATCATCCGATCTTTATTGTGTGAATTTATAAGTATTTAATAAAAAAAAAAACAATATTGTATAAATTTTAAAATTATTAAGTTCTAAAATGTTAAGAATTTCTTGTTTATTTTGTTATAGAAAAGAGGATTTGGAAGAATAATGCACGCAGATTTAAAGCGGAGACTATCAACAAAATTCAAAAATTCATTCAATTGAATCAAATAAATGTATTCAATAATATATAATAAAAAAAATGTGAATTTTTAGCACGTAATGTGACGACGTGATTCTAACATTGTATTTATTATTTTTATATATGACTTATTTTGAAAAAAAAAACAATGTGACAAATATTTATAGAAAAATAATAATAATAAAAACAAAGTTGATTGATTTTTTATTATTTTGTGGAATATTTTTAGAATTTTATATTTATATAATTTATAAACACAAAGGTAATAATTTAATTGTCGGTTTAACGTAATTTTAATATATATTGTACAATATATAAATAGATTTATTTTTATTGATAAATAAATACATATAACTATAAATAAAACCAAAAAAAATTTCCATACATTATTTTGTTAATTCTTTTTTAATTTATAACAAAATAAAATCTACTCCATTTAGTTAGAGGGTGTACCATTTAAAAAAAAAAATATAAAAAACCATTATCTTAAAATCTGATTTTAGACTCCGCATCAAAAACTCTTACAATTTTATTAATAATAATTACAAAACCAAGTCATATTGTTGTATTAAGAAACATTAATATCGACCGATACAAATGAATGTCATTTAATATATATTGTAATTCTACACCACAAATCCATCCAGCTAACTTACTTAATGATAAGGTACTTATCATCGTAATACATTGAGAATCTATTCACACACAAAACCATTACAAACTTAATTCCTAAACGAAATTTATTCAGCATGCAAATGGAAACCCATTCAGAAATGTTGTCAAACTATTATTTCTATATGAAATTCATTCTATGCTGGGGAATGACTTAGTTCAGACCGGTAAATATATAAGGTTGTCAAATATCTCCCTTCCGCCTTTTTGTCTTTTTAATTTCGCTATGTACAAAGCGCTACAGAGCTCGTATCTGGCAACACTGTACATAATTTGAAAGCTCTTGACATAACAAACAAAACGACGCTATGTATGATTAGTTTGGATATTGCGTTCAACAGTTATAGACGTGTAAACATGGAGTTCACTAACGCCGAAATTCGCGCTATTTTAAAGTTTTCCTTCGTTAAAGGCAAATCCGCTAGAGAAACGTTCCGTGAGATTAATGGTGTTTTGGGGGATGGTACTCTATCACTTCGAACCGCGGAGGAATGGTTTCGACGATTCAGAGCCGGTGAAAACGACACCATGGATAAGCCAGCCGGCGGAAGACCTGTGACGACAAATACCGATCAAATCATGGAATACATCGAGTTAGACCGGCATGTGGCATCTCGTGACATCGCCCAGGAGATGGGAGTTAGTCACCAAACCATTTTAAACCATCTGCAGAAGGCTGGATACAAAAAAAAGCTTGATGTTTGGGTGCCACATGAATTAACAGTGAAAAATCTAATGGACCGAATTTCCATTTGCGAAATGCTGCTGAAACGGAACGAACTCGACCCATTCTTGAAGCGGATGGTGACTGGCGACGAAAAATGGATCACATACGACAATATCAAGCGAAAACGGTCGTGGTCGCAGGCCGGTGAATCGTCCCAAACAGTGGCCAAGCCGGGATTGACGGCCAGGAAGGTTTTGCTGTGTGTTTGGTGGGATTGGAAGGGAATCATCCACTATGAGCTGCTCCCATATGGCCAGACGCTTAATTCTACCATCTACTGCGAACAACTGGACCGCTTGAAGCAGGCGATCGACCAGAAGCGTCCAGAATTGGCCAAAAGGAAGGGTGTAGTGTTCCACCAGGACAACGCCAGACCACACACTTCGTTGATGACTCGTCAGAAGCTACGAGAGCTCGGATGGGAGGTTTTATCGCATCCACCATATAGCCCGGACATAGCGCCAAGTGATTACCACCTGTTCCTGTCCATGGCGAACGCCCTTGGTGGTGTAAAGTTGATCTCAAAAGAGGCTTGTGAAAAGTGGCTGTCCGAGTTCTTCGCAAATAAGGAGGGGGGCTTCTACGAGGGAGGTATTATGAAGTTGCAGTCTAGATGGAAACAGATTATCGAACAAAACGGCGCATATTTGAACTAAATCCGATTACTGTAACACTTTTTATAAAGCATTGAATAAAGAGCAAAAAGGCGGAAGGGAGATAGTTGACAACCTAATACATGTTTATATTACATAGATTCATATAAATTTACTAAAAATAACTATTTACACTTCTATTCTTCTTTCACCTAGTTTTTATTATCGCAGTATTACCTCGGATAAAGTGAATCATTTACACTACAGTAGATTACCACCGTATTGAGTAATCGATTCTGGATTCATTCTATATCTAAAGAAACTTTCATTCTAAATAAACGAATTCGGATGACTTCCATGCAAGTATTCATTCAAGAGTTCTAGCAGTATTTCTTAAAAACGGAAAAATCAATACATAAAAGTATGTACTGGCAAAAAAATGACTTCAGAATAGCTTCCCGTATACTGCGCTTCTTTTATTTTCCTATAAATATTTCAATAGAAATTCGGAAGTAATTTTTAGCTAACTGGGGGCAATAACGTTTTTCATTCCGTCTCTCTATCTCTACTCTATACCAACAACTGTGGTGGTTTTAGTCATTGTAAACCATTAACACATAAATAGTTAATGTTAAAAAAAAAAATTATATGGAATACCCCGTCCATAGTATAGTTAATCCATAAATCGCACCATAAAATCAAAAAATAAATAAATAAAAAATTAAATGAAAACAATGCGTTATCACATACTCTTTAACTGCGTATATTCAGTGATAATGGTTTCATTATCTGACGCAAATTAAGTAATATCTATATATATATATAAATATATGTTGGGTAATACGTATATATACGTTATACGTATACGTATAAAGTAAACAAAAGAATTTGTCTAACTTATTATAATTTATAAATAAATAAATAAATAAATAAATAAATAAATAAATTTATTAGTAATGGAAAAAAAATAATATAAATGCATTTGAAAAATTACTTTTTATTTGATGGGGCGCGGACGGGCGTCATTAATTAAATTAATAATATATTTTACTGTATTAACATTTGCTCATATACATATGTAATGTATATTGTTCTAAAATATGTCCTTATGTCCTTTTTAACATTATCAACTAATAATTAAAGCATTATGAATCAAAAGGATTCGCATATGTCAGTCAATAAATTTTAGTTTCACGTACGTTTCATATATAGAAAAATACAATCCCAATCAAAAAATTAACAATACAAAACAATTACGAATTCCATTAAATTTTTAGTAGTATACAGTTCTGCTCCTTTCATTACATAACATCAATGATCAAATCTTTAAAGATTTATTATAATGCGATCTAAAAACTATTATTTTAAAGTTTAAAACATATTATTTTGGAATTGTATTTAATACTATTTAATATTGAATAATATATTGATTAAATAGAATTAATTGTTTACGAAAAACATAACCATAACCATTTTGTGTATTGGGAGAGTGCTGCTGAGCGTTGAGATTAATTATATTTTATTGTTTTTTGGTTATTGTTGGTTATTAAAATATTAATTATTGTTATTTGTTTACACATATTTGTTGCTGGTTATTTATGATAAGGATATAATAACAACAATTACATATACTTTACAATAAAATATATTCTATAATTATAGATATTGTTTGAATTTTTATATAGTACATGTACTAATATTAGTTATATATTTATCTAATCTACAATATATATTTATTTCTAAATTTCTTATGGTTTTATTATGATTATTATTAGTTCATATAAAACGTGGTTCGTTTTTATTTTGGATATTTTTTTATTATTTATTTTATGAACTATATAATATTTATAATATGATTTAATTTTATTCTCTTATCTATTGTTATATTTGTCAGATTATAGAATATAATATAAAAAAACATATATATTTTTAATAAATTTTTTCATCAAAATAACTAATATAAGAGTCTATAGATAAATAGATGGATTGACTCTGATGACCCCAAAAATATCTATATATAGATTTAGTTAATATACTATTATAAACATGTGTTAGAATATATATGCCGATGATCATTGATGCGTGCATTATTTTATGTGACTGAAATTATTGAATGAATTTTATAGAGATATAGCACATGCAAATAGGAATATGACGAAATGACATTTTTGAACTGTTATATTAATTTATAGAAATATATGTGCTGTTTTTAGACACTGTTTTGATTTTATTAATTAAATACAACCTTTTTTAATAGTGTAATGAATTTCGTATTAAAAACATGTATTGTGAGTGAAGTGAAGTGAAAAAGAAGCTTATTTAAGTAAATTACCAACCAAAATGTCCAACAATTTTAGTGTAGTAGAAGAATATGTGCACATTGTATCGAACGAGAACTTTGTGGCGGCGGATTGTTCCAACAATATGGATATTTTGGAAAACAAATCGCTACCTGATATATCTTATGAAGAGAAATTAATCGATTGTGATACCTTATTAGGAATAAATCATCGCGTCAATGTTTCGAAAAATTGCTTTTTATTTTACGTAAAGAAACCTTAGATGTAGCACGTAAAATTAAAATGGAGCTGATGTAATTTAAGAAAAGGTGATAAACTATGAAGCACAAGTTGCAATAATTTATAATGGCTTTTATGATATGAAGTAAATTATTATTTTGTATTAAAAACATAATAAATATTAAATTATATTAAAATATATTGTTTACGATTTTTTTTTAAATTAAATACAACCTTTTTTTTAAAACAACTAGTTATAGTACTGGCGAAAGAATCCATAATCTAATTCAAATTAAAATTAACCAGTTCAGTAACTAGTTGCAGAAGAACTAGTACTAGTGCTTAAGTGTTTACATTTGAACTAATTCAGTAATTGGTTATAAATTAACTAGTTCTGCAACATCGTTGAAAAGTAATGCAGAAGAGGACAATCATCTTTTCGTAGGACATCTCAATGTTAAAAGAAACAGTTCGCAACATGTAAAAGGAGTTTAGTGCTGGAACCATTACTATTTACTTTGTAACTAGTTGTACTACTAGTAGTAGAACTAGTTCTTTTTTCCTGCAGAGATTATATTCAACACACGGTCACAGGTGTAAAGAATTTTAAATTTACCAATATAGAAAATGAGATTAAAAAGGACATTTCATAAGTTCAATCTGGAAAATTGATCAAATTAATTAGATATAGATATATAGACTCTCGAAAGATGTGGCTAGAATGCGTGTTATAAAAGAAGAAGTAAAAATAAAAATAAAATGCAGGGAATCGCACAACATAGCCAAGTCTAACTGAAGCTGCTCGTCCTTGAAATTTATTTAATCCTTAAAATTTTAATTTCTATACCATTTTCTATTTATTATTCTTTTGCATTTACGGTGTCCCATAATTATTATATATATAGTTTCTTAAAATTTGTGTTAGCCCATTTGTGTTTTGTATGAAATATTCTGAAATACGATCGATATGCCAAATATTATTCGACGACAAGTGTTACACTGCAGTTTTTTGTTTTTATAAAATTATATAATTCTATAGTAAATTTCAAACGAACGAATAATGTCAGCAAAAAAATTTTTATTGTGTTACAAAAATGATGGTGTATAACAATTTGAAACCATGAACTAATCTACTAAAATATATATATATATATATATGCAAGACCTACATAACATAAACCCTCTGTCCCATGATAAACCGGAATGGATAAAAAAAAACACACACAAAAACCATTTTATTTATTTGAAAATAATCTCTGAAATCAATTGAAATACATTTGGATTTGTATACACGTTCAAAAAGTGAATTAAATACAAATTTTTATGTCTGTGATTGGAAGGCCCGTTTCCTTTCATAGTCAAATGAAATTAGTCGCAAGAAGTTAAATATTAAGTGAATATTGTGAAAGTTAAAAAAAAAAAAATTTGATTATTATTTCAATCCGGTGCAATTTTTAAATCGTCATTTAATTGATGTGTGTGAAATAAAATTTGAATTCATCTATATTGTAGTTAAAATTCGATGAATTATTGTGTTTAATTGGTAACTGGTAACATTTATCATCACTTCACCTTCTATGCCTGCTATGTGAATCGTATTTATGCCAGGAGGAGCGTGTGCTGAAAAAAGTGTTAAATAGTAAACCAGAAGGTAGAAGGAGAGCCGGAAGACCTAAGGCGAGATGGCTAGATGCAGTAAACTGTGATATAAAGATCCTTAAAATTCGGGATTGGAAGATATTAACTGCGGATAGGTCAGGTTGGAAAAGTGTGTTGGAGATGGCTAAAACCGCACCCGGGGTGTAACGGTATGGAGTAAATAAGTAAGTATACGCAATTTTAAAAACAAATCATATACGTTTTGAGGATACCATTTTTACCAATTTTAAAATAAAATTTAATGTTGGTTTTTTGTTTTTACTATATTCATTTTTCGACTGACACCACACAAAAACAGCTGTAACTTTATGTGTTTTATTTTCGTTTCTATTGCAGACAATGTCATGAAATTTTAACAGATTGTTGAGGAACGTTCACAGAACATAATGACGCAAAGAAACTATTTGTTGAAGAGTCCCCATACATGTTTTATGGTTTGCATATAGCCATTCTGGTGTATTATGGGACACAGGTTGTATATAATATACATTATATATTAGACAGAATATATTGTATCATAGTACAAAGAAAAATACCATAAAAGTCGTCGTTTTTTCCTTTGAAAGCCAATCATTTGAAATAATTTAAAAGTACATATATATACGAGTATATAATTGAAATATGTATATGTATGTGTTTTTTTTTGTTTGTTAACCTATATACTCGGTGCATATATGAAATCAGTATTTAATTATATATCCAAGCACAGGAAATAATCTTGTGAACACACAAATTAGCAAATAATAATTATTCTCTATATATATATATTAGCTGTATGGTATAGAAACGTATTCTACATATATATAATGTTTAATAATACCTATACCATATATGTTTTATTAAAAATTACGATGATGTATTACCATCACCACTATACCACCACTTATGATTTTAACCTATAATAAAATATTATTGTATGTTTGTTAGATGATTAAATTTTTGTGACGCACATATATAGCATTTTTTAAAAAGACAAACGTTGTGGAAAATTTTCTATCATATTTAAACACATATCTTAAGTATATGGTATATATGGTATATCTTAAAAATTTTAAAATATACGCATTTCAAAATCATATAAATATATATGTTTTAAAATTAAAATTCAATTTAAATACACATTTTCATACATATTCGTATAGATATCTTTTTTGCAGTAGCTATATAATTTATGTGTAAACCTTAAATATCCTATATATTTATTGACATTGAAATCCTGCAGTATATATATTATTATTTCTATATATACAACTTCAAGTATAAAAGCATTCCATCAATTTTATCTTACACCGCCTCCCCCCCCCCCACACACATTATTCTAATGTACAAGACTACAAAATAAAGTGTTTTATATATTGTGTAATATTAGAAAAGTTTACAATATTTATGTAAAATAATTCTATAAAATTTATTATATAATTGAAAATGACAAGAATACAAATTTATTCTTGTTTTATAATTTTTAGGTTTCATATTGTTCGTTCTCATCATTTCCATTCCGTACATATTGTTAAAGTTAATAAATCTTATATATTGAATATATAACAAGCAGTAACAATAACAAATTATATGTTAAACGTATATTTCTCATTTATTCATATTAACTTTCTATTTATTATTATTATTAATATTATTAATGTTATTATTATAATTATTATTAGATTATTATTAAGGGATTATAGACAGAGATAAGTTAAGTTATGATTAATTAAAAACGAACAAATGATATTTTTTTACAAAAAATGTTCTCACCGTCTCATCTGTTCACAATAACCGAAATTACATTAAATTATATAGTAAAGATAATGATAAAGTGTTACAAATTCAAACTATAATCTGATCATCAATATTTTAACAAATGTATATTATTATTATTTAGTTATGAATTGTTTTTTTAGAAAAATTTAAATTTTATTAAGATATGTACAGCAACCCAATTGTGAGGAATATTAGTGATTTAAGGATTAAGGACCATTTCGAGAATATTTTTTGAAATTATGAATGTGTTACCTGCATACGAAACAGATTTATATTAGAAAACAAATAGAATTACAGATTTTAAAACGATTAAAGATATTTCAAGGACCTTGCAAGGATATTTTTTTTAAAATTGTGTAAAATAAGATACTTCATATGAGACAAAACTTAAACAAGAAATTGGTACAACTTATGTACTTTACGCAACAAGGACTTAAAAAAGAGAATTTTTAAAAGCGATATACCTCATACATATAACACAGATATAAGCAACGAATTGATGTTCAATAGATCAATGACTCATCCACGATCTTATATATTGAAAGATAATTTTTCAAAGTGTGTATTGTAACAAAATTGTTACAATTTTTTTCGAAAATCAATTCTAAGGGGTAACTATATTATCGGACAGTATTACTGTTTTGTTAACTACTAATAGATGTATGTATAATGTGAATCATTTTACAGAAAATTGTCAAAGTTTTATGACATTTCCATTCAGTGTAAGTCAAAATATGGAAACATGTACAAAGAATCAAAGAATCAACATTAAATTTTATATAAACGCTTTAAATGGCACATGATGATTATAGCATTTATTCAATATAAACAAATTTTTTTTTGAGTTCACCGCATCGATGTTTCAATGTTAAACAGTGGAGGGAAAATATTTTGAATAAATAAAATTATTTTTATACAAATTTATAGGTTATTTTTTGGGATAGAAGTTGCTTATTCGAATTCGAATTCGAATCACTCTCTATATATACAATATATATTTAAGAAGAATATGTTTGGTACCATAAAATAATTGGCCAATAATCACAAAACAAAAGGTGCTCGATTTTTCCATATTATTTGTAGTAATGAATACAGCACGAAAAGACAAAAAACCATGACAAATCAATGCTAAATGTATATTACCTCGCACACACACACACACACACAAACAATGATCCTTTCCACATATATTATTATTTAGTCATAAATAAAATAATACAATATTCAGTATTCAATTATACTACAAAATATATTCTTCATTCATAATAAATACAACACGCATATTATAAATATCATATTACTAAATAATATAATCTATATAATATTTTATTATTCAATTGTTCAATTTATAATACAATATAAATAGCATTATAAAATATGTAATTAAAATCAACAGTATTTTTCAATTTTATGAATTGTTGAATTGAATGAAATTATATTGTACAATTAATTATAAGAACACAAATATTTATTTATTATTATAATATTGTACATTGTAAAATATATCGAAATTATTATGTAACAACATTATATTTATTTGTAAAAGACAATATTGTTGAATAATATATGTTATCGATGTTAGGTTATAGGTATATAGTTATCAGTGTCGGTGAGAGTGGGGGGGCTAAAAATTGTATTTTAACATTTGGTATTCGGAAAAAAAAATTTTTATATACACAAGATAATTTTATGGTGAAATATTAAAGTGACAATTGTTTTAAAATATACTCTCAAAAATCTGCCTATTATATCTTTCAGTACGGTGTAATGTGTTAAAAACTAACCATGTTAACAAAATTCAAAATTCAATCTATTCTACATCAAATGTGGAACACAACAATCAATTTATAAACGTTATGGAGATGCAAAAGAATGGAAAAGGCGGTTTATGATTTACGAATAGAATTGATAATGAAAAATTAATTAGCTATGATAATTCTAAAATGCTGCGAAAAAGCATGTCGCTGTTAAACAAACATTGTTCGGTTCAATCGAAGGTATATAATATAAATTTGTTTATGAAACTTCATCAAAAACGATATGCAAAGGAAAATTTTGTATAAACTCGTGTGCAGTACAGATTGTGAACACTTTAACTTTTTTGAAAAAAATTTTTCAACTAATTTCAACCAAATTGGGTTGCGAGAATATTCATTAAATAATCGATATTTATAATCTTCTTCTTATATACCATATTATCACGTATACTATCCATACGGTGTACATTATAATGGATGTGAAATATACTAATGAAATATATTATATGGATAGCAATAAATTGAATCCATCCAGTTATAGACTACTCTATATTACAATGTCTGACACACATAAAAAATTCACATCTAATAAAATACATGTATTGATAATTATCTATAAATTGTTACAAAAATTAAACAAGATAGGTATTTTTTATTTTTTTTTATTTTTATAAATATTTATGTTAACAAAATTATATTGTCTTCTTATCGCCCGCCGTCCCATGTATAAACAACATTTGATAACATTTTATTTATTTATTATTTGAATAATTTTCATATGTTGTGTTTTTTTTCACTTTTATTTCAATTGATCAGTAAGTCAGTTGTTATACTGACTGGACAAAAAATAAAAAAAACCACACTCCATTATTATATAATATGATATTTTTGTATGAATGAACCACAATTTATTTTATTTTAGAAAATAATAATGTATTTTGGCTTATGTTGGTGCGACGCCCGAGCAACAAATGTCAAATTTATAATAGAAGCAAAAATAAAAACAATTACTAATATTCAATATTTTGACATTTGCAAATAATATTGTATGTTAAATGTATTTTAGCATATGATGATAATAAAAATAATGCAACGATAAATGAGCATTGTGTGTGTGTGTGTGTGTCGTGACAATGGCACAACCAAAACGAAAAAAAAGTTTTCATTTGCGTGTAAATATTGTATTTATTTTTATATGAAATTGTATATTATTTTGTAATCTATTATTGTTGTACATAATTATTTGAAAATTTTCCGTAAATGCGCACACACACACACACACACACACATTCAAATTAAATCTTATTGTCAACAATTTTATATAACAATAATATTAATAATAATAATAATAATTCATAATATGTATCTTTTAATATGTGCATTTAAATTACAATAATAATAATAAGAAAAAAAATTTAATATATGCTGCTCCATAATATGTTTGTAGTATTTATGTCTATATTAATGTTAAATGTTATGTATTTTTATGTTTAAATATGTGTGTATGATGTGTAAATATATACAAGATGTATTGAAAGTTACCGGCCAATATCTGACAAAGTGCTGATTATATATAACACACAAAAAAAATAGGACTAAACTAAATTTCTAAAAATGTATGATCATTAGTTTTTCTGTTCGCAAATATTGAGTAAAAACAACAAAATTAATATAATCTTGGTGCACACGTGATTGTTATAGAATTTTCTATATATAGTATATTTTTTTTCTATACTGATTATGTGACAAGGAAATGTTAAGAAGAAGTACAGAAAATTTTAATAGACAAAATTTCTTTAAATTTTAACCAAACTTCAGCATTATCTCAAATTAGGAAGATTTTCAATTTAATTAACTTATGCATAAGCATCCAAAAACAAGCGCTATGTCCATTAAACTATATGTGAATTGATTGTCTCTCACAATAGTGACCGTCTTACATGCTTGATATATTTCAATACAACCTATACATATACACATACATATGTGAATAAATAAGATAATCATTTTGATGATAATATTTTAAAATGACAAACAGATAAAAAAAATATAGAGACAACTTATTATATTTGTATGGTAATTTTGAAAGAAGAAATAATAAATAATAATAAATAATTTAAAGAAATTAACTCAACCATATTTAATACAAAAAATATATAATAATATATAGAAAAATATTACATAAACTATATTTTGATGAGGAATAACGATTTCACTCAACCACCACAAAATGGCAAATTTAAGTGTAATTAAACATCACCTGAAAATACTTTGATTTATTTTGGTTGACATTAAATATTTTTGCTAATTGTGTTCAAATGAAATTTTTCATAACAACACACATTTGTTTTCCGCATCGTACATATAATATATATTACGCAAAGTCAAATGTAACATGCACTAAATTTTTTATTCTGCAATCGTAGAAGATGCAACTGGACGTTATTTTCTGAAATTGTGACAACGGGTGACACAGTCTAGCTACATACCAAACTTTGTTGTTGATGTCGATTTTATTAAAACTGATGTTGTATTATAATTGTCATTATACGATTTATGGTTTTAGTACTACGAAATTATACTGTGTGGGGATTGTGTGCGCATATAAATTACAATTCAATTCAAGTATAAACCATAAACACACTATCTTCTATATTGATTAAAATGTAATTTATATAATAAAACATTTATTTTTATATACACAAGAAGATTTGCCCATTAATATTAATTTTTTAAATTAATTAATTTATACGCAGAGTAATATTTTCTTTAAATATGTTAATTAATATAATAACTTTCTCAGTGTAATATGCGAGTGGATCAGTGAATTTATATATACACATGCGTGATTGGGTAGAGAAAATTATTATTATTATTATTATTATTATTATTATTATTATTATTATTATTATTATTATTATTATTTTTATATATTGTACATGAAAGAAGAGCAGCCCAGAGGTTAGATTATTACATTTATATGCATTTACTTAAATAATTAACATTATTAAGCAATAATAATAATAATAAGAATGTTGAATATTTGCTTTTAAATGCGAAGTGAATAATATTTATGGAAAAAAATGTATACACATTTTAAAGATTTTTAAACAAACAATTCGATTTAAATATATATTTTGATTTTTTTCATAAAAACGAATGTCATCAATATTATTATTAAAAATTTCAACGTGTAATATTTGTTTTTAATAACATTTTACATTGGAATAAATATACACACACATTTTAAATCACATATATAAAAATATAGTGGGATATTGAATAAGTCTCTTTTCGTACCGCTACCGAGTAAAATATATTACTCAGACATGCACCAAGTCATTCGTCCCCATAATAGTTCGTCACGCATTACGCCATAATTAACAATAACATTGCAGTCAAGTTGGTAAATTACTACCGGATTGTATACAAACAATTCATCAATTGGTCTGCACATTTATGTTTCGACAGATGCTTTATTAATTCAATTGTTCTTATGAATGAATTGCACCCACCATGACATTGTGTAAGGAGACATTGTTAATCTTTGAATAGCGTCCAACATCATATTTTCATAGCAATTCGCTTTTTTGATTTTCATACACAAACTGAATCATAAATCAGTCATTTTTTGGTATGAAAATTTTGACTAATTTATATATAAAAGTTTTTAAGATTTATATTAAAATTCATTTTTTTACATATGGTTTATTATTAATTATTTTTATGTTAATTGCATTAAACATTCAAGACATCGTTGACATTTAATCAATTTCATTTTTATAATAATGTTTAATGAAAGAAAAAATATAAATTCAGAAAAAACAGGAAAAATAAAACACAATGATTACAATTGATTGAAGTACGGGTTTGTATATGGTGAGAACAATAACACTGCGTATAAGTAACCGATGTTCAATTCAAATTCAAATTCAAATTAATGATATATTCTCGACTTTGTGTTTTTCATCAATCATCACACACACACACATACACAAGACCAATTGCTAAATCTATTAAGCCATCTTGACGACAAATTCATTGTAGTAGTATAATTTAAAAATCAATTGATTTTTAAGAAAGACACACAAAAATTTGTTTAATGTATAGTTTATTTGATATTTGTGAATTATGTGTGACTATTAAACGGACCGGGGGACTGATAGAAAATTCATATCATATCAGAAAAATAAAATGAGATTACAAAAGAAAAAACCACAACAACAACAACAAAAAAACATGGTTTGCATGATAACATATATAACAACAAACAAACAAACAATCAAAAAACAATTATTTAGTATTTAATAATAGCATTTTGTTTTGTATTTTATACAATATCGAAATTATCTTCTACTTAAAAATGAATTACAAATAATAATATTAATAATAATAATAATAATAATAAAAATTAATATTATTATTATTATTATCAAAATTTAATGATGTGTGTTTTTCATATTATTGTTATAAATCTATCAGTGTACAAGTGAAATTTTTTAAAATATATTATATAAAGATTAAGTTTTAGCTTTTAAATAATATATATAGTATTAATATTATTAACCCTTTGTACGCCACTCTAAGCTATTTCATATACACATTTTTAATCCTCGATTATCTATAGAACACCACATACACACTATATCTAAGTGGACTTGTTAAATGATTGCATGTGCATATGGGATTTAAAAAGACTACAATCCATTTATAAGCACTCGCAGTGGAAAATGAACACTGCAATTTTATAAAACGATTTTTAATTGAATTTCTCTGTTTGTTGGTGTTGTTAAAACTTTATATGGTTTCATCGTTTTTAACAACAAATTTATGTATGGCTGGTCGCCAATTATTCAGACTGTCCTCATAGTAAATTTGATAATAATATTATCAAATACATATAATAAATTTAATTTATACAAGAAATATTAATCGTCACGTTATAATATTTTTAAACAAAAAAATTACGTGATTTTTATTTCGTATATTTTTTATCTTATAATTTTTTATACAAATTGTAGTGAATTGTTTCAATTAAATTTATGATTAAATAATTTATCATTATATAAATAAAATATATTTAATTAACAGCATAAAATTTATATCACATATATTCGCTGCCCGGGAACATACATAGGACCTATTTTGTTTTATTTTATTTTAAATATTCATTCATCTCTCGTTTGTTATTTATGTCATTTTTTAAATCATTTTAATATTAATTATGTGTTAAATGTGTGTTAATTGTTTTTTTTTACAAACAATTTCCATATATATATATTTATTTTTTAAATATATGATTTATGGTATAATTTAACAATCAGTTGCTATTAAGTTGAGTATAAATGATGACAGAAAAATGAAAATAAATAAATAAACAATCAGTCATAAAGTTTATATAGAGTTTACAAAAACTCGATTCGATTTTAATAATGCCATTATTGTATAAATATTTTATATATATAAAAAAATCATCTATTATTATCTCATCGGGTTACAAACACAGCACAGCCGCCAATCAATCTTTTTCTTTTTATTATTATACATTTATTTAATTATTAAATTATACGCAAACATACTAAAATATATAATTATATATTGTAAATATCCACACACACACACGCACACACACATTTTCGACGACAATATGGCAAAACGAAACAATTTTAATTTCGATAACTAAACAAACCCCTAGAACTATATATAAAAATAATATAATATAAAATTCACCAAACACAAAACGCGTCATACCAAAAAAACAATTATTAAATATATATGGAGCGAGGAAAAACACAAATAAAAAAAAAACATCTAATTGTATATAGACATTATTTTTCTTTATATATTTTGTTGTTCTAATTAATTTCTTAGAATGAAATAGTATACCATTGACCCCATCCAACCACATTATTCCATCTAAATATTTGTGTATACCAGGGGACTATGTAAAAATATACAAACTCTCACACAATTTATTTGTGTTTTTCTTGTGTACATTTCAATATAGAAAAAAAACACATTCTTCTACTATATTCTAAAAATAATAATAATAATAATAATAAATAATTTGTATACTACTTTTACAATTGATGATAGATAAAGTCAAAGGCATTAGTGGCAAAAAAAAATATTTGCTACTCATAATGGTGTAAATAAAATTTTATAACTCATTCGTTTAGTTATAACAAGTGAGAAAAATACAAATAAATTTGCATTTTTTGAATATTCACACCCCCTTAGAAATTTGAGATATAATATCCTTTTTAAAACAAAAAAGAAGCGAGAACCATACTATTGATTAAAAGATATATTTGATCCTTTGAATTCGTAATGAACTTTTAAAATTTACACTTTCAAATACCATATGAAATATAAATGACATTGGAAATAATTTGATTAAAAGGATAATATTGATCCTTTGAATCGCGTTTCAATAATCCCTAATAAAACATATAGAAAATACATTTTCAAATGTTCTGTTCATTATTGATTTAGTATTGAGTTAGTATTGATTTTTTATTAAATTCTTATTTTTAATGTGTATAAATGGAAACGGTGAAATTTAGTCCTTTAAAAATTGTGAAATATTTTTATCTATAAAAATTTTGAATTTATCCTTTTGAAAAGTTAGTTTTATTTCTATCATTTTTAATGTTTCTCAATATAATGGAAATGATCCAATCGAAATAGTTAATTTAACCCAATTTTTTTCATCATTTTAAAATGACACTATTAATTCATTTTTTTTAAAGGATATTTAGTGTGAATGATTATTTTGATGTAATAAAAAAAAGACTGGACACAGTGTCATCCTTTATAGAATGATGAATTCATCCTTACCATTTTTAAGAGTGTACAATATTAGTTTATGATTTTCTTCAAACTAAAATATATACGTTACAATTTTCATATGACAATAATTTTTTAATAATAATGATTTTTTATAATTTTTTATAAATATTAATAATTTGCATATGCAGATTTATGCAGATTTTTATTTCATCATCATATATTTTACGGTGTATGTCACTATTCGTATGTGTCAGCAAACAAATATATCATCGAAACAATTCGTATAATAGTGGTGAAAGGATATAACCTTGTTTTTTTACTCCACAGTCGGCAATGCAGAATGGTGTTCAAAGTAAGGTGTTTAATTATTTGATCATCAATCAGTGCGACTATATAATAATAATATAGTAAAAAGATAAAACAACAAAATTTGAACTGGTCAAATATTGGACGACAATGATCTAGAATATTTATTACCATTTCATTATCCAATCTAAACCTAAATCTATTTTCGTTTGGACTATAGGCAGAATGGGACAGCCTGTATATAAATGCATATCGATTATAAGAAGAAAATGCGTTTACTATATAGTACACAATATACGCATATAACCACTGTCAGCGATACACATCATTTATACTCACATTAACACAAACACCAAATGGTACATGACATATAACACATCATAAATATATGTAAGATATATTTAAAATTTTATTATAATAATGTGACTATATTATATTGAGGCAATGAAGCTCACGCGTTCAGCTTCAGTCACATTTTCAAAACACTTATACATAAAATGAAAATTTATTATTATTATTATTATTATTATTATTATTTTAAATCATTTTAGTATTTACAATGGCATTATTTAATTAAAAGTTATATGTGTTTTATGTATAGAGTGAGAATCCTGCCAAAGAATGTTGGTTGTTGTTTTTTTTATTTTTGCTATACTCGCACGTATATTAATAATTTAAATTTAAAATATTTAATCATTTTTATTTATGTATAAATTATTAAAAGAAAAAAAATTTTTTCTCTTATTTTTATGAGGTCAAATACATTTTTTGATACAGAATTTTACGACGTTATATAATTATTATTAGACAAAAAATATCCAAATATTTATGTAATAACAAAATATTTGTAAAAAAAAATAAATATAATTAAAGTGGTGATTCATATTTTAATATAGGCAAGCATTGATATTAAGCATAAATTTACAGGCGCAGTGGTTTAAATATATGCGCAGAGATATTCAATCCAGAAGTTTGTGAATTCAATTCCCGGTACTGATATGAAATGACAATAAAAGTATTTTCCAGTATTTCTGATACTATATTTTGTTCTATTTCTTCGTTTATATAAAACATGGAATCAAAATAGTAAATGTCTTAGATGATGTTGAAAGAAAACAAAGTCTCTACACACATCAATTCGATATAATGTTGTGAACGGTACTATTGCAGCGGGATAACGATGACCTGACCGTATGCCACACTTTTATTTTAATTGGAAAACAAAGATTGCTTATGATGAAAACATCTTTTATATTGTACATATGGGGGTTTTGAGATTGCCACTTTAATGCCACACAATGAGGCGCTCATATGGTTTATATTTTATTCCTTATAATATAAAAGATAATAAATATGCACTTTAATTTTTGAATGATAAAAATATAGATTATAAAAAGAAAAATAAAAAAATGATTG
Organism: Bibio marci; assembly: GCA_910594885.2. Classification (NCBI taxonomy): domain Eukaryota; kingdom Metazoa; phylum Arthropoda; class Insecta; order Diptera; family Bibionidae; genus Bibio; species Bibio marci. The sequence goes on from OU343117.1 coordinate 41,842,093, forward strand.
ATTTCATTTTATTTCAAATGTTTTGATAATCCAACCGTTTAACATATTATTTATTAAAACACAGGATTTAAATTAAGTAACTTTTTATCTATTAAAATATATTTATTATATGCGGTTGTCTGAATAGTTATGGGTCACAAAAATTATTAAAATAAATTAACGGAGTACAAGCCTTGCAGCAGTTGATATATAGCACGTGAACACGACGACACACATAAACAATGCATTAAAATCGATAGAATGCCACCCAAAATGACAAAAACACTGTATTTGTATCAGTAAAAGTTATGGCTACATTATTTTGGGATTATATAAAATAAGGTGTGATTTATTGAACCGTAAATATATAGAACAAAATTAACTCTGAATATATAAATTTAATAATTTTATGGATCAGTTGTATTGGAAAAAAATTTGTGGAGAAAAATCATTTTCATCAACACAAGTGCTTTTATGCAATGGCAAATTTAAACATCCATCCTATTCACACCACATTTGGTTATATCTTTGAGTAAATTTCTGCAGTTTCCAAACTTGAAACAATTCATATGACTGGAAATTATTTTACGCACATATACATCAAATACCACGCATAGCTATTGCAACCGTAAATATTTTGCAAACCTTTCTGCATCTTTTACGATGAAATATTGATGGTAACTTTTGCAGACATGCTTCAGACAACCCTTATTAAATTCTATATCGATATATTAATAATACGAACTAAATGCTACACATACAAAAAAAAGTCGTATTAATAAAGTTTGTTCGTTGCTTTTGTAATGGTAATTTTTTTTAAATGATTTAATAAAATCATATCTGTCCATGGTTCCATTGTATTTGTGAAATTACAATTAAATAAAAAATACGTTGGTACTTCAATAGCTTTGTGCAGAAAACCAAAATATACCACTGTCACGCAGAGAATAAAATTTTAGTGTATTACAAAATTATTAGTACCGAATAAAGGCCATATTTATTTATATTTTTTTTCTTATTCATATTTATTAAAATTAAATAATCAAATTATTTGATATAAAAAAAATATATAAATAAAATGAATAAATTTTATTTCTTCTCTATTGAGTTAAACTTCATAATATGATAATTATTAATTAAATTAAATTTAATATTTACTATTTTGTATTTATTTTGATTTTATAACATATCTATTATTACATATCCAAATGGTTCAATATTTTATTTCGAGGTTAATTTAATTGGTATACAATATTATATTCTTGTCCATTATTATATAAAATATGGTTATTTTTTTATTTAAATTATTATTTTATAATATTATATTGACAATTAATACAAAACACTATGGGACAAAAAATAAAGTGCCTTTGGTTAATCAAATTTTTGTTATCATTGGATACATTTCAAGAAACGAATCACGAATAAATACTTTTGTGCAATTACCACAAATAAAAATTGAATCGTTTTGGAAAACTATGTTAATGCTGAATGAATTATATGTTGGTATTATAAAGTACGAATGAATATCAAGTGCATTCATTGAGAACTGTGTGATTATTAATTATATTATAGATTTAAGATAAGTTATAAATGTTATAAAAATATTATAAGATAGTGTAAGAGATGTGTGCGATGATGGGGGGTGTATATTAGTTTTATATCTATAATTATTCTAAATTTTAATCATTATTGTTAATTACAAAAAAATATGTTATGTAAATGAGTATGTGTTGTTGTAATATAATTTTACATAAATTAATAAGTAATGGACAATATATTTTAATTATATATTTCGAATTAGTTTTTACAGATACTTATTAGTTTTGAACATAATCATAAATATATACAATTTTAAAAGGTTAATATATATTATAATTCCATTCATTTCATATATTGATATATAGACTGTCAATGTGTCAAAGCATATCAAATAATTTAATTAAAAACTGAATCGCAATAAATACTTTATAATTTTATATATAAGACAATCTTTTTATCTATATATATTTTTATATAATTTTATAATTCATATAAAGGAGATAAAAGATGATTATTGAAGATAATGAAAAAAAATAAAAGTTGGACACACTTTTTTATTATATATTGTAATAAAATAAAATTTTTCATTATCTTCTAAAATTATTATATTTTATTTATAGATACACACTCACTCACTCTCTGGCTGTCCAAAAAAAAAAAAAAAATAACCAACCAGTGGATTAAATTTTTTCAGTATTTATATATAGAAACTTCAATACCGATTATTTTTCGAACGGATTTATTTTTTGGTCGCAACTAATTTCCGTCATGAATCGTCCGGGTCACTCAAGAACATGTATTTTGGATTAATAATTGTCATCAATTGATATTATAAGTTATTAGATTCATATAGCAGAATGGGTTATTTTTAGGACAGATGTGGTGTGCGATGTAAAGGAAATAAAATTTAAATTAAATTCGATAGAGTTATTACAACGCTGTATTCCATTATATTTTATTGGCATTCAAAAGAAATCACATATTTATTTCAAATAAAATTTATTCGGAATGCAAACACATAAGTCAAATCATCATCAACGGTTATTTAGTTACAATTAGATTATAAAAGTATAAATATAAAATTTATTGATTATTTATTTGCTTCTTTATTTAACCTATGGAATTAATTTTATATATGAAATTCAATGTATATAAACTTTAAAAAGTTGCAGTGCACATGTACACACACCGTAACAAAATTATATAATATATACGTAAAAGTATAAAACAAATAAAATATAACTAATAAAATATTCATCGGAAATGCAGAAAAATTGTGTAATATTTATTTTTTTCTTTTTTTCCATATATGGAACAAGGTTTTTTTTTTCAGCATGTCTCAATATTATTTTATAGTTATTTATTTATTTATTTATTTATTTAATTTTAAATTTTTGCTAAACCAATAACGTATATAGAATTCAGTTTTGTGTTAAAGTTATAACAAGAAATAATTTTTGAAACACTTTAATAATTTGTCTTATTCTTTTCTTTTTACAATATTGGTTAATTGTGTTATTTAATTATATTTATAATTCGTTATTCGTTGAACCACAATAAAAAAATTGTAGAAGAACTTGGATGTCTTAAATCATCCGTTTCGTTGGTATAGTGGTATTCCGCAAAGCCATATGTTTCTCAATGCAATCGATCGGGCATCGGTTCCCCAATTATACCAATATATAAAGTAGACGATGGAAAAATGACTTGATTCTTGATTATATGCGGAATAAAAAATAAACATATTGTATCCTTTGCAGCCAAGGTTATAGTTATATTTTGATTATATTAATTATACCATTATTATACCATATAAAGTATATATTACAATGCGTATATCGATAAACCCAATAAAATGTATTATCAAATCATATATTTAAAATTCCAATGCGTCTCAACGTATAAGTTAATCTATAAATAGGTGTAATTATATTGTGTATATAATTTATGAATGTTCACACTTTTGTCACATGGGGTTTTATTTATATTTGTTTTTTTAAATTTATTATATTTATTGTCTTCATTTTTTTCCTCTTTATCTAATATTAATATGCTTTATTTTTCCAAATTTCTGCGTTATGCTATCACGTATATTTAGACGCGATATAATCTTTAAAACGTTTTTTTTTTATATATATAAGATAATTTATTTAATAATTAAAACAATTAATATTTTTTTACAATACATATCGAGATAATACGCGCGCGATAATAAATTTGATTTTCAGCAAATTTTTATATAAATATAATTTTATCGTATTCGTATACATTTTGATTAATTTGCTATATACAATACAATTATAGAGAGGTATTGATTAAATAAATATTTAAGATTTTGTGAAATGTGAATGTCATGCAAGGGATTAAATAGCGAGCGTGTGACATGACATATAATCAATTTATAATATATTAAATAGATTTTAAAATTTAAATTTAAATAAATATAGAGGAAAATCCGCCGGTATTTCATATATATAGAACGCTGGCTATATAGCGCACTGAGCCCCCAGTGCGGCGACAATGGATTCGTTATTATAGAAGAAAAAAAAGTTAAAACACATTTGAATCGCTCACTGGTAATCTGTATTTATTGAGAAGAATAATAAAAATAAAATATTAACATTATTATATCAAACCATAAATTTAAATTCCATCGCTATATATAAACGAACGTATATAATACAAGACATCCAAGAGATTTTTGAAACAGGTGAATATAATCGCTGATTATATATTTTATATGTTTGTTGAAAGTTTGCCAAATACAAATAAAAATTTGTTTTAATAATTGTACGAGATGTCGTTGGTACATATATAATTGGTACAATGTTTCATGCGAGTTTTTCATTGTTCAAAACAGTGCTAGAATTCTTTCTTTATGACGCCCATACCGATGATATCGATCTTTCATAGCTTCAACGGTCTGAAATTTTATTCTAATTTTATATGCAACACTTGACGAATAGATAATAGATTCATCACATGTTATCTGCACTATTTCCAATTATCAGTTTTTGGTCATTTTTAATGCGGCATTCTAAGTGATGCGGTAAAAACATTTTCACTTACGCTTCTTTTTAATTGATTTTGAGAATTTTATATAGGCACATCATTTTTGTATTTAAAAAATTGTAATGTAAAATTTAATTTAAACATTTTTTTGTAATTATTACTTGATGTGGAAGAGAGACATCATCTTCAATGTCTTCTTGATCATCTCGGAAACGCATAAACCACTCAAAAATCCAAGCACTCGTGATAAACATTTATTGCCATATATATATAATTATTTCCATAAAGTTAATAAAGTTTCAGTAGCATTTGTGTCCATATATAAAATCTGAGAATTCGTTGGTCCTCAAATTAAAAAACACAAAATTTTTTCGGTAAAACAAAAAAAAAACCGGATCTTATACGTAACGAAGAAGACCACCATCAAACTAATAAATCGCTATACAGACATGGGAGGGATTGCAAGTAGAGAAAAAAAGAAAGCTTCACGCTATACGCATCAGTTGTCTGGACGACTTTACCGCATTCAAAGTTCTTCTGCGTGCTTATACGCAGCATCTATCTCATTATTTTATATATAGTCACATCTCGTAATATATCTGTGTTTAATGCTTTTTATAGACAATGACCTTTTTTATTTTTTTAAACAAAACCATATACCAAGGACATATTATTTGCAATAAAAAAAACAAAAAATGAAAAAGACGGAAGTGATTTCTTCTCTTCTTCTTCTTCTTCTTCTTCTTTATAATGGACATTAACAATTCATATAATATATATTTTTAGTATTCATTTAAATCTAAAATGTTACGATATTGATTTTAATTAGACATAGTTTTTATTTAAGTACAATAAATAAAATTTTCATACGTTCTATAGCAGATAAAAACAAATAATATATACACGCCGCAGTACTAAAATAAAAACTTGTAATTATAAAAATTTATCATATTTTTTGTTGGTGCTGTTGATTTAATACAATTGTGGACATCCACAATATCGAAATGCGAAACTTCATACATAATTGAAATGATTCAAAAACAAGAATATACTTAGAATTAGTTTGTCCAAGAGCAAAATTTCGTTGGCTCATATGCAATCCATATAAATAATAGACTTTATGTAAATAATAAGATTTTCGATCTTGTTTGTCAGTAAATAATTTCACAATGAATATCTTTTTTAATTAGAAATTAATAACCAAAACTGCTAATGCTATATAGAGATATTTTTAGATTAAAATTCATTATGAAGTGAGTTCATTGTAAATATATTGTATATAAGAGTTAAGAATTTATTAATGTGAATGATGGTGTACGCTGCTAAAAAAAAAGGACTTTCACTATATGAAAAAAAATGTTGTAATTGGTAAACAAAGACTATCCAAATTAAACTCATAAAACTTGCGTCATCAACATCATAATCGCAGCACCACCACTTTATCTATACAATACTATAGAATAAAATGTTGACCATAAAACATCATCGCAGGTAAGTAATATAATGAAATAAATAGTAAGATTTATCTTTGACAAATACGTTATTATATTATATTGTTACCGGTAACATAAAAATAAACGATATATATAAATGGTTTGTCATATATTCTCATCATTTCCCATACACAGAATTTCATCAATTATAACCCTAATAACGTACGAGCGCATTTTTCTAGAACGATGACCAGTAGGTCGACGAAGATTTTTAAGAAATTAATTGTTTAATTTCCAGAGGTGAGAAAATGTGTATAATTAATATCGCTTTATTGGATTTTATGTAAACTTTCAGTAATAAAATAGGTGTATGAACAGATATGTTCATACAAAAGGATACTGAATATTTGCAATGTCGCGAGTATGGCGGCATTCGTTCGCTACGGGTAGGAACTGATATTATTGTATTTTACAAAATATTCGCGTACAACAATGAATGAATATTTTATTAATAATAAATGTTTGCACATTCATATGAGAAAAAGAAATACAATTTACATTGTTTTCTTTTTAAATACTAAACGAAAAAACTTATCTTTTTTTGTGTCTAATGTGAATGAAGAGAAAAAAAAAATAAAATTTGAATAATAATAATAACTATAAAAATTTTATTGAAATTTACGTAACATCTGTTTTTTTCCGTTTTTTATCTCTTGTTAGATGATGGTGCTTTTTGGCTGTCTATATATATTATACAATGTATCGTTTGGTGATTACGAATGCTATAATGTGTTAGTAGTGTATTTGTTATTATTATATAATATACGAGGAGTTATATATATTTATTTATAACATAAGTTTCTTTTATTTTTGGAATTTGCACAACTTTTATATTTAGAAATTAAAAATAATATAGACAAACACACACACACACACAACGAGTGGAGTATTATTCAACGCAAATATATATATGTAAATCGTATATAATTCCCATTGACGACTCGTCGCTCGTCTTCTTTTACATTAATATATATATAAAATAAATATAAATTGGTATAATTTGGTATTAAAAATATGAAAAACAAATACAAATACATGAATACAAAATAAACAACAAAAAAAAAATAATAAAAGATCATAAAATAATAAAAGAATTATGGTTTTTTATTATTTTATATTATTATTATTATTATTATTATTATCAGAAAATGTTAATAAAAACAGATATAATTTTTTTCATTTAATTTATTCTATACTCTGAAAAAAATATTATAATCTAAATAGGTAAAAAAAAAAATAAATACAACAAAAATTTGAGGTAGTATTAGAAAAAGATAATAATCCATGGAAAAAAAAAATCATTATCTTTAAGTCGAATTATACTTTTTTTGTTGTTGTTGTTTTGTTTTGTTTATTTCATAACAATATTATCCGGTTTTTGTATATTATATAAATAAATATACTAATTTAGTTAGTATTTAGTTCAAACTGACGACGACGACGACGACGATAGTGATAAAAATATTCCATTAAATACTATATTTTATTTTGAACCAATTTTTCAAATATAATAGTATTTATTTTCATATTAATTGAATGCACAAGGGAATACACGATGGACGAGGATGGGGAGAGCGGTCTTTTGATAGTTAAAATCCCTCCCTTAAGGTCCTACGGTTTTACACTAGATTTACAATTTATTAAAACAAAACATCGTAAAAATATCCTAGTTTGAAATTTTTATTTTATTCTCATAAGAATTAGCTTATTTTTTTTTTGAATTCGTAATACGTAATTCTTAACGAACGGCAAAAAACTATTGTTAGAACACATAAAAATTGAAAACAAAAAATATTACTCCTTCACAATATATATAATCCATCGGAATTATTACATAGAAATAAATATATAAAAACTGACAACGAGTATAAATTTTATACATTAAAATAAAAATGCGGTTAAATGTGGCAATTAAAATGGAAATTTTCCATATATTATCCACTAAACTAAAATTTTTCCAGGCACAGAAGAAGCACACAAGATCAGGAGTGACTTAACACGCTTTTTTTTCTATCGCTTTTGGATGTTTACCGCGCACGTACATTTTACCACAACATGAGCCAGCAGATAATTGATAATTTTACCGAAAAAAATTCCCTGGCATTAAATCATTTAAATTATTATTTAAAAGAAATATTTAATAAAATGAAAATATATTATATTTTCAATTTCCGGGTTCATTAAAAAAAAAAAAAGGATTATTTTGTTAGAAAAACGTTGATTTGATTAAATAAAAAATATAATTTATAGCTTAAAGTATTTATGAAAAAAAATTAATATATCACTAATTGAATTATAATTAATTATAGATAATTCCACATACGATAATATTATTTAAGAAACTGATCACAAATTTAATCTGAAATTTATCCTTATATTTAATTTTTGCAAGTAAACCATAGGACAATCAATTTTACAATTTTAACAAATTCACAGTCTTAAATAATATCGGTATACTTTTGTATCATATCACGTGCGTTTCCTCTCAAGCAATTAATTGAAAACCTCCATCGAATAAAGCAAATAGTATTAGTGCCAGAGATTAATTATTATTTATATGTAACGGTTGTTGTAAAGGAATGGAAGGAATATAGTGAAAGTGTACAAAAGACCAAATTATTCCATGCCTGTAATCTAGCTGAAATTCATTTCACACAGGAGCACACATATTGTATATAAATATTATTATAAATTTAAAAAGGATTTATTAATAATATTTATTTATTTGTCTTCAATTTTCCATATTATTTTTTTGCTTAATCATATTCTTGCTTAAAAAGAATTATTGATAAAATATTTTTTTTTATGGCATCAGAATAGATTTTATTTAATTAATTTGACATAATGTTTTTCAGTATAGAAAAATCAACTATATAAATATATAGTAAAATATATTAAAAAAATATGAAGAGTATATTCCGGATATAATAGAACACATTTGGCTGACACCAACAACATCAACATCATATATATATAGAGCTCTTTTGTATATGGCACATGACAAGTGTTATTTATAAAATTAAAGTAAGTAAATCTACTAGAAGATTGAATTGAATGGATTGCATTGCAGCAGGGTGTCTACATACGAACCATATATAATATTAAAGTGAAACTTGTCGGTGATAACCACAGTCGAATTTACAAAATATTTTTCATATGTGACCCCAACAGCATATAGGAAAAAATTTAATCGAAATATGTGAAGAATGGAGAAAGCGACTACATAAATATATTTGTCGGTAATGCACTGTAACAAACCACAGCAAACCGGATCAGATATTGTTAGAATATAGTTGATCCACTGCGATATATCAAATATTTAGTAAATCAAAAAAGTGTATGTAAGTTATAAATTTATGTTAGAAATTATTATTAAATATTACAAGACTATAAAGATTGTATCTACTAACAAAGAAAATTCCTCTGTGTGCAACATAAAATATTGTATTATAACAATTCAATCCATCAAAATATATCATTCAATCTGGACTATATTTATATATTAATGTATATCCGGAAAAAAAAATGCCCAAACATTAAATATTTATTATTATTATTATTTTTTCTTAAACATTGTGACACACAAAACACACGGCAATTTAATAATTTAATAAATTCAGAAAATTGAATTCGTTGCACCAGCCGTTACACAATTTTTTTTATTATTTTTATATATTGATATAAGCACCTATATTCTAATATGCCGATCGAAACCAAAATTTATATCACAAGTATAGCAAAAAATTGTATATGTCAAAGTATTGTGTATTGTTTGAAAAACTCTTCAAAATAAAAAAAAATTTGTTTAGATTTACTTTTATTTATGGGTGCGTTCGTGCTTGCGTTGGTGTTGTGCCATACACGGAGAGAATAAGAAAATAAAATATATCTTATATAAAAAATGTATCCTTTTGTAAAAAATCCTATACCGAATACAAAATACTTTTATCTAAAATATTCATAATATTATATACAATATATTTGTTTGTGTGTGTGTGTATGATATGATATGATACAGTGATAAATTTTCAACAAAATTATTCTCAGATGTATCTTTCCGGTTTAACTTTTAATATATATTAACTAATATGGTATATATTGTAAATATATATAATATAAATAAATATGCATTTTAGTACAGTATAATCTCTTTTCTATATAAAATGTGAAAAAATTCTATTTTGTATATATAGGAAATGTTTAACACTTCTTGAGCTTAGCAAATATTACATTTCAATCAAAAATGACACGTCGACATTCAATATGAATATGAAAATAAATTAGTTAATAATAGTTAAATTTTCATATCCAAAATATTGAGTTGTTATAGTCAAAAGTGAATGTTATTATGAATTTATTGATAATTTGATAATTTAACACGTTAATCGTCATGTCAGTCATATGTGTCTGACGCTAAGAATTTCTACATGAGCCATGTCAGACATATATGTATGACGTACGCGATCTAATAAAGTTATCATGGCCCATGTGAAAATTTTTCTGATATTATCGTGGCGATTAACGTGTTAATATAACATGCGTATAGCTGGCAGGCTGAACGAATATGATATTCTGCATAAGAACATATAGTTTTTAGCATAAGAGATAAAATTCTAAAATTATAATGTAAAAAGGACTATAGTTAGATGAAAAAATCACTTTGAATGCACTACTAATATATATATATATATATAGGACATTCGCCAAGTATATTAAAATAACTATACAGTTGATACCATATGTAAAGAAATATTAACGTATGGAAATAGTGCTATTTCAATTTACAACTACTATTTTAATAGTATAGTTGGAACACTTGACATGCATAGCTTAAAAATCATATATCCTGTAGAATTTGCCTTATAGCACAAATAATATTGATAAATGGTCTAATTTTATACGATTTGACTGTATATATTTATGTATATTTACACATTTATATACGGAAATTTATACAAATACCATAATATTTATATGAGAATATATAAGAATTTTTCGTTTCACCATTTCACACCGTCGATCGTCGCCTCTTTTATATATATAAGAGGAAAAATAAAAAAATACGTACGTTATCATTCCTAAATATATTTTTCCTTATATGTATTTTATTTTTCCATTTTCATTTCCCCATATCCACCACACACACACACACACACATACACACATGTACGACGCCGCACCATATATACATACGAACGAGAAACACATTTACTTTCCATTCATTTTCCTATCCGGTATACTCGTACAAGAAAAAAAAACACATACAGAAAAACAGTAAAGAAAAATTTAAAGGAAAAGCAAATTTTTTTTTATTCACAAAATGGAAAAGTTTTTCTTACGATTGTTATTATTATTATTGTTGTTGTTGTTGTTGTTGTTGTTGCCAATAATATATATATAAACATTTTCTATATCTGTATATATGTAACATTCGTTTTTGAGATATTCAAATTTAATGTATATATATAAATGAACGCCATATTACACCACACACACACACACACACATTAATAATAATAATAATAATAATAATAAAGAGGAAAAAAAAAATAGCATTGGTTTTTGAAGAAAAAACAACGAGAATTTTATTTATTTATTTATTTTTTTTAAGGTATCACATAAACATATAAGAATTTAATACTTTTATCATTTTTTTTGTTTCTTAAAAATGAAAAGTTTTTCTTATTTTTTTGTTTCTTGTATATTATCGTAAATTATTTATTATTATTATTATTTTTATTTTGTAAATGTCACCAAAAAATGGGAGAACAAAAAAAGGAAAGGAAAGGAAATACAAGTTTTTTTTTTGTAAAGAAAATTCTATGGCTCTGAATATTTATATATATTTTCATAATTGTCCGATATTGTAAAAAAAAAAAAGAAAGTAATGCGTCACATAAATTTTGTAGTGCGTACGAATATTACTGCAATGGCCGAGCAAAATAATTCTAAAAGCTCATACAGAAGAGTATACATAATTTGTTTCCATCTAATCAAAATTGTCGCATTTGAGGTTCACATACGTACAATGTGTCAATGTGTTTGGTGAGTATTTGGCGCAGAATTTATCATCAGACAATTCTTCTTCGAATATACAGTTGGTCAGTCAATAAAAGTTAATGATGTTCACTTTTCGCAACATGATAATCAATTTTTTTGTGCTTAAATTATTAGGATATGTATGTGAACGACAAATGGTTTTAACAATACGATATCATATACCATTTACAGTCAGTCCAAGAAACAATTCAAAGACTGCATAACTAATTTATTGGTAGTGTATAATTTCCCGTCCACATCATGCTAATTAACGACGTTGGGTTACATTTATGCAAAAACCACAGCTATGCTATTTCATATATATACATAACCCGTATGAATACTTTATGAATATCAATTATAAACCAACAATGCTTAATTAAAAACCTGTGTTTAATCCTTTTACGTAAATATTTTAAGATAGATTCTTTATAATGTTTATTTAAAACATTTTTTTTTTTTACCCAAATACGGGGGTATAGAAGTAGTATAGAATTAATTTTTTTTTAAGTTTTTTAAAAGGTTTAATTTAATATCTATATATATATAATTTTATATAGAGAACACATTTGAATGGACAACTTGTTGTTGTTGAATAAATGCGCGTCAAACATAAATGCAGAAAAACTTTTCAAAAAAAATTAAAAAAAATATGTCAAGTACATTGACATGATAATATTAAATAAATATTTCATTCAATACATTTATATTGATTTTTAATAATATACCGATGAAATCAAACAAAAACCAAAAGAAAAATATAAATACATATAAACAAAACGACAACAACAACAACAAACCAACACCGCCGCAGCCGCCGCACACCGATTAATTTAAATTTAGAACATTTTTTAAAGTATAAAAATTATCTATTTTAAAGATAAAATATCTTTATTTTTTTTTTGCTGCTCTATATTATTATTATTATTATTATTATTAAATTCACAAATAGAATAATGTATACCGCAAATTTTTTCAATATAACATATATACATAAAAAGGATTAACCTGTATATACCTCTAAATTCTATATCCTTTTTGCATGATTTTTATGATGTTCAAATTAACTGCGGTTTGTTTTTCTATTTATATATTTTTCTAATTATTAAATTATAAACGAAACGGGATTGGTATGAGCGGCTTGATAAAAAAAAGATTGAATATAAATTTGTGACTTCGTGTCACCAACGAACGTATCAATTTGTTTTCGTTCGCGTTTCTGTGTATATAGTAGCAACAGCGATTTATCTTGCAAAATTGAAAGCTATATATGAATCTATGCATGCTTGAATTCTTGAAATACTATACCACCATAATAACCTACGGCCAGATTATGTGAATTAACACCTTCGACATATTTTCTCTTCCGGAAACAATATATATATATAATATGCAATATATTCCAGATTGATCCAGAGAACTTAAGGACGAAATACTATATATAGGTATAGAAAGTTCATTTCTATATGTTGATATCGCACTTAAATTTACAGTCGATATAATTGCCTTTTAAGTTTATCTAAAGGATGTGTAAAGGACCATTTACAACAACAGAGAATTTTATACATTCTATTCGATGAATTTTTTTAAATTTATTTCTTTATCTTGACTGTGCCACACAACACAACAGAGATAATAATATGTACCAAATTATTTCCAAATATTTGAATAAAAATTATGTGTTAGTTGTGTTGTACAAAGGAATTTTTGGGTAAAATGTTAGCAATAAAAATTTATCCACATCAATTGAGAATCAATATTGGATGTTACAAATTGCATTATATATATATATATATACAATATATTGTATATAGATGTTAAAATTGTATAGGTATACTCTGAAAATTGACAAACTTTACCCTATACACACACACACACACACACACAACACAGAAAGAACCAAATTGATTTTTTTTTCCATTCAATATTTATGTATATTCATTATTTACACACGCACCATACATTCGAATGCACATCCTGTGAACATATCTTATAAAAAAAGATGTTTAGCCATTCATTCATGTTATCCAACAATTTTTCACATCTAATTCAATTTAAAATCTTTATAGACTCAATATTTTTCATATTCGTATATTCTTATACACTGCACGAGTATACATTTGTACCATCTTCTTAAGGAACAAAATATAATACTATATAGTTAATTCTTTTAATATATATAAATATACATTTGATTCAAAGAATGTGTCAACGTCGTAAAATTGGTAAGGAAATTTATCAATACATCTCTCCTACCATTAAATTTATAGAGATTTATTGTGATTTTCATTAGCTTTAGTTAAAAAAATGTTAAATTTGATTGACTATAATGTAATTGGATATTTCAATACGGTGAATGGTTACATAGTGGAATAATTATTATTTATATATACATGTTTAAATATGTATTTGAAATGGGCCTATGGTTTGATATGGCAAATTAATATATATATATATATGTGTGTGTGTGTATTTGTGCAGTGTTAGGGATGACAAAAGATTAAAAAAAAAAGTGGTCAGTGTGCGTTTTTTTACAGAACAAAACGTTTAATACCACTTCCGCATTGAGGATAATCAAATCAAAACAATAATTAATTAGGATCGTTCATATATAGCGGATAAAAGGCGTTGCTCTAACAGCGCACTCTTATTATTTTGGTCACCTCTGTACATATATATGCTGTGCACATAAAATTAAACGATATAATTTATTTAAAAACACATCCACATTTATTTAACTTTTGTGTACTAAATACGTGTGAGCTAATATATATTTTATATACATTTTTACTAATACATTTTTCCTAATATATATTTTATAATTTCTATTTTAAACGCTGTACATTATTTTGTGTCACCATATATTTTCCTGATTTCAAATTAATTTAAGTATTATATACATAAATTCTATGTATATAAATTAAGAAAGATTACTGTGCGTTTGTGTGTTTGTGTGTTATATATATTTTTATATAGAAAATGATTGACATTTTCGTATACTGTTTCTTTTTGTTTTTCATAATAATTTCATGTTATATAAGAAATGCAATTTAAATATTGTACATATTATAGCTATAGCTATAGAAATTAATCAAAAAATATAAGATTTTACATGTATATAAAACTTTATTATATAATGAATTTAAAATAAACTTTATAAAATTTTCTTATATAAATAAAATTGTATATAGAAACAAAAAAATGACATGATGATGTCATTGTAATGAGATTGACCTTTGACATTTTTCTATATAATATATATAATTTCTCATATACATATACTTTTATATAATTATTTTATACTTTGATACCGTTACATTAAAATCAGGATTAAGAAAATGAAAACAATTCTGAATACTATAAATGAATATAAAATATATTTAACCATTCCATTTTAGTTGAAGTTTTTCTTAATATCAACGCGATAAATAAAAAAAAAACACATATATGCGAAACCCGCTGTTTATTCTATTCTTATCCATAACTTAATTACATTTTGAAATTCATATGTTGAAATTGAAATTTACATGACATTTTTAACTATTTACGTATTTTTAAAGGTCTTATAAAGATAGAATGAAATTTTGTGTATATATAATAAATTCATTATTTTATATTATAGAAGATAAATAGTACTCCATATCTGTAAATACATTGCTCAATATTATTATAGGACCTTGCATGTATTTCCATCCGTTTTTCCGTCATGGGTACACCCATTTTAACCATCCAAATCGACTGCAATACGACAGCAACATTCATGCGGTCTGATATACTATACGAACTCCATAAAACCAAATTAAATAATTGCTGTATAGACGTTTACAAATGCCAACGAAATAAATTGCATGAAAAATTCCGGGAAAAAAAAAAATTAAATGAGTTACAGACACCAAAATGATCCTATTGAATGATAATATCGCGCGGCCGTTTTGTTGCGTAAAAGCCGGTGAAGGACATCCGAATGAACACGGGAAGTGTTCTTGTTAAAAAAAAAATGTATGTCTTATATAAAAACAAACCAACTAGTTGATACATACAATTCAATAGTGACGATTTTAAAAGCGAGTTCTTATGTAAAAATGGAAATGAATTTTAATCCGACAAAACAAACAATTATGTTGTGAATATATTTTCAAGTTTATTTTTTATTATTTTTCGGAATTTGATTGAAATGACAATATTTTTTATATGTACATTATAATAGAAATGCTGTGATGCATATAAGAATTAAATATACTTTATCTGAATGTAATTTAATATATTCAATTTTCTACATATAATTCATATGGTGTTTTGAAAAAGAAAAAATTATATACACAATCATGTACTAATATGGCAGTATCGGACAAAATAAGGTTGCACAACATGGAAATAGTATTAATAACATAAAGTTTACATCTTTTTGTACCTAATATTTAATATAATATGCACATCAGAAATAATTTATTCTTATTATAGCCGAACGCGAACAGACACAAGGAAATTATTGTATCGCTAAAATGGAACAAAATCATTAACAGAATGTATGGACGGTGTGATGATATTAAATATAGAGTAATAAAAACATGAACTTTTATTAATAATAAATAAATAAAATTGAACAATTTGTCATTGTCATCGTGGGTATAGTAAATATCTTCGCGACCCCAATATATCAATATATATATATTGATATTAAATTGTCTACAAAAATTTATTGTGAAATATATCGATGATTATTTTATGTTACGCATAGCTGTGTGATATTAAAATCCTTAAAACTTTCGGATTGGAAGACGTTATAGCTGCAGATAGATATATAGCGTGTTGAAGAAGGCAAAAAATTGTATCTGAATTTTAATTTAATATGTATTTTTATCTGGCACACATTCAGATAGGCAACTAGACATTTATTTCTCCATATATAATTTTGAATTTTTTTTGTGTTCGGTACTGTGGGCATTTATATACAATATTATTACAACATTTCCGAAGATAACACAAATAATAAATATATACATATTTCCTCATCATATACGACGCATTTGTAAATACTCGTACTAACCTTTTTTTATTCAATAAAAAAAAAAAATATAAATAAATAAATAAATAAATAAATAAATGAAAAAAATAAAATAATTTATAAAGTAAAAACCACACAACAACGACAAAAAAATAATAATAATAATGACAAGACAATAAAATTGTAACGTAGTACTAATAAAATAATAAAAAAGTTTTCTTTCCCGATCTTTTCCCATTTTCATGGTATATTGTAAAGAGTATACGAATGAAAAAAAAAAATCTATACAGAAATCTATCAATAATAATATACAATTGAATATAAAAACCACAACGATAAATTCAATAAAATATGTTATTTGTGAAATAAATCGTTTCCAATTTTGGTTTTTTTTTTTTCATACTGATCTTATTTATTTTCGCATATACATATTGGAACGGGTATATACGATAAAGTGGCGAAGCCTTTGAAAATAACAATCAATTTTCAATATAACATTTTTTTCCATATAACTTGGGTGTAATTAGACATTTCACTGACACTGACATAAAAATGGAAAATCGATTTTTTTTAAAGTCTCTTCTATTAACGATTGAAAATTGATTATAATTTTTAATCCTACGTGTATTATAAAATTGGAAATCTGTTGTGTAAAAAACTATTGCCCATATAATTCAAAAAGATGTTAATTCTTAAAATTAGATTTTCCGGGAAAATGTAGTCTATTCAAATATATAATGAATTTACAATATGAAAATATATTATGTTTTCACGTTTCACCACTGGATGGTATACACACAAACACACACCCAAGTATATAACAGAGACATTAAATTCTTTTACTATTCTTCTTCTTATTCTTCTACTTCACTGAATTTATAAGACCAATTATATTGACGCCCTTCTTCTTCTTCTTCTTTGTTATTTACTCCAAAAATGCCAAATAAACGCATATATCCTATCTACAAAATATATATATTGTATTGTATATATGGTATATGTAACGCATTGTAATACATCATATATATATAAAAATATACATGGACTTAAACAACCGATCGACTACAATAACATTAAATTAATTTGATTTGATAAAACATAAACATAGCAAAACACACAAAACACGCATATATACAAACAATCGCATCTTTTTATAATATACTATATATATTTGATATATTGTATATAGGAAATGGACCAGAAAATATATATAAACTATATGCAAAGGACAGTGAGTCTCAAACTATATAGACTCGAATCTTGATGATGATTTTTAAAGGTGGAATTAATGCCGGCATTTAGACCAATGAAGATGGTGCGCTGTGCTCTCGGTGTAAGTTAATGGTCGAAGCATTAAAATGATACCAGAGATGATTCGTTCATTGTGGAAGGGTTCATTGCATATATGATTTCCCAAATATCTCATGTCTAGTTTTGTTAGGCATATAAGCCGAACATTCACATAAGTAATGCCATGCCGATTCTTTCGACAAAACATTTTAGAATTAATTAATTTTTTTGTTTCTTTTTCAACATCATATACTCTTTTTCACAAAAACGGATAAACTGTGAATTTTCGGGAAAATTAATTTTTATTAATTACACAACTATTTAATTTAATTTACAATTTCCAATCTTTCATTTAGAACATATTTATATTTTTATCATAAATTGCGTTCAAAGGATATCACCCACAAAATTTTCTATTCGATATCAGTGAAAATTTAAAGAAATTGATGGTACTATTTTTGCATAAAGTGTACACACACATAAACAAATTGTTTATAAATATCTACGTAAAATTTTCTATATATAACAAATGTGTACCCACCCAGAAAGGATACGAATAAATTTATAAATTTAATATTTTAATAAAAAATATATATGGAATGATTTAATAAGGATGTGTTAACGTTAAATAATTATATATATATATTGTATATATATTTTAAGACACACTGTAACATTTCTTTTATTTTATATAGTTCAGACGATTCAGACTATGTACCACATTTATTTATATAACATGGTAACATGTGTGTGTGTGTGTGCGTGTGTGAAAATTCTTCAAATATATATGGTATACAATAACATTGAATGACTATGTGAAAATATTTATACTTCTAATTATAGAATTATTTTTATCTTATATTATATATACTTTTTTTATATTTACACAATATATGGTACACTGCACTAAAAATATCTAATTTAATTTTACCGGCTCAATGTACTAATATCCGTACATATACACACGCGTATGTGTGTATTTATTATGTATAATACATATAATTATTTTTACATATTTACATAAATATGTATAAATAAAAAAAAATTAAATTAAGATCTCAATTTTTTCAATATTCTGTTTCCAAATTCAACGTTTCGTTTCACCTGTTTCTGACAATAAAATATATTTAATTTTCTTCGATAATTTTTCCATGTTTCCAATGTTTTATTTATATATAATTTAAAAATAAGAAAAATAATGGTACTCTTTTATATACTTAAAAAATAATTTTTATATATATATATCGCATAAATATAGATATAGATTAGTAGATTACGTAATATATAATTATATAATAACATAAAGTTATAATATACAAAGTATTTATGTGAATTTATAAATAAAATTTAAAAAAAATTAAACTGCCCATGGGTTTTATTCCATATATAATAATAAATATGCTAATTTTTGGTAAATTTTTAATACTATATAAAATATAATTTTTATTGTATTTTCATGCCTATAATGAATGCCTTTAAATTGGTATATATATATAAATAAAAATAACTATACCACCACCACTAACTATAATAATTTAGATATATGAGTTCGATTGTAAAATTATTCTCAAAGGATATACGGTGCAGAGAGAAATTTCACAATTTCTTAATTTTAAAGTTTTCTATATATATATGAACATAGTTGGGTACGTGCGTATTACTATATGATTAGAAAATACAAGATTTAATTTTTAACCATATATAAAAAGCAATCTAAAATATACAAGGATTCGGTTAAATACAAGAAAAACTAAAAATTCGTTTATTTATAATTTATATATACGAAAAATATACGTGCAAGCACTACAGTAAATGTGTCCGATTCTTATATATATAAATTGGGTTAAATTTATACTATGTATATATATACCAATAGATTTCGTCCTTATCACAAAGGATATGTCAAACTGATACATTATAATATTTTATTATTATTTATTTGTCTAAAACTATATATGTTATTTTGTATTTAATTATTTATAATTTTTTTTTAATTTTAATATAAGAGCTATAGAATATTTATGAGAATATAAAGCATATTGCATAATTAGAATTTAACTAAATATAAAGCATTTATGAATGATATATTAAAATAAGAAAATAATATAAAATATTTAATAGTTCTTCTTACCAATTAATTTATATTAATATAAATATAATATTAAAATCTTGTATAAAGTAACACATACCTGAAAATGAGATAAAGAAAAAAAATATTTAATTAATTAATTTTAATGGAAATTTAAAAATTAAATTTAATGTAATATATATAAATAAATTAATTGCTGAATTTCGTCGTATTTAATTTCTATATACAGATTTCTGAATGTGCTTCATTAGACGAACAAAAATATATATTTTAAGTTATTTAAATTAAATCAATTCAATTTTAAAATTTCCATTTTCTCTATGTATATATTAGAATATATTTTTATAATTTGAATATTTAAATATTTACAAGAATTTCTATGGAAGCTATTTAGCGCACTGCAGAAATTGTAAAAAAATACAATACATTTTCGTTGTATTTCGAATGAAATTATACCACTTAAATATTAACGATAACACATCTCAATATATAGCGATTTTAGTCAATGCCATCAATTTTTCGTTGAATACTATATATAGAAGTTCCTTCTAATTATATAGCCACCATTCGATACTTTTATTAAACATTTAATCTTATGAATTTGGATAAAATTAAGCTTGAAATAGTAGTTTTTATATGAAGTTACAAATTTCATATACCATATGAACTCTTCTATATACAGATCCAATGGCTCATCCTATATATATAGCTGATATATTGTTCAATGAATATATATATATATGAAATTTGGTACACAACGATCACAACCAGTTAGTTGTTTGGTCTTATCATAGTATCGATTTTCCAGAGAATTTCATAAAAAAAAAATATAATCACATAATCCTAATTTCGTTCAATATACGAAATTTCATTAAAATTTGATGGGAAATGTTAAAAATTTTCTGTAATATATAAAATGCTCCCCAATGATAGGTTAACATTTTTTTCCAGATCATCTTTATTATTAATATTGTGTTACCTCAACCTATATATTATTGTATATATAAATCTACTTTAGAAATGTTATATATCGAAATTATGGTAAGTTTAAATTGATGTTGTTAATATTTCTGTGGTGATTTTATCACAGCAAGACATCATTTTGCATAAAAAAATTACCGAATCGTTTAATACCCACAGAGTTTTTCTTAAAAAATCTATTCCATTTTGCTCTTTGTTCCAAATTTTCTTGAAATTTATTTGGCGTGCAAAACGCAGCGTACATTTCAGTTTGTTTCGACCGAAAAATATTTCAAATAAATATAAAATAATTAAAATTATTTTGAATATATTTTTTTTTTTTTTTTTACTTAAACCATTCCGATTATTTTCGAGACAAAGGGTGCGTGCGTGTGGATACGTCATTAAAAAAAAAAAAATGAAAAATTTAAATCTTTTCCTCGTCGCTCATTGTTTTCTTTGTAGCACGCGTTATAAATACACATTCCAATCAATGATATTTTCATTTTTTTTGTATAACGTAACAAATGACAAATAAACCCAAATAAATATCAACTTTGATTGGGGATGATTATTTGTTTGGATACAAGCGCGTGTGTGTGTGTATGAGTGTTTGTGGGAAAGAATAAAAAAACAAATCAAGTAAGTAAAAAAAAATGTAAATAAATTTAAAAATAAAATAAATAAAGAAAAACTTTATCAAAATTGAATGTTTCTCTATTTTATTTTTATCTGTTTTTGTTATTTCTTTATGTTGGTATTTATTTTTTTTCCTATGGGGATGGTGATGATGATCAGTCTTATTCTTGCCGCATAGAATATTTATGTACGTTACGAACGCGTAACGTAAAATAAAATATAGCGTAGATAAAAAAAAATTATATATTCTATACTAAAATACTTTTGTATAAATAAATCAATTAAATTAAACAATTTAAATGTATAACAATACCGTGCGTTTTGTGGGCTGGTACCCCCCATATACTACTTGTATCCAATCATTTTAAAAAAAATATGAGATCATAAGGATTTTACATATATCTATATTTCAAATCTGGAATTAACCTCTGAATATACATAATAATTTGGGTAGGGGTTGATTGAAGAAATGAATAGAATTTAAAATAACAAACACTACACAAACACAACCACAGAATCTCATACATATAACGAAATAGAAATATATATATATATTTATATGATAATTGATAATATGATTATATATAATACAATAGATACCTATTTAACAAGAAATATAAATAGATAGAAATTTAAATTTTGATAATTGATTCACTCCGAACAATATACCACCAACCAATCAAATATTTTATATATATAGATATATAAAAAGGACGACGACGACGATATAAGGATGAGGAGAAAATCAATGATTTTATTTCTATACCGTTATTATAATGATAATAATTATACCAAATATATACCATATCAAATAAGATGCGGGTCGGTCTTCTATATATATATATAAATATATAATTGAATATTCCAAAATATAAATGTATGTGTATACAACCGATATCGTGATTTGAATAATTAATTCAGATAAATTTGTAATTTTAATAGTATAAATAGGCAAGATTAATATATAATTTAAATAATATCAGTAGCGTTTTCATCGTATCTTATTTGTTTGTATATATGTGAACGGTGATCGAATTTTTTTATAAATATATGTCGTTTTATGTAAAAAGGTATTTTCCAACACCACCACAGCTAGCTATTGGTATTGTTATATTGTACTAAATTTTGACCAAAGATATACAATAAAATTAGGCTATTTTATATACGATAATATACTATGGTGGATTGCAAGTAAGTCGAATATATTTGAATTGTAACAAATAATCCAATAAACAACTAACCAAACGTCACTGACACGCAATGTATTCTGTATACAAATATAGAAACTAATATTATATATATTTAAATGTATTTGATACTTATAGAGATACAATAACAAATCTATATACGATTAGCAGCGTAGGTTGCTATATTTATTTAAAAATACATATACTCATATACAATAATTATTTTTCGTGTGTTAGTATGGTGCATATGAATTGTGAGATTTTTCTATATGATGTCCGCAGTATACATGACACTATATTGTGTACGCGTCGTCAGTAGTCAATATAGATATTCATAAAAATTACAATCGAGTTACTTTACAATCGATTAGCATAAACCCAACTGGGCAACGGAATGTGAGTGTTATGAACAGATCAATATATACGAAATATGTAAAACATGTGTAAATAATGATGAAAGAAAAAGTACAACGTTGCGATTACAATTGTTTCATTCTGATATATTAAGATCTTTAAAATTTGCGATTGGAAGACGTTAGCTGGCGATAGGTTTGGTTGGAGAAGCGTGTTGGTTTGTGTATATCACTGTCTAAACCAATTAGTCGTACAAAATCATATCGGAAAGGGATATTAATTATATAGTTATAAAGTTTTTGGGTTACATGTATACCAATATAAAAATTTGATACTATATATCAGTGTGTGTGTGTATGTGTGAGTAAATCAATGTTACATGAACCGTAAAAATATATTTAAATACTGAAAAACGTATCTCTATATTCAGTTCATTATAATTTAATCTATATCAATATTACGTACATTATTGATATGATATGATTATATGTTATTATATGTGTAGACTTAAAAGACCTATAACTTTCAGTATTTGTATCGTTTTATTTTTAATTTTGTTTTTTTTTTTTCTAATCAATTTATTTTCTATTCCTTTGATGTTTTTATAATATTCTCCTAAAAATATTGATTTCCGTTTAGTTGTTCAATTTTTATATAAATGCTTAACACAAACATACATTTATATATTTACATATACGCATACATGCATGCCCATATGCCAATATATATGTATAAATTTATTTATCCCTTACCATATAAATAGGTATTTTGTATCAATAGAATTTAACAGTATGTTACAAAAATATGAAAAAATATCGTCGCTGATATGACATATATGCGGCCAATAACCCTTCCTCCTATCCTAATTGTATCTATTTTCATTTAGATTCATAATTTTAATACATTTTCTAAGTAAATTGCGATGCTAAAAATACTACAACTGCTTCTATCCCGCAAAGTCATTTTTGTTGATTGACGAGGACTTGGTTACCGAAAAAAATGTGGATTGTATGACCGTATGCGATTTTCTAACTTTTTGTAAACTATCTGCGAGGGCTGTAACATAAATATTTATATTCTCAACCCATTCCAAAATCTGTGTTACTGTAATCTGATCTGTTCCTTATCATATGCATTGCAGAAATTTCTCTTATTCTCCGTTTGTTTATATTTATACAATTAAAATTTAATATTGTGCCAGTGTAACCACCGGCATTCATTTTAAAATAATTTTATAAATTCTTCAAATTAATATTAAAATTATATATTGTATATAAAAGAATACCAAATGAACAATTTACAAATTAACAATTTAATATATTATATAAAAGAGTATATGGGTATAGAATAGAATTTAAAGTGTATAACTCTAAGAATTTTATATAATTATTTCATAAAAACTCATATAAACTACAATATATATACGCAAAATATATAGTCACATTCCCATATTTGTTAAATATTTTATAAAATACTTGGATTCTCCTATTTTTTTTGTAACGTTTTGTAAAATTACTAAATTTATAATATAACAAATTTATGCATATATAAATTCAACCCAACCTTAACACCCACAAATATATATGTGATTATATGTAGCGGATAAAATTTTCCATGTATTTAACAAAATATTTATGGTGTGTGTAGCCGAAAGAAGACAATTTTCAATAAACAAATTCGTATAAAAGTAAATTATTTTGGGTGCTCTGGATATGTTATAATATATTTACGAGCCCGTATCTATTTATCCTTAAACCTAAAAAGTTTAAGTATCACTAATTATGACACCTATTGTACTATATATAAATATACGGAAGATTATTCATACTGACAACCACACAACAAGCATACAACAAGTAATATAATTATTACCTTATATTCTGCTCATATGTGAAAATGATTGAAAAGTAAAATCATAAACAGAATGAAAGGCAGAGATGGAAAAACAGAAAAACTATTTATTTAATTATGAAAAGCGAAAAAAATTATATGGTTCAAACCAAGTGATCCGAATATCAACATTAGTGCCAAAGCACAAAATATTCATGATGGTAAGAAGATTATGTTATGCATATATATGTGGTGGAATCAGCAGACGTATAGTAATATAGTATGACCTGTTAATTACCAAATGATACTATATTAATGCTGAACGCTACCAAGCCGCAATAACATTGATCAATATATGAACTATGCATTGGAGGAAAAACATATCAGTATATGCCAATGAGAGACGATTAATTGTAAGTGATTTTGTCATCATAACAATGCTATATAGCCGAATAAAATTTTCAAGAACACGTTGAATACTCTGCCAAATATTTACCAGATTATCACTGATTTCAATCGATCCATAATCACCTGTCCGCTGTGTTCATCAGCTTAGCAAATGAATTCATCGCAACAAATACAAATAATGAACGATAGTCATCATATAGAAAACGTAACCTAACCCATTCTCTTTAAAAAATAAAAATATTTCCATAACAATTAATTTATAAAATTACAAACTACAAATTAGATTTGTAGATAAAAAAAAAATAGATAAAATAAATAGATAAAAAAATTATCTATTTTATGGTATATAAAATACAGATTAAATAATATAAGAGGCATGCAAATATATATATGAAAAATGTTAGAAGGGCATTTTAGGACAAGGAAATAACAATTTGATTCTACATATAAAAAAAAGAAAAAATAACAGCCTTTTTCCTTAACTTCAACGATAAATATAAGGATACTTTTCTTCGCATACATTATAATATGAATTTCGTGGTAAAATTACTGTGAATTTAATTATACATGTGATATAGTGCATTTATATATATAAAATATAGAATAACTAGATGATAACAGATTGGTTTAATGTTTTCGCTGCACTGTGTCAAAACCAAGCCGAGAATTTATTGAATATTAAAATCTAACTATATATCGCGATGATGCCATCATTTTTTATTACACTATAAATACCTATCAAAATGTGCAACACATAATGTGATGATGTATAAAGAATATTTGTACATATATATTATGTTATTAAACGTATTTATACTATAGATAGATAGACAGATAGATAGATAGATAAAGTATTTATACTCACATAAAAAAAACCTAATTCTAAATATAGAAAATGTTACGACAACAAGAGATATAACATTCAAATTTATACACATCTTTATATTTATGTAAGTAAATACATTGAATATAAATAATAATAATAAAAAAAGTATCTATATAAATAAATAACAACATTATATAGATTAGCGATATGTGAATATGATGGGTCGTAGTAGTATATAACATATATATGGACGTATTTTATATATATATACAATATATGGTGGAGACGTGCATATACATATTAATATATATATAGGCATAAAAAATTTGAAGAGAAAAAATACACAAAATACCATTGGTTTTTCCGCTGTTTTTTCCGATATATGCGTTGCAAAGTGTTTTTACGTGTTACAATAATTATTTTAGTACACGTATTACGTTTATGTTTTACTTTTTACATATAAAAATACAATTTACAATTAGAAACGAAAAAACATAAATTAAATATTACTTTCAACATTTAAATTACATTATAATATATATTGTATATAATACAAAAACAAAAATATATCATATACTTCTTATCATACACCACCACATAATGCAATATATATATATATATTTTACAACAACGTTTCAAGAACATGTTTCTCTCATATATTTTATTTAAATTATATTCTTATTTTATACTTTAATTTAATGTATACTCGTACTCCGTATACGTAATACGTGCTGTGCAATCTACTTTTGAAAATCATATTATACATGAATAGTAAATAAGTTATGTGTTTTTGTGTGTTTATGTGTATATATATAGAAAACTTCTTCCTTCCTTTTGTTGGTTGTCATTATCATTTACCATATCTTAAACGCGTACACATATACACCAATATCTAGCTGAATATATATATTGTTGAGATACATATACCATATTTATATATATAAATTTCAATATAATAATTGGTTTTCCAGTTAGTCACAAAATAAATAATTTATATAATATAAAATAATATATAAGAGGCCACCAGAGCCACTTCTTCTCAGTTTCTTACCCAGTCTCCAGAAAAAATATTACAAACATTAGTCTACTGATACTACAACCTCTACCCTATTATATAACAGTCAATGTAGCATACTTATATATATATAGATAATGATATCATACCATATATACCATATATATATATAATTACTTTACTAATGTATAGTATAGTATAGTATAGTATAGTGTATATAGTATAGTATAGTGTAGTGTATGTGTTTACAAGTTTAGTATATAATTTAAAGACGATATGACTAAAAACTAATATATAGTTCAACATTTATTTAACAAAATTATCTTTTATATATGCTATAAATAAAATATATATAAATACACACAACATTCAACTGGATACAAAACTCTGTAAGTTAACGATATATATTTTTTATTTAACAATATCTACGTAATTCATATACGACTACATCTCTCTCTCTCTACAAAATGATAACCAAAAGATACCTCTATATAATACTTTTATTATAGTTTATAATATTTTCTGTATTTAATATTAATTTAATATAATATAATAATAACTATAAAATATCATTTCATTTGGGTTTGAACAAAATTTCATAATATAATTTAAATGAAAAATCTAAAATCTTATTACATTTGAACATGATATTAATTTGTAATATAGTTATTTTCTATATATATAGGCACATAAACACACAATGTGCGATATCAAATCACTGCAGATAAATTTATTTATATATATATATATATTAATACGAATTTATATATAATTGTTATATAGCAAACCATTGGCAATATAAGAAGCCATATATATTTAACTTAACAAAAAGTATGTATGGGAAATATTTTCTGATAAAAATTCAATGCACAAATTTTTCACTGAATTTATGTTTAAGAAAAACAGTTTCGTATACATTTTTTAGTCTATTTATATATACGTTATTTTGTCATATAAGACCCATCATATAATTAAATAACATTAGTCTATCTTATGCGATTATTTGTATAGAAAAAGGTCCACAATATAAAAATTATATTAATAATAAATCGAAAAAAATATATATATATAAACAAACAAAACCTAAAACAATTGCAAGTGATAATCTTTAAATATATAGAATTAGTAGAATTGGTATATATATATATATAGGCCATAGATAGGTGTGTACAATGAATTGCAGAAATCAAGATACATTTAAAGTAACAATAATAGAAACTAGGCGAAAAAATGAAATTAGAAAAAATTAAATAATCCGAATTTCTTGTAATTTATAACACATTTTTAATATAAATATATGAATGAGATGAACTATATCTTAGTCTTTTGTTCCACCACATATTCTCCAATGAAAAGGTTTTTTCTAAAACTAACTTCAATGCTCGAGATGTTGTTGATGCGGATCCTAAAAAAACGAAAAAAAACAAGAATTTAGTTAATACATAATTGAAGAATCTATATATGTGAAAACCATCACTGCTGCGGTTATTGTATAGCAATTATTTGCCGGATATGATGACAATGAAATTGCCATCGACTGTTTCTGAACAACCCTTTGTATTAATAAATTAAAGTTATGTCATCATATTAATTATAACTTTTATTTTTCTAATTTTTTCAACTGTTTATTGAATAAAATACTGTAATTTTATTTTTACATTAATGTATTTGGAAAATTCTAAATTGGATTTTTAAAATACGAAATTTGGAAAATGGAAAAGTACGAATTTAAAGTTAAAAACCAATATATACAATCTAGGATCTATATAGGAAAAATAATGAATATTTGGTGACCTAAATATATTTGATAAACATTGTGTGTGTATGTGTGTGTGTGATATAGAACATAATTTTAAGGAGAATCAATTAAAAATGTATATAAACAATATATACAACGAAGAGTTTCTTCTAGATCGCCCATATGAGAAGATCAAATCATTAACGCCCTAATCAAATTCACTCTAAATAGAAGATTTATTGAAATAAATTAAAACATATTTATTTTTTTTTTTGCTATAGATATGCATCTGATTATCTTTCCAAACACATAAATTCTGTAAATGTTATATATTGTATATGTCAACATAAGAATATAACAGAACCTAAATTAGGATCAATACATTAATGTCAATATTCAAATAATACAATACAATAAAAAAAATCATTTAGAATTATTTGTAAATGACCTTTACAAATGCATATAGAAAACACGTGGAATTCTGTACGCAAATTCGTTTAACAATTGTACTTCAAATATACATGTCCATATCCATATAGATATGGTATATATTGTATATAAAGATCACTTTATTTATATATATATTTATAGAATTTTGAAAGCCGCATTGATTTTTATTTGTGCTATTGCTATACCTACCTATTTATATATCGCTGGCCTAAGTATATTTCTTCACATATATTGTATATACAATAGTTACAGGGCAACACAATTTTAAATAATCAATTATGAATAAATGTGTTAAATTGAAATTATTAGTGGTTTATGTTTTGCAGAAAATTATAATTTTCTAAAAGGAAAAAACCAAGAGGTTTCGTATTAAAAAAAAAATCCATATGTTGCTGATATAATTGACTTAAATTTGATATAACTTCATCATTCTATCGATAAATCATATATGGTTTTTATTTATATATAAACAAAACATGGTTTTTACGCTACAATACAATATTTTTGTATATCGATTATTTTTGGTTTATTTTTTTTTTCAGATGGATCACCCAGTGTGTGTGTGCCAATATATTTATTTTTATAACAAAACATACATTCATTTATATGTATATATTTTATTGGCCTAATAATATTTATATTATTGCATTAAATTGAATAAAAAATGTATGTAATAAATATTTATGATCATATATATAATTAATTATTAATTCCAACGGAAATCCATCCATCCATCCATTTAGAAAAATGTAAGAAAGAAAAACAATTTTTTTAGAATAAATTTTAGTTGTATATAGACACATACATGTAAACATATACACACACACACACACATAAATATGTAATTTATTTTATATATTTTGAATTGAAGGTTAGTATTTTATATTATTATATGTTTCATTGAAATTATAATAGACTATAAATTTATTATACCATACATACACAAAATATTTATTTATTAATACTACGAATTCTTTTGGGTAATATTATTATAAAAACAAACAAACAATCTATAAATTCTTGATATTTTTAGGGGTCTTCTTATGCACATACACCAAACCTCTGTCCAAAAAATATTCGCACAATGATTTTCTTACATATACACACATATATATTATATATATATATATATATGGATCTGATATAATGATACATCTATCCTATATTGACTGTTGATTGATTTATGTATAACAAAATGTTTTAGAAAATTTCCATCAGTGTAAAATACAAAATACGATATGGCATTAAGTGTAGATTTTTTTGCGTCGACCGATGTATAAAGAACATTAGATTTTGTTTTAGAATTGGTAACAATATAACAGAAAGGCTTGTAATTCCGCTTATATGATGATAAAATTTTGAGAATGGCATCGAAGATTAAAAGAATCAACAACGATTGGCGAAGAAAGCTTGCAAAAGGTAAATGATTTCTTGTAAGTAAGCAAATAAAAAAACTCCAAAGTAAAAAGCCTTGGAAATGAAACTTGGTATATATAACCAAAAACAACAACAATTTTAACCGTAAAAATTAGTCCATATAAGAGAAAAAAGAAATGCTAAAGTATTTATTCAACATCAGTCGATTGGTAAAAATTACACCGAATCGATCATTCCAAAGCCATGCTTAAAAACAATAGAAATTTAATTAAAAACTCTTACAACTGCGATGATGAATTCGTTTTTTATACGATTTCAAGAAATGTTAAAGTATTTATTCAACATCAGTCGATTGGTAAAAATTACACCGAAGCGATCATTCCAAAGCCACCCTTAAAAAAAAATAGAAATTTAATTAAAAACTATTACAACTGCGATAATGAATTCTTTTTTTTTATACGATTTCAAATCAATAATTAATTTCGGTTATTTTTCGGACAGAGAGGATGGAATATAAAAAAAAAAAAAAAAAAAAAAAAAAAAAAAACATTAACATCTTCATGTAACTCTTATCTATTTTTTTGTTGCCATATATTTTTGTATTTATATAGTAAAAACTAAAGTGTAATATAGTTTGTTTGGCGCCAATGAGATACTTTTCCAAAATAAATTGCTAAATTTACGCCTATATAGAGAAAATTATTGTACAGAAAGTAATTTTTCAATAACTTAAATGGGAAATGGGAAAGGAGGTTTTGTTGATGCGTGAACACAGCTAAGCACATCATGTAATGAAATTGTTAATGGTTTTTGTTAGATAAAAAAATTATGAAAAAATTCAAATCAAAACGTAGCGGCGGCAATTGTTTTCGATTAATATCGATTAATATCGCAATCGATTACAATTTTCATTTTTCTAACAAAAATATTCCACAGATTTATATTCCAGTCGACAATTCATTTTCAAACGAATAATATTTTGTTGAGTTTGTGTGCGAACAATAAAACCATATGAATTAATGTCAATGTATAGACGAAACGTGAATAACGTGTGTAACATATTTTCCAATGATCAATTTGGGGTGGCGACGACACACACACCCTTCCAACTTATTGATCGATCGGGTGTCACACGTATTATTATAATAGCACAATATTTCTATGTAATATGCGTTTAAAGTAAATCTAAAATTTTATATTAATTACAGCGCGTATATAGAAATACGGTGGTGGTGAAATGTGATTTTTCATTATATAACTATTTTTACATAAATAAATAATATATTTTATAAATGAATTAACAGACAAACGAAAAAAAAAGGAATTGTGTAATACTCGTAATAATTAAATATTATATTTAGAATAATTGGAATAATTTACTGAAATAAATTATTAAATTTTTAATAAAACTTTTTACTGTGTACTGTGTCTTGTCTCGTTGTCATCGTATCAAATCGATCAATTTCATAAAATAAAAAATATACACACCACAGTCAATTAATTATGCATATGCATACATTTTATACTACGCAGGAGAGATTGAAAGCCGGTGTGTTTTTTTTATTTTTCTAATTTATTTAATCCTCGGCACATATAACCCGGGAATTTTTTTTTCATATGCACTTTTACGGCAGATGTAACGTCTTGCGCATCGTGCGAAACAGGTGATTATCCAATGAAACCATGATGCGGTGAACGAGATGGTTGCAAAAGAATTGTCCACCATTGCAACACCATCAACATTTTTGTTGACCGGATAGATATTGATTTCAATGATTTAGATGCGGTGTTTGCAACATCATTATAAAATAGTTTGCTATTTAATTCATTCAATTACAAGTTTTTTTAAATGAAATCTTAATATAGAATTGTTATCATTGTTTTTTGAAACAAAAATTCTTTTATTTCGGAATATGGAAAATATTCTAACTCAACCAAAAATACATTGAAAACAATCAAACACTTTCATATTGGATATCCAAAATTATCACTAAAATCAATTCATGCTGGATACATCTTTGTTCTTTTTTTAAATTTTTCGTCTCAAATACACAAAAATTACTCTTGCTTGTGTTGTGTATATTTTATGGTTTCTATGTACGACAATATATCGAAAAGGAAACATCATGAAACTGCTGTTTGACAGTTTTTTAAGGATCACCTGGCTGTTCATAATATACATACCTAAATCAATGGTTGGAATTATAAAATCCATATACAATTACACAATTTTTTCGGTTATTTTATGGAGGGTTATGTATAATTCATATATATAATCATTACTTTACACATATTCTATAGAAATATAAATTTATATATACAAATATGAAAGCTTATAGTTTTATGCAAATTTCAATGACAAATAGATATTATAAAAAAAAATATATAATATAATATTTGCACACTAATTTCTATATAATAAATTACAAAGTCCAATAACAATTTCTAATATATATTTCTATATGAAATTCTATGAACAATATTTTACTTTACCAGTTATAGTTACCTATTTATTTTGTTTTTAATATGGTATAGTCGTGCGTGATTAAATTACACAAAATACGAAGAATTTTCTTTACATTTTTAAACACAACAATCAAAGAGTTATAATAAAAACAAAAAAAAAATTAATTATATTGTATATTTCTCTACACCTCGACTACACAACTATAATAATATAAAAAAGTGGGTTTAGGTTAAAAATTTCCGTAAAACATTTCTCGCAATGAGACCTTAAGAAAATTAATTGTGCTCCTTTGTACAGTCGGTTGATATCTAAGCCATACAAAAAATTATTTACGCCGTCGTAATGGTGCTCCTCACATACTGTTCATTCGTATATGCGTAAGTATAAAATAAATTAACCATTAAATTGATCTTATTTTTCGATATACTTAGATTCCTTTCTTAATCACAATTATTCTACATTGATATACAAATATATTTATGGTACTTCACGGAGTTTAGTAGATTTTAAGGATTTCGTTAAAAAAAAGAAACAAAACTACAGTCAATGGTTTATCATTTAAATAATAAATACCGAACCAAACTTAAATAATATGGCCACTGTGTCGCACACAATTATCATCTATAGAAATTGTCGAATTAATAAAAACGATGAATTATTTAAGAATTGTAAACAATAATTTCCGGTAACTTTTGATTGTACCCTTGCGATGCTAGTGTATTTAAAAAAAAAAAAAAACACTTATTGATTAATTAATAAAACAATAATTGTGCGTTCATATATAAAAAAATAAATAAATAAATAAATAAAATAAATTTGGGAAACACTTGCAATTCGTATAATTTTTTATTATTTATTTATTTATTTATTTATTTATTTTTTTTGTTCATATATTTCTTTTTGGATGTCATCATCACATGACCTTAATCCATTTTTAATAAACATAACCTTTTTTTCGAAAATCATAATATAAAAATATAATAGGGTAGTTCCGTTGTTGCATTGCTTAGTGTTTTCTTCAAGTATATATATATTGTATATGTATGCGAACACAACCACATCATTTAGCGACCCCATCCCCGGTATAAAT
This sequence comes from Bibio marci, assembly GCA_910594885.2. Classification (NCBI taxonomy): domain Eukaryota; kingdom Metazoa; phylum Arthropoda; class Insecta; order Diptera; family Bibionidae; genus Bibio; species Bibio marci. Next base: position 41,876,883 of record OU343117.1, read on the forward strand.
AGTCGGCCACAAAACCACTTAATTATGCGCGGATGAAGAATTTACAATATTTAAATTAAAATTATAATACCATTGAAAAAGAATGTATGTAATATTTTTTAGTTTCTTTATAGTTTGTGATGCGAATACATATAAATATTGCGTTAAAACATATACACACTAAAAATAAATATAAATATAATAAAATGTCATTAATATAACCATATTTTTAAAAAAAAACTATGTCAAATATCATGTAACAATAATACAATAACCGAAAATTTAGTGATTAGTGTATCGCCGAGAGTGTGGTGGCCGAATGCCATGAATCGATTTTAAAAATCTCTTCTATATGAACTATTGGAAATTTATTACAATTCAGAATTGTGTATAAATAAAAATAGAAATCCGTTAAAAATATGGGCAGTAATTCAAAAAAAAAAAAAATGATAATTATTCAGTATTTTTGTGGCTACTCACCACTACTCTACTATTGACAGCACCAACACAAAACTGTACTAGATGAACAACGAAAAATTTAGAAAATTGGAAATCAACAGTATTTTTATTTTAACTAAGGTGCCTGCCACCCAGCAATGGTGAATAATAATGATGAAAAGAAAATAAATTTTAAAATGAAAATGTTAAAATATGGGAATTAAATAGTTTATATATTTTATTATATTGATAAATTGACATGATTGTAAAGAATTCCGGCGTATCAAATGTTAACATATAACCGGCATATAATGTTTGTTTTTTTTTCCGAAATATATATATTAATTTGTTTTTATTTTTTATTAATTAATTTTATTGTAGTAATACCTATTTTATATTTAATTTTTCCTTTATACAATAATAAATCAACGTAAAAAACATACACATACAATTTTTAATTAAAACGTTTTCCACAACGTCATCATCATTATTATATAAAAATTTTTTTGCTTCTTTCATTAATATCCCCATATATAGAAAAACGAAGGAAATTTATTGATTGATAATAAAAAAAAAAAAAAAAAAAAAAAGTATAGCTTAACTTAAGAAAGTATATTTATTTATTTATCAAATCGCTATCGGTTATATCGTTGTATTTTCTATACCTATACAAAATATATACGTTCACCTATAATTTATATGTTATTTTTTATAGTCTCGTTAATCCAACCGAAAGCTATATATATATATATTGTATAAATAGTGTGTATTAAGTACTTCATGCAAAGCAAATTCAATTACTTAAATCCTCATATACGAAAATTCGTAATAATATATACCATACAGTAATGTTCGTTAAACAAATTACGTCTTCGAATACATTGTTGGTTTCTTCTTCTTCAGTATTTTCGATATAAATTAATTATTTTATTTACCACAATATTTGGAAAATTATTTCTTAATTATAATTTGCGGTCGATTATTTGATGTACAGGATAAAAGAACGTCCACGTTTGCAAAGAAATTAATTTTATAATTAAGGATTAATTTTCCTCTATTGAAGAAACTGATAACATTAAATTATTATTTGTCTTATTTTATGTAAAATATATACAAAAAAAATTATGTGCTTTTATTCTTTGCATATTTTACAAAACAATTCTATTAACATGTGTCCATGTGTGTTTGTGTGTGTGTGTGTGTATTGTGTATATATTGTGTAAACATAAATGAATCAATGTTAATTCTTTATTAAACATTAGCAATAATAAAAAATATGTCTCTTCGTTATACAGCCTCGGAAATATTTTCTAATAGTCCATTGGAAAATTCAACACATTAATAAATTATTGGACATATACTTATTTTTTATGTTTAAAAGAACTTATAATTAATATTAATCATTGTGATAGAAATTTGTTTTGATGTTCTTATACATAGAACTCGGTTATTTCAGGAAAACTATCCAGGATATATATTAAATATACATGTTTTCTATAAATTATAAAAGTTAACATCTTTTTTATTCTAAAAAAAAATATGAATTTTCTAATAATTAACACGTTAATCGCCATGTCAGTCATATGTGTCTGACGCTAAAAAGTTCTACATGAGCCATGCCAGACATATATGTCTGACGCTAAAAAGTTCTACATGAGCCATGTCAGACATATATGTTTGACGTACGCGATCTAATAAAGTTACCATGGCCCATGTGAAAATTTTTCTGATATTATCGTGGCGATTAACGCGTCGTGTTAATTCCATTTAAATACAATTAACGAACATCACTGTCCGGTATAAGTTACGTTACGTTACGCTACGTACAGGTATTTAAATTAATTTTTTACGATCATTTTGTTGCAAAAGAAATAAAACCAATAATAATAATAATAATAATAATAAAATAACAATAACAACAACCACAAAAAATACAGAACCACCACAACAACATCATTGAAGCGGCTGCTGATAATATAAAGTTCATGTTCAATGTTTAAAAATTTATCGAATTTCAATTATAATGAAATTATATGGTTTGTTTTTATTTTGTATAATATAATAATAATAATAATAATAATAATAACAAAACAATTGTTTATGCGAGGCGTGTAAGTGGAAAAAAAAAGTCGTATATATATTAAGGTGTACGCGATGGTGTATGTATATTTGTAACAAAGGTATAATAACATGAATGGATTAAATAGGTGTATATTTATATAGTTAATTACGATATCCATTTGGTCACAATGTGTAATATACTATAAAAACAAAAAAAAAACACCACATATAATACATCGGTGGTTTGATAATAAAGGTTGTTGTACATTTCAGAGATGCTGTGCTGTTCCATCACCAATATTACCATAGCGATATTAATTTTTACATTCCGGTCGCGGCAATCTTTAAAAGGTTACCGCATACACAAAATTTTGCAAACAGATATTTGTTATATGTAAATAATATAGGACAGCTAATGTTAAGTGAATTTCTAGTGTTGTAAATAATAAAATAAAATAAACCATCACCGAACCTGGTAGAAATTGACTGTTTAGACAAAAGTAAAAGAATAACCGGCGTGCCTATATTATTCGTTATTATTATTATTATTATTATATAGTTGGTTGGTACGAACGAACGCAGAAATTAACATATGATTGTATTTATAAATTCATTACAATAATGCACCAGCACAATAATCATGGTCATGGTAAAATTACATACGAATTAAAATAATTTATCTTCTTCTTCTTACCAACAAAAAAATGTATCCACAGCTGCAACAGATATTTCAATCAAATGCCGAACACATATTTTGCACACCTCCAGAATAAATCCTATGTGCGATATCATTTGAAAGATTGGCTTATTGTTGTCGAACCGAAACGATAAAATTAAACTATACCATATCAAAAATTTCAATTGTTTTATTTTTAACGTCCTTATATATATATATATATATCAAACCGCCCCCACAAATTCATCGAATTGGTATATACAAAAAAACGAATTTAAAATTTTATTTTTTTTTCTATTGTATAAAATTAATTTAATTTCATATATTTTTTATTGAATTCGTTTCTTTGTTTTCTTTTAAATAATACGCGATTCAGTGTTAAGTAAATCATTCAATCAAATAATATTGGTTTTTATAATTTATTATTTATAAAATTTTATTATATAATAGAATTATATATACGTATATTACATATAGGTAAAATACAGGTAAGGTAACCCTCCTCCTCCTCCACCGCCTATACCCACACGGCGGTTAGTTAATTGGTATATCGTTTTATATGTGGCGAAAACATGAAGATTATGTACCATGATGATGTGTGGAAATTAAAACAATGAATTAATGGTTAATTTTCTTTTAAAGTGTTGGCTCACCGATCTGATAAGACCAGTTTTTTTTTTCAACATACGGTATGCTAAGGCATATCTTTAACACCACCTTTTCACTGATTAAGTACATAATTCATATTCTTATATGATGGAATATAATATAGTAATACCATATATAGACCAAATGATAAAGAACGCAGCCGTGATTTATAACAAGAAAAATGGAAACAATTTTGGACACCGCAATCGTGTTATATGAGGGTTAACTGTATACAAATTGTATAAATTGTATAGAATTTCTGTGGTTTTAATACATTAACCATATAATACGACAACGCGCAATTGTTATTATTATTATTATTATTATTATTATTATTATTATTATTATTATTATTATTATTATTATTATTATTATTATTATTTTAATATTAATTCGATATGATAATTAATTTATATTTTATAAATAATAATAATCTCAACAATATAATAGAATAGAATAAAAGAAATATATAATATTTATCTTTTGATGCGAATAAATAAATATAAATGTTTAACAAACACAATTCAGTAACCATTTATTAATTATTTGTTTTGTATTTATCTAATATGTGTCCAAGAGGATAACAATTTATCTATAATTAAAAATAGATCACAAATTTTAGGAGCTCTGAGCTGATATATAAAAATCAATCATAATATATAAATTATTTAATCATACAATTTATTGTTAAGAACAGCTGTAACAATTTCAGTTCATGGATTGAACAAAAGTATATCGTAATTGTAACTATCGCGTTCAATGAATTCCTATATACAACAAAATTGAGAAAGTAAAATCTACACATCAACCTGAAATCAACAGATATTAATCAATAAAGTATACCATAAAAAATGGTAATTTCTATAAGAATTTTCGTTAGTATAGCTAAAAATTATTAAAATCAATGCACTTAATATTTGTGTCAATATCATCTTGATCATCAAAATAGGTTATACTATAAGTCATATATATATAGTGATAGTAGTATACCATATATATAGTTACCATTATATTAAATTGGTAAATTACTCTATCCACATGTAAGATTAAGTATAAATAATTATACTGAGTATCGGTAAATAGGTGTGTATATTTAATTATATGTTAATTGTTTTTTTAGTGTACTAAATTAATTTACAAACAAATAAAAAGAATTAATAAATTGAAAAAAGCTTTTACTTTCAAATTTCAATTTTATTTAATATCGAATTTACGAGTCAGACTATGTTCGGCTATGTTAAATCATCTATATATGATAGATTAAATAATGTACCGCACGAATTCGAATCTAATATATATAAGGGACGGAAAACTTATGACTAGATAGATAGCAAGATGCAGTGAACTGTGATATTAGGATCGTTAAATTTGGAAGATGTTGACTGCCGATAGATTTGGTTGGAGAAGGCATGGCTTTAAAAATACCATGCAGTATAAGTAAATAACAGAACACGAAAAGACAATATAAATAGAGTAGCTCCATATAAACATGAAAAAACTCTTGCTGGACAAATATCTGGATATCTTGATAAATTACACAATCCGATAGTCTGTAACAAAGAAATGAATAGTATATTATATTTTGCTTAAGATATTCATATTATTATTTTAATCATAATATATTTATTGGTAAATATATGTGCGCCGGAATAGAACTCTTTTAGTATACATAATTATTATTTGTTCCCTTCACACACATACACACACACACCCGCAACTATTGATTTTCATTCACTGTTGTGAACATTCGAATTTTTGTCTCTCTATCGGATATTATATCGGAGGGAATCAATAATTATAATATTGTCATGTAAAAGGTATATAAAGTACTTGCTGAATTTCTTTCTGGTGTATTTAAGAAATTAAAATCCACTGTTAGAGACAATTCATCACAGGGTTTGTACAATATATGTAAAATTTCCTAGCAATAGTAATTCCTGAATTTCTTTCTGGTGTATTTAAGAAATTAAAATCCAGTATTTGAGACAATTTATCAAGAATTTGTACAAGATGTGTATAATCTTCAGGCCGTAGTAATTCCTGAATTTCTTTCTGGTGTATATAAGAAATTAAACTCCACTGTTTGAGACAATTTATCAAGAATTTGTACAAGATGTGTGTAATCTCCAGGCAGTAGTAATTCCTGAATTTATTTCTCGTCTATTTAAGAAATTAAAATCCACTGTTAGAGACAATTCATCACAGGGTTTGTACAATATAAGTAAAATTTCCTAGCAATAGTAATTCCTGAATTTCTTTCTGGTGTATATAAAAATTAAACTCCACTGTTTGAGACAATTCATCAAGAGACACAACACACGCAAATTTAAAAAAAAAAATCTCATAACATTGTACAACAACAAACACTAATGAGATAAAATGCAAAAATTTTATACATAATTATAATAAGTCTTTTTGAAAAAAATAACTTGTCTTACACCTTTTTTTTTCTTTGCAAAAAAGGAAAAATAATTGCTATTTTAATATAAATATATTCATTCTGCGGCCGCATATATATTTCAGAAGTAAAACACACACGCACACAACAACATATTTATATATTAACAAATTCACGCACCTTTAATTATAATAACTTTATATTTATATCCTAACACTTTTTGCGTGTGTGTGTGTGTGTGTGTATAAAATATAAAATATTGTGCAGAAATAATTTACTACTAATTTAAAATGTGTCTCTGTAAAATATTATACAATTAATAAAAAATCTAACTTACTCAACACTCAATGGAACAGTGCGGTGGGATAGAGATTATATCGATTGTACAAATTATCCTGTTCAATTAGAATATTCTTTTTACACCACACAAACGCATTTCACACTCAACTTCCTACATTGGAGAGATTTCAAGAAGTCGACATTTATCCTAATTTTTTACCATGTTCAATTAGAATATTCTTTTTACACCACACAAACGCATTTCACACTCAACTTCCTACATTGGAGAGATTTCAAGAAGTCGACATTTATCCTAATTTTTTACCATGTTTAGTAAATGTTTTTCAAGAATCTTCTGAAATTTTTCTATATATATAAACAAATTTGTATGTAAATAAAAAAAAGTAAATAATGTTGTTGAACAAGGTGGTGTTGGAATATATAATCGATAGTAAATGCTATCTTGACTCCAATCGTATATATATTGTATATACACATATATTTATTTATTGAAAAAGACCAATTAAAGACCATTGGCACCTTCTTGCACCATCGTTTTTTCATATACACACATACATACACATACATTGTGGTAAAAAATATTATAATTTCAATAATAAGATTGAATATTTTCCAATGCATTTGATTGAATAATATCATATAAATGTATTTGGTTTGCAAAAAACAGGGTCGTATTGTACATTTATTTAATAGAGGTATAATATTTGTATATTATATGATACAGTGAATGTTGTAAAATAAGTTATACAAAATGTAATAAGCAATCAATCGACTATAACACCATGCCACCCACATTTCAATTAATGCGAAAATATTAAATATAGATTACATAGAAACATTTTTGCGTTAAATTTTCATATCAAAAATATTATTGGGAAAAAATATTGTATTTATTCAATGTGATATTGTCTGTCTTATTTTTGTCATCGTCAATTTTTAAACTGTATTATATTTAATGGGAAATTTTTTTATGTTTTCTATATATTTTACTATTTTATTTTCGATAATTTCAAAATCAACGATCAAAGATATTGTGTATAGAAAAAATGAATCGGAGAACATAACTGGAAACAGGGTATTTTTTTCTGAGCTCTTGTACAAATATAATGGCGTGCATTACAGCCAATGTGTCAAAACTATAATAGCAATGAATATATATCAGAAACGAAAAAGTAGGTTATATTTCGCTTAAAAAATCATTCAATTTTTATTCCGATAAAAGAACTGAGGTTGTGGATGCAGAATGAAACAGCTTGATTCTCAGTATCCCAGTGAGTATATTTATCGACTTTATATTTACATCGTCGTACAATAAAATTAAATATACTATACAATATTTATCTTTTAAATTTACATAGATATACATTTGTCAAAGGCAGCAACAGAAAATACAAATACAAAAACATCTCTGGTTTTTTTTTTTTTTTTTATAAGTGAACTAGTTTTCTATGAAATTCTTTAATGTTTTTTTTCTGTTTCTTTCAATTTGAAAATTATAATTTTTACACACACACACCCATCTATACATAATATATAAGTTAAGGTGTATTATATAATACCATACAATATATATTCGTATATTATATAGCAAGTGCTATTTCTTATCTCTCTCAACATTATTTTTTTATATAGCATTTTTTATATTTTTTTAAATATAATTTGCATACATTACATATTTTTGCCTACACACAACAAAATTTAGTAATAGTAAGTTGTTTTATTTTGAAAAGAAAAAATAAAAACACTTTTAAATGAAAAATTGTTGTAAATGTATATAGGAAAAAAAATAATAATAATAATAATAATAATTTATAAAGAAATTGTATACTTCTTCTTTAGTTATTTACCTAAAGAAAAAAAAAACTCACACACACACACACACAAATATAAAGAAGACTATATTTTTATAATAAATTTCAGAATTTTTATATACACATATTTTTTTTTACACTTTATTTATTTATTTATTATTATTATTATTATTATTATTATTATTTATTTTATAATATTGGTATTTTGTGTGAATTAAATAAAATACAACATAGAAAAAATATAAAACATAACATAAAAAAATTTATTGTTAATTGAATTTATAAATATATAAAAAAAAAAATGCAAACATATAATATTTTTTTCTAAAAACTCGAACATAAAGCTTTCAATGGAATATTTTATTTCAAATAAATAAATAATTTTTTTCCATTTAGTATAACTTGGATTATTTGAATTGTACAATAGCGCACTTTGTTACAAACAATTGGAAATTTTATATTCTTAATTGATTAGGTCTACCTTTTCAAACAACACCTAACATAATTTTGAAGCTATCGTAAATCCTACCTGTTAAATAATTGTAGCGCAAAAACAAATTAGTTTTACCGAAAACGAGATAAAATTTATTCTGCTATTAACGAAGATTTCCAAAAAAAAAAAAAAGATGGTTAATTTTTAAATGTAATGATTGAGAATTGAAGAAAGTTAACATTAAATATCATAATTCAATTTAAAACATTTAATTCTCTATACAAATTTGGTTTATATACTGTAAATTTTCTGTATTTATCTTCGTTTCGATGCGAACACATAGAATATATAGATACTTTAATGATGAGACTATACGACGACGAGAAAAATTCGTATAAATATAAAAAAAAAAGAGTCAATTAACAATCAATCGACTTATAGAATTATGTTTCCAAACATCACATCTATGGTATAAGGAATGCACACCGTCAGGGTAGAGACGCACTCTGTATAATACATCATAATCATATAATTCTTTGAGGGATGTTTTATTAAGCACATCAGCAGCAGCAGCAGCAGCAACAGTACTGCGTGTGAGAGTACAACAACCTGACTATACGTTCAAAAAACCTTATTTATATATGAATTTTACATAACACAATCACCATCATCTCTGATTTGTTTATAAAATGCAACAATATAATGATTACTTTTTGTAAAACAATTGCGATGAATCGAAAAAGATCGTATAGTATATATCAAATCAAGAGAAAAACCAGTGTAAATAACATCGAAACATAATTAGGTTATATAGAATTAAAAAAAAGTACATCTGAGCAATATCTAAATAAAATGAACAATTCAATTCAAAAACACCACCATGACCAATAATTGGTAAATCGAAAATAAAATTATTAGGTGTTTGATGGAATGTCCACGGTCATTGCCCTACATCAGATTACCATACACATAAAATTTTGAATGTTTGCAAATGGTAAAATTTTCAATAATATTGTTGACACTTCTCAACACGTATTTGGGTTCAGTTCTTTTCGGCTGTGATAAGTATCACATATATATTACTTTATATATAGATACATTTTAAATACATAGGATTGGGTGTCGTTTGAAAAATTAAGAAAATTTATCAAATATCTATTAACAAAAAATCACAGCTTGATTAAAATTTTCGCAAAATTCACATACAAATCGTTTATTTTTATCTGTATATTTTAAAAAGATAAATAGATTTGACTCCAAAATTTATATATAATAGATGAAAAAATATATACAATAACCACCAGAAAGATTAAGATAAATTGCTATTATAAATTGGTTATAAGGATAATAATATATAAGGATATAATATAAGGAATTTGCACACACATAAAAACACACACAGGACCGACATCAAGTGATAATTTACTATACATTTAATAATAATAATTGTCGCACAAAGGAAGCTTCATTGATTATCACCGATATATAATATAATCCATAATTCTAAATCCTTACTCCTATAATTATAACCCAAATTGTACTGAAAATTAATATCAAATTTTAAGGATTTTAGCATACAAGAAGATTATTCATATATATCGATACGATATTTTTTCTATATATACTCTCAATCTAACATACAAAATCAATAGTCATAAAGATTGATAAAGAAACAACCAATTTACAAAGTATCTATTTAAATATTAGCGCATGGAACAAAATGCGACACTGTCTGACAGTAGTACATTCATCCTATCCTATTATTATAATATTGTATAATTTAATGGAATAAATATATATATTGATATAGTATGAAAATAAAATACTGATTATATATTTTCATAATTTCCGTTCTACGTTTTTCTATACGTAATCCTATTACAAAAAAAAAAAAAAGGTGTAAATGTGGAAGAGTAAATATTTATAAATTTTTGGAAACGCGATTTATATAACAACATTTATAAATAAATAATAATTTTGAATGGATAATTGTGTTCTTTTTGGTTAATTATTTTATATTTATTAAGCACACCTCTGACCGACCGACCGACCGACCGACCGACCGCAACACATCATACAAATATTGTTTTTTTTATTTATTATTATTCCAAATAAATAAATTAATAATATTATTATAATCGCACGATATACGGAGTCTAATAATATATTAAATAAAAAAATATATTTAAATATAAAATTTGTAATTATAATGAAAATAAATTTAATTATTTTATGGTAACTATAATTATACCACGCGCGTACTATGCGTATACCACCACACGACTTTGTCCTTACTTTTACTTGCATATATTTGGTATGTGTATGTGAAATAAATATTAATAATCACGCTAATATGGATGGAAATTAAACAAATCAGTGTCAGAAATTTGATACAGCCGCCACTGCGAGAAACATTCACAACATCAAACATCTGCTTATGGACACATCTAATTGTTAAATGTAACTCTCTTAGATAATATATAGATTAAATACATTTATGATAATATTATTTGCTACAATAAAGTTCCATATAATACTTGATCTATACACAATGTTATTGACGTTGAATCTTAGACTAATGTATAAACTGAAAGTTTTTATTCAAGTCTAATATTTCTGGTATATTTCTAATCACCATTTATGGAGGAATCGAAAATGTGTTAAATGCCCTTAGTTTTATATATTGTATATATAGAAAGAGATTATAATACATGTGATATGGATGAATTCGGTGATGATACTATTTTTAGTTAGACTATATGGAAGTTATTGCATTCTGTAAAAGTAAACATAATGGTTAATATTTGGTTTAATGATAACATTTCAAAGGACATTGATTGATTATGCGATTTAGACTATGGTTTGGAATGGAAACGTTGCCATACTATATTTCTACTTATATTAATAATATTTTAGCTTGACAAATCGTGTAACTTATTTAATAAAATATATAAAGATGTATAAAGTTATGTAATTTTTGTGATTCTATTCTTGGTCCACTGTTATCGATCATTTTTTCTGATTTTTAATCGTATCATTTTATCATTTAATATTTATATTAATATTGAGTTAAAATCAAAAACAGATTAGATGATTTGGAAATAGATTAAAGTTGAATGAAACTAATGTAAAAGAGGGAAATTAATGCGCTTATATATAATGTGATAGTTAACAATATTACTATTCCCTATAGATCAGCTGCTAAAATTTGGGAATGATTTATAATATATGGGAGTAATCAAGTTGCTAAAAAAAATTTTCAGACAAATAAATAACTATCTGTGTGTATTTGCTAGCCTTACACATCATGATACATGTTAATTCCTTATGAATTCGCTTGTGTTGTAGTATTGTGATATTGTTTTGTGGCTCCACTTGACTCAATTTCTATTAAGATAAATATTACTTTATAAGTTACATATATTTTCGAAGATTGAGGTGTTACAATAATATTTCGTCGTATTTAACACATAAAAATACAATTTTCTAATCTCGTATTTATCGATAAAAATATCATATAATAATATAAAAAATATTATTAATATTATATTACTAAAATATCTATATACAAAAACACACACACAGCCACATATATATTCTATATAAAACAATAACAAATAATAAAATAATAAAAATTATAAAATAGAAAATAATAATTAAGTTTCAAAATAATATAATAATAATAATAATAGTAATAATTCTTGAGAATAAAGTTTGTATTGGTGTATTACCTTTTATCACATTATAAGTTAATAATGCTCCTTATACCACCTACACACACACACACATAACAATATTTAGTAGTGTATAAATTTATTTCTTACACCTGTATAATAAATAGTTGAAATTATTGTATACATTACAGTACAGGATGACAAAGAATTATATTTCGAAATGAAATCTTTAGTATATTTTTGTTATATTTATAATTAAACTGAATGTGGGTGCGGTTTATTACATGTGATGTTTATAAAAGATTGGCCGCGAGTAAATGAACACTTTTAAAAACATCCACCACCGCACCAGATTATAATTCGATGATGATTTTGATATAAATTTAGGACGTCTAATTATATATAACAGGAATATTTTTTCCAGGACACCCTCTCTCTCTTGAATATTATTATAATTTGTGGAACAAGAAAAATATAAGTCACGCTATATGTTTCTGCGCCTCTTGTATCGATGGTATCGTGTGTAAAACAACAACAACACTAAAAAGAGTTATTGTATAATTGATTGCTATAAATATATTTATTTATAAATGTGTTTGTGAAAATTTATATTTATTTATATTTATTTTTATTTAGTTTTTATATTATTTCTTTTAAATATATTTCTAGACTAGAAAAATCATTGTTAAATTTCTATTATTATTATTATTATTATTATAAAAGGTTGTTATAATATCAACTAGTCGGTCAGTTGATGGTTGCGGATGGTGTTTGTAAAAACAATTATATTTTATTATATTTATACCTAAAAATTCTGAGAAACTAAACAAAGAATTATGGAAAAAATTTAACACACCCGGAATTACCAACCCAGCACGATTATAATTGTGGTATTTGAAAGGGGGTTGGAATGGAAAATAACAAAAATGAATATATACATTATAATTATAATAAAAAAAAATGTTGATAAGTGATTAAAAAAAATTGTTCAATCACCAGCAGTTAAAGCAAGTCGTTTTTTAATAAGAGTTACTCGTGCCAGTTAGAAAACGTAATTAATTCTGTCACAATGTTATATAATAAAAAGAAAATTAGCCAGAACAGAATAGATCTTTCATGTGAACAGGACTCATGCATATTTGATGGTTCCGCAAAAATTACAAGAGAAATCTTAGCAAGTTGTATAAAACATTTAAAAATTTCCAATAGAAAAATATAATCAGATGGAAAATTTGTTCATTTCTTATACTATTTTGATGACAAATATATTTTCAATAGAATAGAATGTTGTAACAATGGTTGTAGCAATTCTCCTGGCCAATTTATATGAAAAATAGGTTTTACTTACGATTGTGCGTAATTTTGTTTAATAAAAACACACACAAACAAAATTTTATGTTATGTTTTTCTTCTATATAGATTAATGTTGTGCTGCAAAAGAACCTTACCAAATAAACGTTAGGAAGCATTTGGTTGGCAAATCTAATACCCTCTGCTACCCCCTATCCGGTGCATTAATCCGATGTTAGCGCTGCTATACAACAGATTAGCTCTTGTTTACATATCGATAGCATCTGAGCTGTATGGAACAGTGGTTTATCCACCAGCACAATTATGTGAAAATCGTATAAAATGACTCAATTCTTGGAACGCAAAATAAACTACATCATTTGGATAAATTTTGTAATAAATTTTTCATACACGTCGCATTTTGTTATTATTAAAAAAAATATGAAAGCTATTAAAATTTCCAAACCAAAAAAAATCCTTAAATTTCTGTATATGTGCAGTTTTCACATTGGTGTCATCATATATTCTTTATTTGTATTTATTTATAATCACCAAAAATTTCCACCACCCTCCTCCTACCCTCCTCTCCCCCACAAACAAATTACATTAGGAAAATAAATATAATGCGTTTAATGGGAAATTAAAAGTTTTTAAATTCCAGACAAAAGTTTTGGAGGATGGTCGATAAACAACCACCACCACAACCACCCATCCTTTCACTGTCAATACGTCCTTGACCATAGAACCCTATATACATTTATATAGAGAATAGACTTATAGGATGGGGGGGGGGGAGGTGGATCACAATAATTATTTTAATGTGATATTATGATAATACATATATAGTATAATTTTTAAAATGTTAAATACAAATCAATATCTCATTAAAAAATAGAAAAAAATTCATATGTAAAAGCTTATGTAAAAAATGTCATTATAATATATTTTTATAGTTGATTGACAATTATTATTATATATTTCAAATATTATACCATTTGTATGGTATTTGTTTATACTTTACACACAACCTCAATTCAATTTCAACAGAATAAAAAAATTAATATTATTTGGATTAAATATATTATTACATTTTTTTCTTCTAATAACTACTAACATATCGATTCAAAAATAAATATTATTTCTCAATTTATTTCATTTGTCTAGTAAATTATAAATACTCATAATAATATACAAATAACATCAGCAGTATTCCAGTAGAGAACGTACGAGTACAAAACAATGAATATTGAAAAATGGAAAACCAAATACTAGGTATCGGAAAAAACAATAAATAAATATTCAATTTTATTTATTTATTTATAGTATTATCAGGTAAATTTTTGCACGATATATTTTTATAAAAATCTATTGTTTTATTTTGCTAATATTATATTTCTGGTGTAGCGCTAAATATTAGAATCTCTCCTCTTATATTTTTGTTTTGTGTATATTTTAACCAAAATCAAATAAAATATTTACCCTTTTTTTTATTGTTTTTCGATTTTTTAATCGCAGGATTTATTTTTATTTTCAACATAGATGTGTGCCTCTGAGTGTGTTTGTTTGTGTGTATGTTTTGTTTTATTTTGCCGTAGTCCTTCCTATACATATTTAACTTGGTCGTTGTAAAAAGTATTATAAATAAATAAAAAATGTAGGTGGTAGACCATAAATTTCAATGTCTTTTTCTTTATAATTTATTTATATTGATCCGAAATTTTTTTTAAATTCTAATTCTATCAAAAAAAAATAATAAATTATTATTGATTTTAGAATTGTATTATTATTTCTACATATTATTGGGGGCAGCATGTTAAAATTAAGATTTTAAAAAGTTATTGTATATTATAAAACTTATATGTTAATAAATTATCAGTATCTGATGGTTTGACAATCAAATTTTTGTTTCTTTAAATAATGATTTAGTATTGAAAGTGGACGTAATCGAAATTTATTCCAAATATATTAATACAAACAAAAAATCGAAATACATTTAAGTAAATATTGAACTAGAGATATAACTATTTATATTATATAAAATTCCTATATAAAACATAGAATATTTTGAAGACACGTTTTTATTAATATGAAATGTTACAAAATGTTATATAGGCGTAATTTAATTTTACATATACAAAAAAAATAAGAAGTTATCTTTTTGTAGCCTTGTAGCAATAAAGCAACCAATTCTATATTCATCATCATCTTCATCATCATCACAAACGCATACATAGTAGATACAGCAGAAGATGACCAAAAAAATAATAAAAGACTATACACATTAAAGTTTTATTGCTATGACAAAATACAACTTTCATGAGACAATTGTTGGACAATTGGTAAATCAAAGTTACGAAAAATTTTTGCTATGATGCATTCAACAAGTCATAAATAATTTTGTTAAAGTTAGCACAGTAAATTTTGTACCTATGTGATAGAAGTAATTTTTCTGTAGCATTTATCGCACAATCAATTACTTCCTGACAATTTGAATTGAGATTAAAATAAAAACGTAAAACAATAGAGGTAATAACACCTTTTTAATATACCATAAAATTAATTTGAATTGAACTAATAAGCTAATAATAAAATACATTCAGATCATGAAAGTATTTAACCGGTGAAGCTAACCGGTAAGATGTGACACAACCGTAAATACTAAAACAAATGGGTTCAATTGATAATGTCATGTAATAACAAAGAAAAAGAAAGAAAAACAAGAAGTCAATAATTTCTCAAGAGATTTATATATTGTTAAAAAGAAAAGGCTATTTTATAAATTTAAATACTTCATCATATAATAATTGCAAAGAAAAATAAATAATCCACAATATAGAAATCCTTTGAGAAATCTATCTAAGTTGAGTAAAGTAAAATAAAAAAAAAGCCCCTATATTCAGTATAATATTTATTCTCTACTTATACAAAATATACATATTTCTATCTAACTTCTTTCTTAAACTTAGTCAGTCAGTCATAATGCTGGTAAAAATGGTATAAGGTCGAGTATATATTATGTAAAATTTATAATTATATGAAAGGATAAAACATATTCTGTATTTTGGGATTAATAATATAAAATATAAATAGTTCGTAGTCGATATTTTCAAAACGAAAAATATATAATACATTAAGAAATTGGGTATAGATAATCTTATGGCAGATATCGTTAGTTATTTTTATTATCGATTTCCTATATATCGCCTTTAACCAATATTATTTGCATTGGAAATGTTTCTGCAGATTAAAAATAAACAGCTTTATCCACATTTTATGGTTCTATATTAATCTGAAGGATCGTTATTTTTGTTCGGCATGAAATTTTTCTCTATATTATAACATTGTACCCAATTTAAAATTCAATGTGTTAAAAGAAGTGTGAACAACATTTGGCTGTTGTGCTTTTTAAAACGTAAACCGAATGACTATGATTTGCAAAAAACCATTATATTTTATATTTCAATTAAGGAAGGATTTTAATATCTCAGAATTTTGACGGATCAATAGTGTATTATATCTATTAAAAACAATCCAAACTTTCAATATTAATCGGTGTATATTGTCAACAAAAACAAGTTACTTGCTTGGAATGTATTACGTTATTTGGTGCGTTCATCCAAAATGTTGCTCTTTGATTAAATTACTACTTGTTAGCATTAAATAAATTAGTGTGAAAATAATTCTGAAATTTTGAATATATCGTATCAAAAGAGTCATATGTAATGGTTGAGAGACACATAAAATCTGATCAATGAGAGCATATATCGTATTTCTGATACAATTTAGATATTAGATATTTTATACAAATGTTAAAAAATATAGGTCTAAGAATAACATCATCTGAATAAGATTAATTACAATGAAATAAAAAGTTTATTTTACAAATAATCGATTGTCGGCGCAGTCACCGTCGCTGACATAAATTAAACACGTCTTCTTTTTCCATTCAAATTCACGTAAGTTTATATTAATTTCATTTTATAAAAGAAAAAAAAAACCGTCTAGATAAAAACAATTTTTAAACAATAATCAATATCCCAAATATGTCCATTTCAAAAATAACTCTCAATAAAATAAATATATTATTTTTTTTTTCTTGTAAAAACTACAAAATAATATTACAATTGATTTTATTTTTATTTTTTTTCTATAAAAATGGAAATTAAAAAATATATTAAATAAATAAAAAAAACTCACCTGAATTAAAATTAAGTTAAGGACACAATATTATATAATCTTGAATAATCTGGTTGAAATATTGATTGTGATATTAAATATAAATCCCAAATTTGTAAATTCTACAAAATTGATTGATGATGAATATACCGAAGTAAAAAAATATTAAAGGTGAGATTGTATACACAAATTTCTTTTTACACAATTTTTATTATTTTTGGTAATCCGCACTAGATCCATTTTTATATTTTCACAACAAATTTTAAATATTTATTTTTATTTTTATAAATTATGGATGAACGACGGCAGTTGTGTGTCTGTCTGTGTGGGTAGTGGTTTATTTTATTTATGTGGATTTTTTTTTTGTTTTGTGGAAGTGTTAATGGTTTATTTTTTTTTTAATTTTTAATTAATCACTAAACAACAACTTATTTAATATTTTTTTTTTTTTACTTATTTCTATACGAATTTTTATTATTTTTTATTATTTTCTTTTTTATAAATGATCAGGAAACTTAGTCGGATTGTACAAATTTAAAATATGTTTAATCCTTTATATTATTTTTAATTAAATTTTATTTTTTTTTTTTTTATATAAGTTACAACGTTCTAAAATTATAACTTTTATCTTAAAAATCACGAACACCGTAACACAATATGTTTTTTTTTTTAATTTGCGGATATAAATAATAAGAAAAAAAAAAAAAACAAATATAAAATTTAAATGATAAAAATATAAATATTTTTTTTTTTTTAATGTTAAAAATAATAATAATAAATTTATTTCTGTGTGTTTTAATTTTTGTTTCTTCAGGATTTTGTGTGTTTTTCTTATTTTCAATATGTTCAAATTATTTGCTATTAAAATTTGTTTGTTGCTTTTTCTATTTTTTGCAAAACACAAACAACAATTTTATTATCATAATATTATTATTTAATTGTATTTTCTGCCTTATTATTATTATTATTATTATTTTGTTTCTTTTCTTCTATTATCATTGAATAAAAACTGCAGTAAATATTTTAACAATTAATAAAAAAAAAAAAAAAAAAAAAACAAGAATAAATAAATAAATAACCAAAACAGAAGATGCTGTAAATTTTTCTTTTAAAATTCAGCAAATTCCTTAGCACATTTTTCTGTACTAGAAATTCGTAATGCTTCTTCTTCATAATCATCGAAATTACTTGTGTCACCAGGACCTTTACAACGTGGTATAAATGGTGCTTCAATTTTTTTCTGAAATACAGCTATCCAATCGGTTGATGCAAACCATTTATGTCCTTTGATATCATTAACACCAGCCTTTAAATTACCATAACGTTTTGTTAAATCAACTTGCAATAGATTGCGTAATAGATCTTTTAAATCCGATGCAAAATGTGATGGAAATCGTACTTTGCCGGATACAATTTTCTCATAAATTTGTATTGGTTGATCGGCAAAAAACGGTGGATAACCAGCTGCCATTTCATACACTAATACACCTAATGCCCACCAATCAACAGCTTTATTATAACCTTTACTAAGTATTATTTCGGGCGCTAAATATTCGGGTGTACCACACAGTGTCCACGTACGGCCCTTGACTCGTTTAGCAAATCCAAAATCGGTTACTTTTAAATAACCTTGTGAATCGATTAGTAAATTTTCTGGTTTTAAATCACGATAAATTAAATCCAAATAATGTAGATATTCGAATGCCAATACAATTTGTGCAGCATAAAAACGTGAATGTGGTTCCGAAAAACGACCAACTTTACGTAAATGTGAAAACATTTCACCACCGGGTACATATTCCAATACCATATACAAATTTGAATTATCTTTAAAATGATATTTAAGACTGACTAAAAATGGAAATGATATTGCTTGTAATATACGTTTTTCATTTAATGTATGTTCAACTTGTTTTAATTTTACAACTTTTTGTTTGTCCAAAATTTTCATTGCAAAATAATCTTTTGTTGGCTTATGTTGAACAATCATAACACGACCAAATGAACCGGTACCCAGTGTCTTAATACGTTCAAAATCATCTAATGCGGCTGTATTTGTTGGATTGCGTTTCCATTTATCTTCGAATTCTTCTTTGGCTTGTTCAAGAAATTCTTTTACGCTTTCGGCAGCGTCCACTTTTTTATTTGCCGTTGTCGCGTTATTACCCATTTTTGTGTATGATGATGAACTAGTTGTTGTTGTTGTTGTTGTTCTTGTTGTTGATGTTGTTATTGTTGGTAGTGGTGACGATGGTGATGGTGGTAGCGGTGATCGTGGTGATGTTGTTGATGGTGTTGTTGTAAAAAAATTTTCCTTTTTCGAGTCCAGTTTCACTTTTTTTTCTTTACTTTTTAATATAATAATAATAATTAAGGGAATTTACTTGAATAATTTATATATGCGTGCGTGTGTGTGTGTATTTATATATATTTATTTATAAATAATTATACCTTTTCATATTATTGTATTAATATAATAATGATTACACACCACACCACCATAAATAGAAACAATAAATTATCACACTTTTCCCTTTTCTGATATATTTGTGTGTATTAAAAAACGAAAAAAAAAACTAAAAAAAAAAAATAACCAAAAACCAAAAACTAAAAATTAAAAATCATACATAAATACTAAAAAATAAAAATACTTTAAACAAAACAAATCAAATATAACATAAAAAAAACAAAAATTTTACACTTCCGATATTAAAACAAAAAAAAAACTATTATTTTGTAGCTTAGCCCTTTTTTTTTTTTTTTTTTGCTACTGTTGCCTTGTCACTCTGCGGCTTTTATGTATGTGTGTATAGCTATGAAAATACAAAACGAATTAGTTAAAAAAAGATGATGATGTCGGCTGCCGACGATAAATAAAGAAAAAAAGAAAATTAATTTAAATTATCGATTCACTTTTTTACACATATGAGAAAAAAAAAATTATTAAAATTGTATAAGAATATACTTATAAAAAAAAAAAAAAAAATACACTTATTACTTAATTTCTTTCAATATAAAATGATAACATTTTTTTTTTTCTATTGTCTTTCTTCATATAAAAAATATTTTCTTTATTTTGGTTCATTTGAAAACACTTCATAAAAAAAAAAAAAAAATTCTTCTTTTCTTTTTTTGTTTTGATCAATCACAGAATTCCACAAAACATCACCATTAATATAATATATTTTTAAAACATAAATAATATATTCTTTTTTATTTTTATGAATTTAATAATTAAATTAGTAAATTTATATTTTAATTTAATTTTTATACTTCTCTGTTGCTTGCTGCTAATATTCATTTAATATTTTATTTTCTTTCTTTTAACAAAACCACAAATTAGACAAGAAACAAAACGAACACTACCACTGCACACACACACACAACACCAAACTCTTCGTATAATTTTGACAAACCATAAAAAACCAAAAATCGACATCGAACTAAAAATATATATGCAAAATGGCGGTCAACGTAATAAATAAAAAAGGAATGTGTTTAACGAAAATCGAAATGTAGTGTACCTGATGTAAATTTATGATTTCGTTAAAAAAATATGTTATAAATTATGTAATTATAACATAAAATAAGAACTTTATACATTTTTTACACCAATTCTATTGATTTTATTCTGTATATTTTTTTCCGATAATTTTTGCACTTCTCTCCACTATGACATTTCTAATTTGACAACCAACTTGGAATATCCACGGGAAATTTTAAACGATATCGACTATATAATATATTACTATTACGATATTGGCTGCAAAAATTTGAAGTTTTGTAATCTTTCGTTTTTTCGTTGAAAACCTATTAGAAATTACATTGTAATCCAGTTTTTAGTAGATTTTAATTTAAATTTTCTATAGCAATAACCTGAACTTAAACAAAAGCAAAAAAAAAGACATCCGTCAAGAAATAAAAAGAAAGGTATATTTACCTTGAACTCACAAATACGCGCAATCGTTTTTTTTTTTTTTTTGTTATGTATAAGAAATGGTAATGATTTGTGAAGTGGTGGAAAACACATATAAACCTAAAGAAAAAAAAAATATGGGGAAATCTTATTAAGAAAAGAATATTCTAGAATTTCATATAAGGTAGGAATATATATATAGATATATTAATTAAACCTATTTTCTTGTAGCATTAGCATTATTTATTTAATTATTAACAAGTAGGTAAATATGCAGTATAGAGGAAATTGTTGATTTACAATTTTTACAATTTTAAATTAATGGGAAATTTATATAACAATACAATAATACAATATAATAAATATATACGTTGATTATTATTAAAACATTGTAACACCGCATCATCATCGACATCTGCACATAATCTCACCATCATCATCATCATCATTATCATCATCAAATCCATCATTTATTTCAACCAACAAACCGATTTACCGAATAGCAATAGCATCTATATTTTTTGTGAACATATATATAAATATATATAATAAAGAGTTAAATGAAACAATTTTCGACGTACGTACCGAAATAATTTTATAAATATTTTTCCGTACACGTTTTTCTACTTCTACTCTCTCTTCTATAAAATAAAATACACACATTATTAATATAGTTAATTTTTATTGATTTGATAATTTGATTAACTTTCTGAATATTTCCATTCATGAAAAATCGAATGTGTAATTTCTATAATAATATTGAATATTTATTATTTAATGTGTATTGAATGGATGAAATTTATAAAATTTATATCATTTATGTAAATTTTACGGTTATGTATATGCCGCCTTTGATACATTCAAATTTTCATAAAGAATTTAAATAAGAAATAATAATAATTGAATGAAAACTTTATTAACAAAAAATAAAATACGATCATTTTCGCAATTGCTTTAATTTAAATTATGAATAATGTATCAGTAGTTACACGAATATCTGTATGGAAATAATATTGTTGCTGAATATGAATGGAAAATTTTCAAAAAATATGTAGATTTCCTCTGTAGAAATTAAAATTGCGTATCATTTCGTATTTCGTATATTAATTTTATACAGCCAGTACACACATCACTCACACAAACACACTACGAGTATAGATTTTATATATTTTACTCGTACAGTGAGTCACAAAATTAAATATTCACATATGGTTGATTTAAAATAGAAGTATGTTGCTATTATTATTTTATTTCGTTAAGTGGTGTTAAAAAATTAATATTTTAGAATTTAATTCGGAAATTTAAAACCATGTATTTTATTTTTCATTAAAATTATTAAATACATTTTTGTTTTTTACATGTGTAATATCTGAAACTAAAAAATTAATACAATTTATATATTTTTTATACAGTAAAAAAAACAAAAATTGTTTTATTAGTTAAAAAAAAAAGGTAAATTAAGATTCGGTTTATCGCATTTTATTTACTGACAATTTTCTGTTGTAATTTTTTTGTCAAATTTCTGCAACATTTTTATTTTTTTTTAACGCAAGAAAAATGTTTTGTTTTGCAAAATTTTACCAGTAAAAAAATCGTTTGAATTTCATAAATCCATATAAAAATGAAAATTTATTAAATTCACCAATAGAAAATGTCGTGATATGTACGATAAACCTTAGCTTTTTTTTTTTTTAAATATTTTATTTAAGACTGACTTAAAATTTTCTACAATAAAAATTGATTATTTTTACAAAAAATGTAAAAAAAAAAAAAAAAAATAAAACAAAATACTTATGGGAAAAATATTTACAGGTCGTTATTATTGACATAACTTCAACCCATTATAAATTTCGGTTATAATTTTTGGCAGTGTTTATTTATTCATTCAGGAAAGATATATTTTATTTTTTTTTTTTATTAATCATTTTACATAAAAAAAAAATAAAAAATAGCTCAAAATAAAACAACTGTACAGAACTAAACCGCATTTTCTGACATATTACCATAAATACCATAAACTTTATCAATTGAATATTATTAAAAACACATCGAATAAGCAAGGACTGGCTACATACATTTTTTTATTTTCTACGAACTACTAGTTGAAATTTGTATGACTAATATTCGACACAGTTCCCACACATGCTATTTGTCACAAAATATTCATAATACACAACTATAAGATTTTGATAAGTATTTGTTCATAGTTAAAGTTAAACGCTCATTCCAACAATAATCATATAAATGATATAAACTTAAATATACATTTCTTCTTATTAACCAAGATATTAATAAAACGTCATACAACACAATTTATCTTATAATCTTATTCTCAAGTACATAAATGAGAGAAATAAATCAATTTGGCCGTTTGTTGGTATGGTAAAAACATTGTTAAAATTTAATTCCCTCCTCTTGTTAATATCTTGGTTATTCCTTAATTCAATTACGAAATGCTATTCAAATTTGTTCCCAAGGATTAGCATTTCAATTCTTAAATGCATCTATCCCACCGGCGTCTTCCCAACAAAACAGCACCATAACGTTTTTTTTTTTTTAAATGTAATTCCGCGTTTATGTACTGTGAACAAAATTGTTTCTCCAAAATTAAATAACTAGATAATAATTTTGAACTTCCTCATATTAACACAAATGTTTTACTAGAGTTGCGAAAACAAAAAATTAGTAATTGTTTGTTGTTTGAAAAAAGAATTTTAATTACATTTTACATTTAATTAATACATTAATTAAAACATTCAAATTTATTATCCCGCCCTCGTGTCTTACATATTGTTATTTATTTTATTTTATTTTTTCAAAGAAAATTACTAACTTTTAAATAACGTCAACACAAAATGCATATGGCTCTAACGAGCGATTAAATATTTATTTTTAATTTAGTTTTCAATGACAATCTTATATAACATAATTGAAAATGATCCACCCCCATTTTTATTAATTTACTACAATTGCTTCCAATACAATATATTTTTAAATTTCATTATACACATTTGAGCTTTTGGCAGAACAAATAAAATTTGCAAAATGGTATTAGATTAGAAAAATGATAGCTAGGATAACGAATAATAGCTTTGGCACAAAATCAAATAATTCGTTAGTATGAATTTGTTTTAATATTCTCATTGAACAGTAGTCAATTTCAATTATGTTTTCGGCGAGTAAATAATAAAGAAAAAAATTAATATTCGTCTTTAATCAATAAACTTGAAAGAACTCAA
The DNA here is from genome assembly GCA_910594885.2 of Bibio marci. Classification (NCBI taxonomy): domain Eukaryota; kingdom Metazoa; phylum Arthropoda; class Insecta; order Diptera; family Bibionidae; genus Bibio; species Bibio marci. Next base: position 41,901,922 of record OU343117.1, read on the forward strand.
AAAAAAAAACACATATTTTAAAGATAAAAATAGTCACCACCACCCACAACCACTTGTGCGTACTAAACGATGAACAACATATGCATGAAGTGGTGGTTAAAAACGGTGTGCTTATTAAATGTATTTAAAAGAAAATATAATTTTTTAAATTCAAAAATTAAACTTTAACGGACTTAATTAAATATAAATTGTCATTAAATTTCATCATAAAAAAAAAAAAAGGAAAAAGTATGTTGACGTCATTTTTTCTATTTTAATTTCCCAAAAATTTAATTTTTTTTATAGAAAATAACCCCAAACATAATTGTTATTTTGTTCAATGCGCATGTTCATTAATTATATATATATATTTATGTGTTATTGTGTGTGTGTGTGTGTGTATGTAATTAAATTAAATTATATATTTGGTTTTGTTTTGCATTATTATTTTCAAATTGAATATAATAAAAAAAAAAATTTCCATTTATTTTCTATTTTTAAAAAATACAATAGAATTACATTAATTGTTTTTTGTGGTATGTATGTATGTATGTGTATGTGTGTGTGTATGTAGGCCTGTGTGTTTATGTTCTGTTGGATATTCCGGGTTAAATTCTATTTGATAATTAATAGAAATTAACAACTTTTTTTTATCCTTTTTTTTTTTTTTTTATTTTTTTTAATATTAATTTTATTAAGAGGAATGTCTCTAAATAATATATTTTTAAGTATCGAATATTTATTTTGTCATAAATTAAAAAAAAAAAAAAAAAAAAAAAAAAAAGATAGAAAAATAGAAAAATAATAAAAGAAATATTCATTTTTTTTAAATAATTATAAAATAAAAAAAAATAAAAATAAAAAATAAAATTTTAAATTAAAAAAAAAAAAAAATAAAAATAATTATAATAATAATATAAAATGTGAAGAGTAAGAAAATTCTCGGAAGATTTTAGTATTTGAAATACACATACGATAATGAAAATGCGCGCGCAAGAGGGTGGGAATGTAGTAATTAATTGAATTTAATATAAAAAAAAAACATATTTGATATATAGAAAAAAAAAATGTAATGTTTGTTTAGTAATAGATTTTTGATAGTGTGTGTGTGTGTGTTTGCTTAAACATTTATTAATATTTTTGCTGATTTGAAATCATCATCAATTGTTTTAATGTTTATCACACCAAAAAAAATCTGATAAAAAATAAATAAAACTAATAATAAACATTAATTGTTCAATTTTCTTTTCTACTACTACTAAATAAACTATAATATAGTTAATATTATATTATTTCTTTCATTTTTTGAATATATATATATTTATATACGTATAAATAAATGAGAAAAATGTTAATTGTATGTATGTGTGGGTGTTGTTTGATTAAAAAAAAAAAAAAAAAAAACTAATTTATTTTGTAAAAATTACAAAATTTTCGTTACTTGTTTTTCATTTTTTTTTTTTTTTTTTATCTTTTTTTAAAATATTTTAAAGGATTCTTTCATTTGTTTTATTAGTTTATTATTTAACTGTCTATTGTTTTTTGTTTTTATTTTGTATATGTTTTTTTTTTTGTATTTGTTTTTTAATATTATTTTTTTTTTCTTACTTTTTTTCTTCTTTATTTATTTTTTTTTGTTTTTGTTTTTGTTTTCATTATTATATTATTACGATAAACTTAAATAGAAAAAAAAAAAAAAAAAAAAATTATCATTATATTTTTATGTACTATTCTATTGTTTTTTTTTTTTTAAGCTGTTACTTCAGCTTCAGCAGAGCCTCCATTTGCTTCTGCTTCTTTTGTTGAGTCGTCCAATTTCGCTTTTTTTTCTGGTGTAGCAACCGAATCTGTGCCGCTACTAACTTTATCACCAGAACCATCTTCACTGCTGTCACTTGTTATTTTTCGTTTAACAGCTTCAGTTGGAATGTCGGCTACAAGAGAAAGAGTAAGAAAAAAAAATTAATTATCAACTAAATACAATTTTTAACAATAACTGCGGTTAAAACATAAGCATTAAATATTGTATTATATTCAGGTGAAAAAATTAAATGGTAACAATAGTAACGCTTCGCAATGTGTATTATTGAACCGAAGAAAAATATTAAGAAAATCTCATATCCCTCCTCCATTAAGACAAGCGGTAACCAAATCAACAGCAGGTAGTTCTCACCGGCTAGCAGATTGGAAAGTAACACCGTGTACAAATTACCGGAACTTAAACATCAGACAAACACAATCGCGGTCGAGTGAAATTATTTGTGTTAAAAGTTCTTTTGTTTCTAAATTGACTACTACTGGTACTGTGTGTAATGTTTATTTGGAATTTAGTTGGTAAAGTTAAACGTCTGTGTTTTATTTTATATAATAATAAATTGAAAAAAAATTGCATTCATTTAATGTTTCCTGCTGATAACAATTTGAACGCGCATTCAATTAACTTAATCTTATTAAATGACGACCGTCCAAACAATTTACCTGAGGTAATATTTCCGATAAGAATGAGATCATTATTTTGATAAAAAAAAAAAAAAAAAAAAAAAAAAGCAAACAAATCAATAATAAATAAAATATACAAACAATTTGTTTTTCATTAAATCTTTTGCACACACACACACAGAAGAGATTAATATATAAAATAAATATAATAATTATTGGATAAAAATTAAAACAAAAATATATATATAAATTACGTGATATTTTGAATATCTAATTAAAACGTACGTCTTCTTTTCTTGCCTTCATATATAATTTCTTATAAATAAATTAATCATAAATATTCCTTCATCAACACATTTTTTACGACCAGATCACACTCATCATCATCATCATCACTAATAATAAATAAATTTTAATGCACTCTTCTATTCATATATCATATGATGTGTGTGATGTGATATTAAAAACAGATGAACTTGTTCCAAATTTAAAAAAACCTAACACAAACACACACATACAGACTTTAAAAAAATAAATGCTAAGTAAATATTAATTAACAAATAATGTGTTTACACAATAACGTCTTAAAAAAAAAAATGAAATTATGATGTATTGTTACGTGTGTACACACACACACACACACTATAATATTTATAATATTTCAAAGAAAAAAGTAGAATAATTATGTTTTCTTAAAATAACGAAATATTGGAATAATTTTCATTTAATATAAAAACCGTTGGTGTAAATAAGGAAAATATAAAAAAAAAAAAAAAAAAAAAAGCGCGCAATACAAAACAAAAAAAAAACGCAGGTGATATTATTTGTCTGCATTTATTTTAAACACAATTTTTCTGTATATTTTTTATCGGTTATTTTTATTGTATGCATATCAACTTCTGGTTATTCTGTGACTCACACAAAAAACAACATTATTGATAATAATGTAATACAAAAAATTTATTATATATAATTAATTATTTTATTATTTTAGTGGGGTGTGAGAAAAAGTGATAACACACAACAAAATAATGTTGTAAAAATAAATTGTAACAAATAATAGTTTAAAAGAAAAATATTTGGCTTAGAGATTCAAACACAACACACACACACACACACCATTTAATATCAATTAAAAGAAAAAAACCACCATTAAACTTATCGAATATTATGCGAATAAAAAAAATATGCCAACACAACTATTTATAGACGACAATTTATTTAATTTCTTGCAAACGAAATTGTAACCGAGCAGCAATATAAGGTTAAGGTTAAATATGATATTTATAGGATTAACGGTAATAAATCTATTTATTTTTTAACATGGAAAACAACAACACCTCCCCTCCGTTTGACTACTAAACGACAAAAATTTTTAAATCTGCCTTTTTTTGTTTATAATTTTAAAAATTCTTTAGTACAGCGTTAGTGTTACACAAACCTAAAGGTGATATTTCGTTATATATATTGGCTTACGAAATCACTACACTGGAATTATGTGTATATAGTGTAATTATATGCTATGAATAGCCCAAATCAAATGCAATGTACATATAATATTACAAAATAAATGTAAACACCCAATAAAAACAAATTCACCACCGTACCAGTGTACCACCCCACAACACACCACTCAAATTGATCATTTATTTATAAATTATATATTATTTTGTAAGAGGGAATCAAATGTTGCACACACACACACATAACAAATGAATTTAACTCGTGAAACTGAACAATGTAATTTCCATTATTAAAATTTTAAAACACGATAATTTCTATATGACGAAGGAAAAAAAAAAGGTGAATGAACTAGATTTAAAATAAAAAAAAAAAAAAAAACGAAAACAACAACAAAAATTGCAATAATTAACACATTAAAACAAATAAAATGTGATTAAAGAAAAAAATTATAAATATTCTATTTTTCCAAAAATTAATACATTTTAATTTAATTCTGCTTTTTATTTTGTGTTTGTTATTTTCAAGTTCTGTGTTTTTTCTGTTCTTCTCTTTTTTTTAGGTGAAAAGAAAATTAGGGCACCCAATCGCATATTTCGAAACAAACGAAATACAATACTTGGATATATTAATATAAATAAATCAACCGCCGCCACACACACATACACACATATTAAAGATAATTAATTTAACCGCACTAGTAGAGAAAATGAAATATGGAAAAATACGTAAATGTTTTTTGGCATATTTCCTAAAATGATTAACGTGTTTATTATATTTTTGACTATTTTCTTTCTTTTTTTGTTTTTCTTTATAAAAAAAAAAAAATAAATTATTGATGATAAAGAAAAAAAAAAAAGCATATTGGCGGTTATTGCTCGAAAGAATATATATAAAAAAAAAATTGTTCATTTTGTTGCTTGTAAATTAATTTGTTATCATCGTCATCGGCATAAAGTCGTCGGCGTCGTCGCCTTTGTCGTGTTTTCTTTATCATAAATAAATAATTGAATTTCAATAAATGTTACACAAATGGAATTGGAAAAAAAAAAAAAAAACAAACAATAATAATAATATAAAAATAATGAATTCTAATTAAATTAAATGCAATTTTTTTTTTATACGACACTTTGCTGTTCTCATTTTACATATACACACACACTACTTAAAACAAGAGATCATAATGTTTTTAAATTTGCTAATGCTGCTATTAAAAATGTTAAAACTTGAAAGTCAGGTTAAAAAAAAAAAAAGAAAAAATAAAACAACAATTACAATAAGATTAAATTTCCATTTAGTAAACATTTTGCGTAAATGTCAAATATGCTTTTTTCTTTCCCCCCTTTAACTACATTATTTTTAATAAAAATTACATTTTCTTATAATTTTTATTTTTACTTCAGGAAATCACATAAACTTCAATTTTACAATATTTTTGGAATTGAATTGTTTTAAGTTTCGATACAAATTCATACACACTCAGTAACGTAGTGGTATAGAGTTAATATTAATAAATCGTGAAATATAGAGGATTCAATTCCCACTATTTACATGGGAAAATGTTTGCGGTATTTTATTACCAACATTTTTCAGCTGGGTAACCATTTGTTCGTTTATGGAAAAAAAAAATACGGATATCTTTGAAAATATAGTATTGGTCGCTAGTCAAAAATTAACAATGTATGCACACACACATATCACTATGGGCTCACCACCCATATAAAACTAAGAGAATTATGGAAACATCTAATTGCAAGTACAATTGGTAAATTGTTATATACTCCGACCATACGCGGAATGTACTAATTTACCAACTTGGCTGTAATGAATGTTTAGTAGATATGCCATAAGCTCCACGTGGAGTATTATAACGTATGCTACTACTAACCATTCCTAGAAAATCGAGAAAAACAATAACACATTTCATTTCTGCTAAAAAATTTTAATAATAAAATAATTTTACCTTTAGTTTCTTTATTACCATTTTTATTTTCGCTACATTCCTCCTCCTTTTTTTCATCTTTTTCACCGGATTTTTCTTCAGCACCATTTTCTGTTACCGCATCAGATCCAGCTGTTGCAGATTCTTTTTTTTCGTCAGAATTGCCATTTTTTACTTTACCTTCATCAACTTTTTCTCCAACTACTTTTGCTGGAGCCTCTGATTCTACTGCTTCTTTTTCGCAAGCAACTGCTGCGGATTGATCTCTGTAAATAATATTTATAATATTATAGTAAATTTATGTACACGTACATTAATTATATATTGAAATAAAACAATAAAAATAATGGGGTATTGGTGGGCACAATAAAGACTATACATCAGATGTTGTTTGCTTAATTTGCTTTTATAAGCTCTAGTGAACTGAACAATTTAAAATATAATCAAGTTATTTTACACACACACACACAACCATTTGTGTTATTTATTTTAAGTATTCATGATTTTTCCTTTTCACTTCCTTATTATTATAATTTTTTTTTTTTCTTAACATAAGAAAAATCTTATTGCTTTTTTATTTGGATAATAATAATATCAAGACGTAAATAAAAAAAAAAAAATATTGGAAAACAAGTTAGCTAATTAATATACATTTACATATAACAAAAAATTTTCCACTTCATACTAACGCACACATACATATTGAACAACACATGCAAAACTAAATTTGACAGTTCGTTGACATTTCATGCGAGGAAAAAAGTGGCGAAATTAATAACAAAAATATTTATGAAATAAAAAGAGGTCTACAATTTTTAGAATTTTAGGAAAATCCAAAATATAAATTCTAATAAAAAAAAAAAAAAATTTAAATAACAAAAAATTAAACGCACTCCCCCCACATCAGTTACCAAATATTCGCAAGTGTTAGTATATTTTCTCAATAGAAATGTGCATGTGTTACGTTTTATAGTTTTTGAGTGCGTCTGTATGAGTTCACCGTTAAGTTTACAAAAACATCGTTAAATTTTTGTTTATTACCTTGCATTTTTAAAATATATTAAGAAAATAATTTAAAATGTAATAAAAAAAATTATTTAAAAAGTTTAAAAACACAAAAAAAATGCAAGGTAAGTTTTAAAATTTAAATTAAATACTAAATATACACATAAATTTACAACACAACGCAAACATAAAATTGAGTAGTAGTAGTTTTACATATAGAATGAATTTTACAAGTTGCAAAATACGTAGAAAAAAGAACCATTTTCATTTTTTTAAAGAAGTTATTTATCTACCTAATTATAATTCATACAAAACAGAAAACGAAATACCAGAAAAAAAACCAGTCGATTTTTAATATAAAATAACATTGAAAAGTAAATAAAAATCGAAAAACTAAAATGATGTCATTCGTGTATTTGTGTAGTGTTTTTTAAAAATTTATAATACACAAAAACCACACACACATATACAATAAACCACCATCAAAACACACACACACACACAAATAATATATGAAAAATGAATCGTATATTCATATATTGTGTAAAATCTTAAGAAAAAAAAAAAAAATAAAAAAAACGAACGAAAAATTTTTAATATGAAGAATTTACGAATCGAAGTAAATAGAAAAAAAAATAAAATAAACCATTGTATGTTAAAAGCGTTGTTACCACAGTTTTTCTCTTTTTCTCTACACAAATAGAAGCTTTTTCTATTTCTTCTTTGCAAAGCGAAAATAAAAATAGGAAAATGACGCTGTCGCTCGCTGTGTATAAATTTGAATGTGTGTGTCTAAAATTTTTAAAATATATATTTATATATATGTGTTGGAAGTGTATACCGTGTATACATATATGAATACAGGTAACGCTTACGCAAGCGAAATGGCAAAAAATGGAACTAAACTTTGTGGCGGTATATAATTTATTTGCCGCGCTGAATACAAAACATCAATTAATAAGAAAAATATTTGTTTAATATCATAAAAACTATGAGAATTACAAAATATTGCGAAATTAAATAACGCCATTTTATATAATGCATAAATTTTAATATAAGCAAAGATATAAAAAGCAAAAAATAAATGAAGCGTCCTCTCTACTACACATACATATTTGAACACACATATAGATACACATACACGTATACATTTTTAACGTTTTATGAAAATTTATTTTCAAATAATTTACGTTATAGAATTGAAATACAGATACAAAAAACACTTTCCATTGATTACATTTTTATGAGTTAATAATTTCTTAAATGAATAATAACTAAATTTACGTAATTTATATGAAAAATTCATTTCACTGAAAAGCGACGCCATATTGCCGCCAAAACAAAGGCAACACAATTTTTTTTTCTATTTGTACGTACACTACATTTATACAACATATATTTCTGATACGCACAACACAAACTTACATACACATATTCATCACAATTTTTTTTTTTTTTTATAAATTGAATTTATAACTAAAAATAGTATTTTTTTTATTTATTACATATATTACTCACTTATTTTCAATATCAGCCATTATTAATAATAGAATTAAAGTAATTTAAGTAAGATATAAAACTGAAATTTATGTAGAAACTTTTTTCAATGAATTTTTGAAACAGCAACAAAAACACAACACGGCTTTATTTACTTCAATTTAAGAAAAAAACTTCTAAACTCTTTAACGCACCAACACTGAATGAGAATAAAAATTAAAAAATAAATGCTACGCGCTATGCTATGGGAATAAAATGCGTGAACAAAATAAATGGTGGTACGTAAATTTGTAGAGGGGTACACCTAATCGTATCGTGGTGGCAGTGGAGAAATGAAGAATATTTTTTAAAAAATGGTTAGATAAATAATAATGATATTACGGTTTAAGGTATGTATAAAGAAAACAAAAAATCATTAACCGGTTATGTTAAAATGAAATGGTATTATAAAAAAAAAATTTAAATATGCTGTAGAGGGGAAGACTGTAGAACTGTTAAAAATATAAGAAATAAAAATAGTGTATGGTATGCGTGAAAGTTGTTAATAATTTTTTTTTATACATAAATAAATACATATGTAAATATGCATAATATTATTTACTTAGAATTATATATAACGCGGGAACGAAACAGAGAAAGAGCGTGTGTTTATTTTTTGTCTTGACTCATTGAATTTTTATCGTTTTTTTTTTTTTTAATATTTTGACGATTTCGGCTCGTTGTGACCGGGTGATTATAATTCTTTTTAAAATAGGAATTTTTTTATATCGTTATATAATAAAAAAATAATATATTAAGATATTAAGATTTAAGTTAAAAATTTGCAAATTAGAATTTGATAAATCTGAAAAGTTGGCCCCGAGCATATGTTTAAAAATAAAATATAAAAAAATTCAACTTCTGTCTAAATACAAATAAAAAAAAGTCGGCGAACTATTTATTTTTCGTTTCTCTCAATTTAATTAATTTGTAGCCTAATCATCGGTAAGTTTGTATTAGATTATTAACTATTATAATAATAAGTAAATTACATAAATTCTTGTGCAATCAATTTCCACATTTGACCTTCGACAAGCTATTCTATATGCGAACATGTAGCAAATATTTTTGCTTTATAAAAAAAACAGGGTTATTCAAAGATTACTCACTTAATATTAATTTTGCAGAGTCATTATTTTATCAATTAATAAGCTAATTACACATTAAAAAAATATTAAATTAAGATTAACAATTATATTTCGATAATTCCAGACCAAATTGTGAATTGTTTCATACTCACATGCAGATAAATTTACCAATTTGACTAATGAATATTATTTCATCTGCTTACATAGCGTTTTGTTTAGATTTTAAAGTTAAAACCTTTGATTGATAACTTAATCGAAAAATGAGCTTAAAAATTAAAAATGTGTTAAATGAAAAAAGAAACAATATGTATAACCAAAAATGACTTCGTAATTAGGTAGATATCACGAAAATGTGTACCAAAACTGAAAAAACTGAATAAGAAGCAAATGTTGCACTGCACACGTATTTTTCTTCAAACGTCTGTAATATATTAGGAATATTTTTTCAAAATTAAAAAAAAACCTACATTAAAATATTATATTTATTGCCCAATAAGTATCATTAAGTAGTAACTAAATATAGTTTCCTTAATTTTAAAATAATTTATGCAATTTCTTTAATTCTTGTTTTTTCCACATTGGTAACGATTCAAATTCTATAAAATTCATATTAAATATTGATACAAAATCATCATGTGTTAAATGAATTTCTTTTCTTTGGGGATTAATTGTATCTGGTAATGTTACTTCATTTCCACAATTACGTAATACATCAATTGGATATTTTGTATATTCATCAAATTCTTTACAATATCGATTGTTTGTTTCCTGTGGATATGCCGATGTCATTGATAGTCGTCCACTTCCATTATCTATCGATATGTCATTATTATTATTATTCTTATTGTTACAATTATCATTTGATTCCATTTCTAAACGATTAATTTCAAATGATTTATAATTCTAAAATAATAATATAATACGTATAATTAAAAATACGATATATAAAACGTTTATGCGTATATTAATAAATTAAATTTATTTATATGAAATTATAACCTGTAAATATTTACAATTCCATTGTTCAAATAATCCAATAAATGTTGTTGGTTCATATCCTTGTTGAATTAATGCTGTCGGTGTATTTTTATTTCTTATAAATGGAAAATATGAATTTAAAAAATGTTTTACAATTTTCCAACATTTCTTTTTAATTTCTATTGCACTATATACACAAACAATAAAATTAAAAATACGAAATCTTAATTAAAACTTAAAAAAAAAATATTTACCATAAATTTCCCAACCAAATATAAATTAAATTACCAACATCTAATAAATAAATATTTTCTGGTAATAAATCTTTTTGATTAAAGTCTAAAATTTGTTCTATAAAAATATTATTATTATTTTCAATCCAACTGATATACAATTGACATCGTAAATGTTGATAATCGTTTATTATTTGTGATGAACATTTATCAATGGTGGTGGCGGCGGTGGTCAATGCCTTTATTGTTTGAAATTTTTGTTTAATTTTATCAGATAATAAATTCCAAAATTCAATAGTTTCATTTGATTGTAATACTAATGTATATTCACCAATCATTAAACCAATTGTTTTTGCCATTTCACGTTTATCACCAGTCGATGATTGTCCACACCATACCCATATATCTTTTGTTCCATTGATTTTTATAATAAAACAATCGTTTGATGAAAATGATTCTATCGTTAAATTATCATCAGCTTCATCACCACCATCATTATCCACCATTAATCGATTATTATTAATTTGAATTGCTTTACAATTATATGTTGAATCACCTATAATTTTTAATATATAATTATCTGGATACATATACGATGATTCAATATTATTTGAATGTCCATTAAAAATAATTAATTTTCCTTTAAATATTTGTAAAAAATGTGCTGGTTCATATCCTTCATAAATGCGAAATTGAATTGCATTCTTTTGTAAATGTTCATATAATTCATTTGTTAATATTTCACCACGTTTTTGTACATCATTTGAACAATCTTTACCACACCATAAATATAATATATGTCTTATGATTGGTGGATAACCAGTCATTAAATTATTTTCTGTAAACTTTTTATATATAATTAAAAATAAAATAAATTAGAATAATTATAAAATCACACACACACACATTTTTATTATATAGAATACATATACTTACTGTAATTAAATAATGTATAAGAAAACAATCACCCGAAAATAATGCAAATTGATTACGTTTTGATATTTCCATAAAATTACCATTATGTATTTTATACAATGATAGTTCACCAGAACCATTATCAATAAGTTGTGTGTCGGCCGCCAATTTAGGTCTTTGTAAAAGTGTTAATGCATCCAATTGATTTAAACAATTTATTGATTTTAAATGTGAAGAAGATGATGATGTTTTGCTATTGATAGATTCTATCCACTTCGGAAATAATTGTTTAAAATCAATTGGTTCATATTCTTCAATAATACGTATTATTGGTGTTATTGAATCATATTGTTTCTACAATTAAATTAATATTTATTTATTATAGCATACATATATATTAAAGTGTTCTCGAATGGTGGGCATACGTGACTTAACGCACGGTTCGTTGGGCAAGGAACGTATTCAGAAAATTTCAAAAGTGTTTCAATAGTCATTCTTACTATATTAATTATATAGATTTTTACAAATTTATTAGTATAGTATTACTTCTAAGTTTTGTTAAATTTAGTGTTTATACATGAATAAATCGAGATCACAACACATTCGTATACGATATGCGTCCGACGCACCCATACGTTAATGTACTATTGTATAATAAGAACATATTATTAGTTCAAATATACATACAAAAAATGTGTACCTTTTTAACAAATCCTCTTGCATTTCGCATAGCTTCACCTTTATCTTTGACTGAAGTATTACGTCCTAACCAAATCCATACATGATTATTTAATGAACTGCCACACCAATTTGCACCGTCTATAATGTAGGCTGCATCACTGTCATTTAAATCGTATTGTTCTAATTGTCCAATTTTTAATTCTTCAATTCGATATTTATTATTAGTAAATCCACATTTATATAATTTAAAACACCATGATGATAACAAATGATTTGTTGCTACTGTCGCATTTATTAATTGTACCGGTGGTTCAACAATACGTTGTGATAAATTTAAATATTGATTCCAATCAGATTTTCGTATATCATTCAGTGATTGTTCATAACCATCGTCAACCAATACAATTTCCGATATGTTAAATTTATTTTGTAGTTTTAATGATAATTTTAATGCATTTTGTCTTTCATTTAAATGACTTGAACGTCCAATCCATATAAATATATATTTTAATGTTTGTAATACCATTACATAATTACTTTTAAAATGTTTCCAATTTATAGGTATTTTTTGTATATATTTTGGATATATTTTACCTTTTATTTGAAACAATCGTATTTTAGCCGCATGAAATTGTTGTGATAGAATGCTATAAAATGTAAACGAAATAAAAAATAATTTCATTATAATATTACGACATCCATTTAAACTGTTAAACTTTTAATTATTATTTATTATAACTTGTTTACGTTATTCCATCTTCCTTAAAATAAGCTGTAAAACGATTACATTCATTTTCTTGTGTTTCTCTATATTGTGTAGCTGTATTGCCTAAATAATTATCCAATTCAATAACTTTATATGCAACATTACCGGATTTTTCCGATGAACAATTGGTGCCCAACCAAAAATGTATAAATCGATATAAATTCGATGATTTATTATTATCTTTTAATGTACGACACTATAAAATTAAATTTTTTAAATAAATAACATTAATTATATATTAAATATTATATACTTACAATTGTGTTTTTATTAACAAAATTATCTTTAGAATGTGTTGCTGCATAAATAATATAGGCACAATTATCTAAAAATATTCCATATTTATCCGGTTGTAGAATTTCAGCTCTATTATTCTGTATAACATGACACAGAAAATAATATTTATTTAATTAATATAAAATGATTTATAGACAAATAACAACAAAGTGTCCGGTTAATCTGTAACATTTTAATTTCAAAGATTTTTAAAGCTGGTTTACCTCTACTTTCCATATTTGAAATATTATGGAATTTGTATTAATTTTACGAAATGCTGTATCAATGCTTCCACTTAATGTGTGTTTTCCATCTTTATCGGTATCCTGCAAACACAACAAATAATTGAATATTAATATATAAATTTTAATATAATTATTAAAAAATATAACATTTTTTAGCTATAATATAATTTTGCCTAAAAATTTGCACATTTTTTTAATAATTTTTAATTTTTAATTTTTTTTTCAGATTTTCCCTATTCAACAAATTTTGTGAGGTATTGTATTTTGTTGTGATTTTGTAATTTACATTTAATTAAATTGTTAATGGAAAAATTTATTATAAAGAGTAAGTATTACTGTTGATTTTTATAATTATGGAACAATGGCAACTTCAACTGCATATAGAATGTGATACTTGGATTGGCAGAACACGCTACTAGAAACAATATAATATGACAATCGTTTCAAATGAAACAAATCATTAGTCAAATTCAATTCATTTTATGGAATATATGAGATGATTATTATTTCCAAATTTACACACCATCAAGTATCATTTTCAAATCGATAAAATTAAAACTATACTGCACAAATATAGTTTCAAAACGGATGGAAGCATATTTATTTTGTTCTGTAGTTTAAAAATAAATAATAAAAAAATAGATTTTCGTATCATCTTATGTTATGCGAGTTTCGCAAAGGCCTAAATGTTGAAATTGTGCAGAAAAACATTTAAGCTGTTCATTTAAATTGCGCTGCTGCTCTTCGAATACTATATAAAACAATGTTTTCGCAGAATTTAGGTTTGGTGATTTTAATGTCAATGATTAAACAATCTGTGGCCGACTTTCAAATAAATATTATAAGATAAATATTGTGGGTGCAATGGAATCGATGCATAACAACTGAAATGATTATTGAGAGCTTAAACATTAATAATTTCACCGATTAAAAATGGATCCTATATTATAACGAGCAACAAAAAAGAACGATGGATACGAGGACGTAGCACAAATTCCTAAATCTGGCTTACATCCAATGAAGGTGTTACACAGTGTGTGTTTGGTGAGTTTCACGTGAAAAAATTCACTAAGTTACTCGGCGTGGTGAAACAATAACAGTACTGTGAACAACTTATTGTTGACTGCAGATAAAGTAATAAAGAAAAAAATGTCCAACCGAAAAGGTATAATTTTCCACCATGATAATGCCAACGCATACGTGGCACAAAGTACGCTACAAAAACTGAATGAACTGAAATGGGAACTTTTGCAACATCTAGCATACCCTCCACATTTTGCTCTCCTTCAGGCTATCATCTATTCCGATCTCTGTAGAATAGAATAAACGGTAAGAAGCGTTAAAAAAAAACCACTTCATCCCATTCTTTGAATGGACCCCATTGTAATTCTATAAATCTGAAATCAAAAAATTAGTATATAGAATGTTGGGCATATGTTATAGAAAAGAAGGTAGACTATTTACAGTTTAGTATTCAAACTATCTATGCTATATATGAAAGGAATTTAGCCATAACGCACATCAAAATTATAATTTCCGGTTTATTTAAAATCTGTATAATCATTTTGTTTTGTGTTTTTGTTGAATATGTTGAAAAAATTATATCGTACAATATATTACTTTGCACTCGCATCTAATATTATATACATATATATAAATTGTCACTGTCATTTATAATACATACCAGGCCCATATATACCACCAAAAAAAATATATTTATATAAATACAGACCTAACCAAACACAAGTATGCAATGAGATCTATTTTTATTTTATACTTTATCCAATTGTTAGTTATTTATTTAATATCAATTTCATAAAAATTATTAATTAAATTATTATATAATATTTTGCATGTGGTTTATTAATAGAGATAGAACACATTGAAATCTAGAGAATATTGACAAAAATTGTAAGTAAAAAGTAAAAGTTTCACAATAGAAAAAGTGAATATAAATAATGAATTTACTTATACATTATAAATATAAATAATAAATAATGGGTGTTCGACGTTTACAAACATTTATGAAAACAGAAGTACCAAATGGTTTTACACCGATCAACATTATTGAGGCAGCTGCTCACTATAAAAGGTATTATTATTAATTATATAATATTGTTATAAAAATATTCACTGTAGAGTCTATAAAAATACGTATAGTTTTTATTCTGTTCTGTATTTGTTTCCTATAAATACATTTTTATAAAATAATATAGTTTATGTATTACAGAGATAATAAAGGAAAAACACCGACAATTGTTTTTGATATCATGGCTTTAGCTGAACCATTACAACGTAATAAAAAAGATACATTGTGTGGTGGACGTAATCAAATTACATTAAACATTTTCGAAACATTTCTGTCTGCATTAAAATCAGATGGCATTAAATTAGTATTTTTTTGTGATGGACCAGTGTTTAATTTAAAATTGGATAAATGGACGGAACGACAAAACAAAAAATATAAACAATGTTTAATGATACTTCAAAAAATTTACAATCATACATCATTAAATGAAATTGTAAATGATCCGGAATTAGTTTTTGCAAATATAACAGCTATTCTATCAGGAACGGTAATACCTTGTGCACGAAAATATGGAACAATTATTAAAGTAATGGATCAAGAATGTGATACAGTGTTGGCTAAATATGCTACAGAAAATGAGGTAATGGCAATCATTTCAAATGATAGCGATTTTTTAATATATAATGGTAATTGGCAACTATGGTCGACCGATATTAATTTTGAAAATTTCGAAACATTTCATTTTAATCGTTTGGCATTACAATCATATTTATGTTTATCAACACAACAATTACCTTTATTTGCAACATTAGCCGGAAATGATTTTATGACATATGATGATACAAGACAATTTTCCCGTAAAATGAAAGGAAATTTTAAAAATATTGCTGACTATGTTCGTGTTATTAAAAATACTGCATTTAATTTAACTTATGCAGAATTACAATCGATTACAAAATTTGTATTTGGAAATTATGCATATGATAATATTAATAAAATAAAAAATAGTATAGATGTTTATAATTTGGTAATTATATTGTGCAACACACGCACACACTATTATATGTGCGCGTTTATTTACTAAAAAATATCCTATTTTATATTAATATTAAATTTTATTATAAATGATTTCTTTTTTTTAGAATACTCAGCACCCAATTTATAGCGACCCAATATTGAAAGTAACACAATCAACAAATGTATTTTCATGGATTGTTAATCAACCACATACTATATCAATAACACCATATTGTGATTGGTCAAAAACCGATCTATTACCATATCAACTATTAACAGTTAATATCTTAAGACGTCAAATGGGCATTGTTTTTTATAATAGAAAAGATGAACATATAACCAGATTAGTTTATGTTAAACGTCATCATTTAGATGCATTTAAAATGGTGTCATTAGTACCGGATTATCCATATGGTATATACATGTGAATTAGTATCATAGATTAATAGTAGATAGTTCAATGGCGCACATATTAAAATAGTTATATTTCATTGGGATACAATATTATATGCATTGTATTGTATTGATTTGTATCGTATATATTATTACTTTTTGGTATATATGTTTAATGATTCAAAACACGGCAACTAATAAATATATATGCGATCTTTTTATGAACTTATCTCTTGATTAGTCTATGATATAGCACATATTTTATATTACATACAATTTAACATTTTAATTCTTATTCTACAATATAATAAATATAAATATAGATGAAATTCCAAACTATGAAGATCTAATAAATGTAGAAAGAAACGAATTTAATGTGATACGATGGAAATTACTTTGTTGGTTAATTTCCGATAATTTGAATTCAGATATTATTAAAAATATTCCAAAAGAATATTTGATTTGTGTTTTAACGTTATTTTATTTAGTTGAGGTAAGCATATTTATTTTAATTAATTATATTAAAATCATTGTTTTTTTTTTTAATTATATCCTTTACGCTTAAATACTGAACTATATTAAAATAATATATCGTCTAATAGTAACCGATTTTCTATTCCAACAATCAAAAAATCAAATTAATAATAATAAAATAATTCTCAATCAACAAAAATATAAATTGGAAATTAAAAGTATTCCTGGCGGTAGTTATAGTTATATTTTAGAAGAATGCGGAAATTAAAGTGTTGCCTAAACTGGATAAAGATACAAATTTAACTCAATCTTATACACATCCATAAGTTTGCTAAAACTCAACAGTACTGACTACAAAATCAACATAGATAATAAATATACAGTTGTACAGTTGCTTTCCTAGATATGACTACAGACACACAGGTATTCAATAAACTATAGCCCAAAGGTTTATTATATATAAACAACCGGCAATCAGAAAACGGAAAATTCATGGTCAAACAATAAATAAAGAAGGTTGCAACAGGTATACTATCCTGTTTATTCTTATTGTAACTATATACTGTTGATTTACGTAATGTGACGTAATGGTCGCTAACATTGTGCATACTAATACAGTATGTAGATGCGCCACATATGGTCATAGTCCAGCCGACTTTTTTTAAACCTCTTTTATTGTTGTAACCCCCCATCAAAACATTAATATTAATTATAATGATCATAATTATTAACTATATATAGAGAAGACAATTAACAACATTAGAAGCAGATGCATTTCTTCTAACAATAGATGAAGTAAATAACAATCGGATACCAGAAAATTTACAATATCCAGAATATTTAAATGAACGAACAACTCGAATCCCATTTTTATTCCACAATACTTTTGTATTGATTACTAATTGTTTTAAAATGGTTTGTTTAAATGATTATATTGTAAGTTTTTAATTTTATATGTTATTATTATTAAATTTACATATTATTAAATTTTCTAATATATAAAATTCAATTAATTTATTTTCAGGATTATTTGAAAATGGATGGTGTTTATTTTCATAAAGTTGTTGAAAATTTAAAATTATTACCAGAAGATGTTTATCAAAATTATGTCCAAACAATTTTAGATTATCGAATTTATTGTTTGTAAATGAATTTATTTATTATATAATACACTGAAGAGATTGGAAGTGTATAAATTATATACAATAATTCGACATTTGGTCTACAATATTATCGAATCATATATAAATGTTTCCCTATTATTTTCGTATGTGTAATTATTTTAATTAATATGAATATAAAGTGCAAGTTATTTCATATAACATAACTTTGTGTTAATAATGAGCAGTAAAAAACAACAAAACTCACCCGAAGATTAATCATATTTTAAAGTCAAAAAACACTATTAATTTTTTCTTTGAAATATAAGTTACTCAATTTGGTGGCAAAAAAAAAACTCTAACTCTATATTTTATTAAACACAATTTTTTAATAAAAACCACAGAATAAAAAATTATTATTTCAAAAAAATTACGTTGATTACCAATTCATCCGCATATTTGAAAAATAAAATATTTAAAAATTCCAATATAAATAAAATATAGATACCGAAAATTTGTCACTAACTCAATTTAATAATATCACATTATTATATAAGAGAAATTATAACTTTGTTCAATTCTACTAATAATTGTTGTTGTTTTCATATATATTATATATATATATATTAAATGTAACAATTGGTATACGTAATATTGTTGAATATATTTTACAGTGATATAAAATGGTATTCGTATATATATTTTTAACAATATATGTTTAACGTACCTTCAAATACCATAATTAAATAACATTACTCACTCAGTTATTTTAAGTTATGATTTAATAAGTAATTATATATATGGCTAATTGATCGTATGTGTCACGAATATAAAAGATACCTAAAAATTACATTGATCACGTATAATTGTTGGGCTAAATACATTTCTGAATTACATCTAAACCCAATCAACAAATTCATCCGAAATTATTTAAATTAACACGACAGAGAGGATACTCCCTATAATTATATAAAATGTTTAGACAATTTGTACTAAACCATTAAATCCTCCAAAATGAATACATAAAATAATCAACGTAATTGGAGGATTAGTGTAACGTATTTTAAGGATAAAGCTGTCTAGAAGCGAGGAGAAATACAATGTTATAAATGTAGAAAGGTGTATACGAATATCATTTTGTACCACTGTCCATATATTTTTGATTATTTCCAGTGAAATAAAATAATATAACAAAAGGTAAAAATATATTACTATAATAATTTGCCAATGAACTCTCACAAATGTAAAAAACAAAAAAAAAAAAAAAAAAAAACATCGAAATACAAAACAATTTGTGCTGTTCAAATGAAATTTTTATACCCTTCCTAAAATCATCCAAGTGAAAATCCTATAAACAATTTTATTTTTCACTAAATTCTATATGACTAAAGACAAATGACTGTGTGTCTGTGTGTTTGTATGCGTGTGTATAGTAAATGGTATAGTTTTTATTATAAGTTATTTGCTGTTTTACATTTTACACGTATGACCATTTATTTATTAAAATAAAATAAAATCATAATGTATAATTTTAAAGCGTAACATATTTTTAACTTTATTTTGATCACATCGGCTGAATGAATGATTTTATATTTATATATATTAAAGTGTATCAGATCTGTCTCGTAAAAATATATCACATAACATTTTAAAATTTAAATGGTTAATTGATATTAATAATAATACGCAGACTTGGATAATTAATTGATTCCCTTATAACTTATGTTTAATTTTTTGATTTTTAACTAACCACATTAGGTTGCGTATTCGATAATGAATAATAATAAGAATTACACAATAAAATACGTAATTACATATATAAGAACTTGGTATATATACGCATTGATAATTGGAAGAAATTTTACGAATGAAATAATGAATTTTAGTTGTAATTAATTAAATAAATAGTTAAAATAATTAGAAAAAATGTTAAAGAAACTACGACATGGGTAGAGTGTTTTAACATCTAAAAATTTAGTTAGTAAATGTTGAACATTAATCGTTGTTGGAATGGGGAAAAGACGGGTGTCTCACGCTACTATTTTAAATTGTCTATTTTCAAGGTTTTATTAATAACAATTATTTTATATACAGTAAAACCGTACAATAAAATCATAAAAATATATTGGAGTATTGACATATTATGAAAACAAAAATAACAATATTTAATAAAATTGTATTTATAAAAAGCAAAGATTTTCATATATTCAATCGCAACAGAGATTAAACATTTCATGCTGAAACTCGTGTTAGTACACAGCCACGGATAGCCTGAGTTTGAAATAGTAATTCCGAAAAAAGAAGAATTTATGGGATATGTTTGATGCAACATAAATGTGATATATTGAAACAATCCTTTGAAATAATTTGAAATTTATCGAATAATCTAAGATCCACTCAAACTGTGACCTTTAAGAATTGTATCCCTTACCCCGCGAATGGATTAGACGTGTTGATTACTCAAACAGATGCCAAATCAACTCCACAATAGTACCTCTCCTGCATCCATCCTAACATTGCAGTCAAATCAACAATTCTGTCTGCAATTATGTTTCGATAGATGTTTAATTTATTGATTTTATAGATGAATCGCACATATCTTTAAATAGTTCGATCAACACCATATTTTCAAATAAATTCACTTTCTTAGATCCCATTCACAATTACAATGAAACATAGGTAATTCATTTAGATGATTTTCACTCCTATACTAAATCAATTATTTAATATAAGTATTAAATAATTAAATATAGTATTATAAGTAATAAATGAAATTACAGATAAATTGTAGAACGTATGAAATATTTTTAAATAACTCATACCATTCGGCGATGCGCAATCATAATACTTGACACAGCAAATATTCAATGAATGATAATCATTCATATACTTATAGAATTGGTCAATTATATACAAAATTATTAAAGTGATTACTGTATAACAAATTTAAAACTAATTGCAAATCATATTATATTCAGCTTAAATTTCATATAGAAAATTGGAAATAACAAAATATTATTAAAAAAAACTATACACAATAGATAAATATCTTTTGGACAATTACACGATACATTTAACAAACATTTTATACAATTTTCTATTCTGAGTGATGTTACAAACAGATAAAAAAATGTAAAAAAATTTCAATAAATATAAATAAATGTTAAAAAAATATTTATAATTTAGTATAGTTTAAAATATTGATCGATTTTAAGTTATTATTATTCTATAATATTTATAAAATTCTAATAAAAGAATTTATTGTGTTTGCTTGCAATCAATTTTGTACATTTTTATCATGGAAGATTGTGATCTATTGCCAATTCTATTGGATGTTGTAACTGGAATGTTATTTCCAAGTAAATTTTAAGTGTTTTATCAAATCATAAAAATATTTACATATAAATTAACATTATCATAATTACAGAAAATGATGATGATTATATAACGGAACCAGAGGCCGAAACTATTCCAAAATAAATACACATAAAATGTATATTTATATTAAATTTGGTATCAGGATATATTGGATTGTATTTTGGTTAAATTAAAATCAGATAAATTATTATTATAATGAAGGGAAAAATAAAAAATGAAATAAAATAAAAATAATAATTACCAATAAATTGTTTTTTTTATAAAATTATACTAGTTGTATCTATACATAATTGCTGCTTCTATATGTGTGTGTACATCTATATGTTGTGGGTCCATTCCATATACATATTTACATATTTATTTTATTTTATTATATTATTTAGCATCATAACCATAATAGGAAGCTTCTATATATGCTTTCTGCATATCCGTGGAATTTCTACGAATTCTACGTCCAATTGGTTCCAAGTCTGCATAACATTTTGTAAATACTTTTTCTACAGCATTAATTGCTTCTTCAGTAGTAACTTTACGTACAGATAACACTGAATGCAGTGCTTTGGTTTTAACGCAATCCTATATAAATAGAAAAATGAATACCATTTACCATTATTTGATAAATTAAATAATGTAAGTGCTGAGAGGAGTATAGAAAATTAATGTGTTGTATAAGAATACATATTGAGAATATGTCCTCAAGTTATGATCTCATTACATTACAAACATAAAAAATTAAATTAACAAACTCACTTGGTGTGCCTTTTGAATTTTAAATGGTGATGCATCACCTTGTGACCAAGCACTTAAAAATGAACAATGTGCTAAATTTGCGGCACGTATTTCAGTACAAGCTAAATGTTCAATATTTTTAAAATCTAATTCATTTTTACAATAATCAAACATGTGAATCATTTCATGTGTTAATACACCTTGTACCATTCCTTCGCTACGTGCCACATTTTGACAAACAACAATTTGATTTAATTCCGGATCATAACCTCCGCTTACCGCTATATCACATATTTCACATACTATATGACGTCTAATATCAATTGCACTAAATTATTTAATTTTATTAATAATAATTTTCAATTTTAAAAATTGTAATATTTATAAGACAAAACATAATTACCATCCAGAACTTTTTAAAGCGCCCATCATTAATTTTACAAGTGGACTATTTTTAACACATGCAACCACATTTCGTTCACATTTAATTTTAGCAATACCTTCTCTTCCTTCAATGCCTACCAATACTTTACTCCACTTTGGTTTAACTACAGCACCTCTCCTTTCTGGATATAAATCATAGCCCCATTTATTATTTTCATCAGCTTCCGTGCCGGCAGTTCCTTCGGTTGTAACATTAGAAGTGGCTTTTGTTTTACTTTCGGCATTATTATTATTATTATTATTTTCCGATGAATTTGATGTTTTTTCATTGGATACCATTGTAAAAATTTATATTTATCAAAATTTATTAATTTACTAAATTATTAACTAAATTTAACGAAAATCTATGAAAATCACATCGACCTCAAAACATTTTCTTCTAAAGTCCATCAAAAATTAAAATTAAAACAAATTTAAGGTTATGTAATATGTCAAACAATGCATAATTCCCATAGTTCTATGGAAGTGAGTAGTAGTCAAAGCCGATATCGCAGTTTACTGGCCCATTTCTTTTTTGTAAATTTCCACAAATTTTGCTTTGAAAATAAAACCAAATATGAAAATAAAATAAACTAATATTTATAATTTAATTATAATTATTACTTGTAACGTTTTTTTTTTATTTTTATAAATTAATTACATAAATTAAATAGTCAAATATATATATAAAATATCATAATTAAATTTTATGTTGCTGCTTATATTAAATAATAATTAGTCAATAATATTTTAATTGTAATTATATCAATAATATATAAATGTATCAAATATAATTATTATTATTATTATTATTATTATTATTATTATTGTTTTTTAGATTTACAAACGGTACAAAAATCAATATTATATTTATCGGGTAAGCAAATTTCATGAAAATAATGTTTACAATTAAATATTATAATATCAGCTTTTGCACTATCTAAAAATGAAAAAAAAAAAAAAAAAAAATTTAGATTATTATTAAATAAATAATAACTATAAAATATTACAAAATACCTTTACTAATTATATCACGACGACAAAGCCCACATAAATTATCATTTGTTATATAAATAGCTTTTCTTTGTGTTTTTGCTAATTTTTCATGTAAATTATAATAATCAGCAACTAAAATATTATTACATCCATTTTGGATGGATACTTCTAAACTAGAATCGCATAATACTTTAATTAATGAACGTTTTAATTCAGGAATTTCTTGTCCAAGATTGATTTTATTCACTAATATTTCTGGATTTATAAAACCTATAAAAAAAGAATTAATTTAGATTTTTTTAATGTTCAACAATAATTCTAAATAAATGAATCATTCAATTCAATTCAATTTTAATTAATTACAACAAATCAGATGACAGTATAAAATATAATCTTTTTTATAACTATCTGGATTTAATACGTTCAAATTTATTTAAAAAAAAAAAAACTAAACACACTCACCAGCAATACCATCTAATAATTTTGTCATAATTTGTGGTTTATCAATTGATTGATTAATTAAATCATTCCATAAATCCATATCATCATTTTCTTTACAAAAATTAATAGCCATTTGTATATCTTTTAATTTATGTATGATTATCGATAATGCTTCCATTGTATTACCCATACGACCTAATAAGTATACCATTTCTGGATAAAATAATTCACGTTTACATATATCTAATGCTTCTTGTATGGGATAATTATTTGAACGTTTTAAAAATGATAATAATTTGTCATGATGATATTTTGCATATAAATTAACTAATTTCCAATGAAATTTACCAGAATTATCAATTTTATCAAATTCATCTAAGTACTGAAACAATAATTAAAAAAAAAAAACGATAATAGTAAAAAGTTAAAAAATATAATAAAATTATTATGTTTATAATAAATTAATTTACCAAATATAAAAAATCTTGCCGTTGTTCTAATTGTTGAACAACAATTTCCGGTGGTATTTTATTTTTTTCTAATAACATTTCAAAGGCTTTTTTACTATCTAATTCTATTAATGGTACAATCATACGATATATAACATTATATAAATCATGTTTACGTATTAAATCGAATACATCTTTGTGTTGTAATCTATAATAATTTACAAAATTAATATAATATAATTAATGTGTATTTTTAAATTTATTATTCTATTTAATTTATTTACTTTAAATACATTGCCACTGCTTTTTCATATTTACGTTCATATGAATATAATATTGCTAATGATTCTAATAATACATTTTTGTCTTGTTCATTAAAATGATCATGTATTGCATTTATAACAGCTGATGTATTATATAGAGATGGTTGCCATTCCTTAATTAAATTTAAAAATCCATGTGAATCTAATTGTAAATATTCATATAATACCATTTCATAAACATGTGGATTTAAGTTACAATCACTTGTACGTGGTAAATATCCACTAACGGATCTGTTTACAATTTTATTATTATTAATTTTTTTTGAAAAAAATATTATAGTTATTATTGGTATGGGGGTGGGGGTAGTCAACGAGTACTTGTAATTCAGCAAATTATCCCTTCAACCAGAATCTAAGAAAAATATTAAGTATTCACATAATTTAACAGCTTATGATGACTATTTTGACGGTGCAACAACTGTAAAGTTTTGATTTAGATGATGTAAAAGTGTTGATTATGATGTGAAAGGATAACGATAGATCAGTTCAACCAAAAAAATTTGCATACAAAGAATTGTAATGGTTATTAAATCAAAATCCATGCCAAAACAGTTGTTTACATTCAATGAAAAATATTTAAACTAAAGAAAAATCAATTTTTCTAATCAGTTATTCAAAATTTATATAGTTTTTGGCAGGATTAGAAAAGTATGCATTTGAATTTTAAATTGTACATTATTCCGGCACAGTATCGAAGAATTCAGGGAATAAGACAAATGAAAATATAATATACCTTAATTGTTGTACTTTAACAAATTTATAAACTTCTTCTTCCCACAATATTTTGTCATTACCGAATGTACGAAAACATAATTTAGCTGCACTTTCATATTGTTTCAGTGATAGTAAATGATCTAAATATAATCTATAAGAAAAAAAAAATACAAAAAAATGTATAATTAATTAATTTTTCTATTTCCAATTTATTTAATTTATACCTTGCAACACTAACTAATGAATATCGACCACCATGAGTTGAAATAACTTCCATAGCTTGTTCAAATTTTCTATAAAAATAAAATGTATACATTAATTTTAAAACTTGAATTAGTTTTCTTTTTCTATTCGTCATTTAAATTACTTTAATTTTTTTTTTTAATATATAAGTACATATAGGAAAACTATAAATAAATATTAATATAATATTTTGTGTATGTATTGTAATGCATTGATAAATATCATTCATTAAATTCATTACAACAATTTATTGATAACTGTGACCAATCATAAAAATATTCTTTTGGTCTTTGTATTAATAAATTATTTTCAGAATCTGTTGTGGTACATAATTTATTGTCGCCGCCATCATCATTATCATTTATGTTTTTATATAAATTTTGCATATCATTAATTGTACGCTTATGTAATATTAAATGATAATTTTTACAATTACGTGGTAAATAACCGGTATCAAAACGTACATCATGTTTTTTGTAAATATTACGTAAACTACTCAACCAAACGCCCATCGAAATGTCTTCACTAATATATAAATTTAATATATTTGAATTCAATGATAGATAATCAACAATTCCTTTTGATATAATATAACCACCACCTAAGGCATACGGTAAATAACGTGTACATAAATTGAAATTAATTTCTTTCCATGGTCCCGTACTTTTAATGTGTGCTTTACCATTAAAATAACCCCAATATAAATTTGGTATAGGATTTTCTTGAAAATTCTCATGTAACAATTTGCTATCATATATTTGTAATTCTGTTAATATATCACCTAATTTAATATATGTATCATCATCACATTTTAACAAATATTTAAATATATATGTTTTTAATATAATATCTATGCTAACAAGTAATTTTTTAGTTAAATTTTTATATTTATCATTCAAATTATTTATTATTAATAAATCATTAAATTTCAAATTTTCTACATTCAGTCTATTAACTTCATCGGCGGTTAGACCATTTGATCCGATGACAAAGCGATACACAAATTTTGATGTTATATTTATTTTACGTTGTTGTTGTTGTTGATTCATCATAATTTTAAATTTTTCTAATTGTAATTTTTGTTGTAAAATTGTTGGATTCTTTATTCTCCCAAAATTATCATAATTTGGTATAGAAATTAATTGATTTTCATCATTGTTGTTGTTGTTGTGATTACCATCAGTATCAGCATAATTCCATGTTAATTTTAAATTTAACCAAGTTGAACGTATAGCATTTCTTTTATCGACATTATTTGGTGCCGATAAAATTAATATCATTAATAAATTATCTATATTTTCATTCATTTCAATTGGTTTTGGTTGTTGTTGATGTTTTTCTACAATATTTATTATTTTTGACGCACAATTTTGCTCTTGTTGTACATTTGTTAAAAATAATGTTAAATAACTACCCGTAACAAAAGCAAATATTATCATTAAACAATTTCTATTTAATAATTTAAATACAAATTTATTCATTATTTTTTTACTTTTTACTTTTAACGATGTTTAGATTTTTTTTATTTAATTATTAATTAATAAATATTTAACAAAATTGCAAAAAAAAAGTCAATTCACACTTCACTTGAAAATTTTTCCAATATAAAAATAAAAACATAACCTTAAAATGTAGAAATATTTTGGCATATAGTAAAGAATGCGTATAAGGAAAATAACGCTTTAAGTTTACCATTTACCCACCCAACAATAATGTCCGAAAACATTATCTTTTTAAATAAAATAGAAAAACACAAACGTTTTGTTTACATTAAGTTAATACCAGTTAATAACATTCTAAATCAATTATCGTTAAATTGAGATTAATAAATTCTGCTATCGTAATAGTTTAGACTTTGACTTCAAATAGCAGTTTTATAGATACTCTATGTTACCACGAAAAAATTGTATTGTATTGTATACAGCTTTCATATTATAGTTGTGAGTAATGTTGGTAAAATATCTATCATAAAATATAAAATTATGATTTTAATTATACATACCCATGTTCAATTAACCATTGTATTCTATCATCATTTTCATATAGCGTAGCTACAACTATATCCTTTGGTGAAACAATAAAATATTGATTCTCTTCAATAAGACAATCTAAATGATAATCATTACATTTATATTCCTGATATCTATAAAATATTGATAAAATTGATAAAACAACAAATTATTATACATTCAATTTACTTGTATATGTATATATATATAAATTATAGAATACCAACCCTCTTAAAGATAAACTATCTGTACATATTTCTACATAATCACATGATTTATATTGTATAACACATAAGATCGGACGTAATGCTTTATTTGTTTCGGCATCACGCTCTTTTGGATAGCCCAATAAAACTAATTGATTTGATTCAAGTGGTGCTAAACCGGAAACATAAAAATCCGTTTTAAATGTTGATACTATAATGAATGAAATAAAAAACTATTTTATTAAAACGGAAATTCTACACAAAAAAATAGAATAAAAAAAAACTTACTAGGATCGACAATAAAACCAGGCAAATATCTTGTAGAAACTTCTACAGAATTACGTTTACGTATTATACAAATTCGTACGGTATCAACCCAACCAATTAATAATGTTGTTGCATTTGCCCATTTTAAATTACAACGAAAATCACTTAATAATTGCTCTTTTGGTTCTTCCCATTTTATCAAACCTAATGAACATTTTTCACATAAATCATATACACGTACACCTAAGGAACTTGCCCATGCCACGAAATTATCACTCCATGAAATTGCCGATACATATCCTTCGGAATCGCTTAATTTTTGTGGTTTTAATCCTTTTAAAAATGTTTTTTCATATAATGTTAATTTATTATCACCAATTATAAATTTTTTGCCCGAACCAGATTTATAATGTAATGGATCTAATGCTATTGTTTTAACAGCTCTACCCATATTAAGTTTTTGATTATTATCATCTGTATATAATCCATAAATTACAACCTTTAACACAAAAATGAAACAACATTTTACAATTAATTATATCCATTTAAATAATTTTTGTATAATCAAAATATTATTGTAGGTATATAAAAATTTTTAAACTCTCACCATTCCATCGTCAGAACAAGTAGCAATATATTCACCTTTATTATCTACAGATATTTGATTTACAGATACCATATGATCGGGTAAAACTTGTTTTCCATTTAATGATGATGTATCAACAATATTACCTTGATGATCTAATAAATGTATAGCACCCCAATGTGTTCCAAAGCATAAAAACTAAAAAATTAAAAATTGTACTTATAATAATAATAAAATATTTGTTTAATTTTTTTTAAGTGGTTTCCGTAAACAACAAACAGATAAAAAATATTTATTTAAATATTTTAGGTCAATTAAAATTTTTGTCATTTTTTAAAGATAAGGAATGTTATTTTGAAATGTGTGCAATATTTATGAAATAAATATTTTCAGTAAAAACATATAAATTATAAATTACAATAATAAATATTATGCGTATTTACTTTTGAATGAACAGCTATACAACTAACTGCATCTTTACTTAATATATTTTGTAAATCATTTGAAATTCTAACATATTTTAATTTTGGTTCAACTTCTTCTTCTGTACTATCCGTGTCAGGATCCTAGATAGATAAATTGTAATTAATAATTAAAACTTGTAATGGCAATAGTAAAAGTCATATCATTTATTTATTTTAATTATATTTTAATTTGTTTTTTACTAGTATGCTTACACTATTTATTTCAGTCATTATAATTTATTATTATTGTTTCTTTAAAATAAAAAATAAAATTTAATATACAAAACAAATCCGATAGACGCAAAAGTTATAAAATAATAATAAAATAATGAAATGTCAAACGAAAATTATACAAAACATTACTCACTGGCTCACTGCAATCGATGTTATTCCCATGCTCACCATTCTCACAGCTCAAAATCCAAAATATTAATTTGTCAAATTGTCAACTGTCAATGTCAATTCAATCGCACTCAAATTATTTTTCCATTATTCCAAATTCTCTACTATCAATCCGTCAAAATTTTAATGCCGTCTTATTTATATAGATGTCAGTAAAAACGTTAAATATTTCAAGCTGAGAAAAAAAAAAGATTTGTTTTTTTTTTGTATTATTTTGTTGTGCTTGTGCGGTGAAGTAAATTTTTACTTGTTTTCATAAAAAAAAATAACATTTTCATTATTATTTAATATAAAAAAAAACAATGAATAAAAATTCAGATAATAATAATGTTAAAAAACGTAATAAACAAATTGAAAATAATAAAGTAGCAAATAATAATGTAAAAATTAAACCACGTCAAAGAAAACCAATGTAATTTTATTGAAGATAAATATTATTGATTATATTTTTATTATCACACACACCTCATTATCAGCAAATTTTTTTTTTTCCCTTTTTTTTCATTTAGCCAATTTGATAATTTACCAAGTTTCATTCCACATAAAACGTGGACAAGAACAGTAATTATTATTGCTGTTTGTATAATTATTTATTTTACAGCGTTAAATAAATACGAACGTAAATTTGCATCACAAAAAGAAACAATTTTATATCGTTCACAAAATTTACAATGTTCAAATTCATATTTAAAAGAAATGGAACAGTTTCCAAATTGTGTACCACGTAATTGTGGACGTTTTGTTATGGATTCATTATTAAATACGGAAGAAGTAAATAATCTATTGACATTGGCAAAAACTGGTTTATCATTCGGTGGTTCAGATGGTGGTGCATCAATACTTGATTTATATTCGGGTGCATTATCCAAAGGTACGCAATTTATTAATATTTATAAATTGTATGAAGGTGAAAATATATTTTCAACTGAAACATTAAATACTTATAAGGTAAATGTTTATATTATTATAAATTTTTAAGTTCCTATTAATCTATTATTTATAATAATTACATTTTTTTAGTGTGTCATTTGTGCGTGTATACATTTTGTCTTTAGTAAAAGCCACACACTTACGACCTTTATATTGTGTATTATCAATTATTTTTTTTATTTCTCTTTAGATGGTTACCAAAAAAATTTCGCATGCAATTAGTGATAAATTTGGTATTGAAGAGAGTTCAATATATTTAACATATCCAACATTTTTCTCAAGAATTACAAATGAAACGGCAAAAACAATTCATGATGAGTATTGGCATCCACATGTTGATAAGGTAATTGATTTTTATATTCTTTTCATTGATTGCCCAATTATATATTATTAATTATTTTTCCTATCTATTTCTTATACATAGGAAACGTATAATTCTTTTCATTATACATCGTTAGTATATTTAACAGATTTTAGTAAAGATTTTAATGGTGGACGTTTTATGTTCATTGATGATCAAGGTAATAATAAAACATTTACCAGTACTATTGAACCGAAAAAAGGCAGAGTAAGTGCATTTTCATCTGGTGCTGAAAATTTACATTATGTGGAAAAAGTTACATCCGGGACACGGTAATAAATAAATTAATTAAATTTGATTCAATTATAAATTTGTTTATGTTTTCTACAGATATGCTTTGACAATATCATTTACATGTGATAAAACATTTGCAATTTCTGAAGCAAAACATCTTAATTATGATTAATCATTAAATGATAAGATGTAGGAGGAGGTAGTCTGTATCGTATGAATATCATAATACATTTTGCTAAGTAGTTACAATTACAGAAAAAAAAATAAATAAACAACCATTCCAAAGACAAATGTTTTTGTTCTTACCTTTTAAAGTATTATTAGACGCAATATATTAACATTTAGCAGATACATTTAATCTTGTGCCAATCTAAATCACAAGATATCTTATAAAATTAAATTTATATCAGTCAAAAATTGTATCTGTTCCATCCAAAAATTAAATGCGTAATAATTTTAATTAAAAGTTAAAAATAATATTGAATACAATCAGTGAGATTACAAATATTTAAAATATTTGCAACAAATGTTGTATCAGATGTATTAGATAAAAAAGTTATTTAATTTGTAGTATTTATTTATTTATATATATTTTTTTTTTATTTAATTATAATAATAAAAACACCCAACTTATTATAAAAAAATCTATTATTTATTCGGTCCAACGATGTGTACAATTTTGATTTGTACATACATAATAAAGTCTCATTTCTTCTTCAGCACGTCTTGTTTGTGCTTGGAAAAATACAGCTTCACGATGGCCACACTTTGGACACGCATGATCTTCAGTACGTGGTAATGTTGGATCTGATATAACATCCGGTACAATATGTGTGAGTTCACTGGTTTGAAAAAAAAAAAAAAATGTTATTGTTATCATTAAAACAATTATAATAATTACTTACTCAATTTCGTGCATAATTTTATTAACATAAATGCAATTTGAATCAGCCTCTTGTTTATAATCACAATTTCTACATGCATATAATAAAATTTTATTTTCTTTATCTTCTTTTGGATATAACATATTATTACTAAAACGACAAAATAATTAATAAGAATTACTTTCATAGAAAATAAATTTCAGAATAATAATAATAATAATTTAGATATTCACCATTCTTGACAAAATCTTATTCCAACAAATCCTGGACCATCATCATGTACATCATAACCGGACATTTTTTATTATTTTGATAATTATATGTTTTGGAATATATAAATAGAATGTTTACCACAAATTTTTGAATTTTTTTCTATCTAATTTTGTTTATTTTTGTGCTGGGCTGTTCCCTTTTGTTCCAATGTATCACAAGTTAATATTGTTTAACGTTTACACAAGTAACACGGTGTCCATATTTTCTACAATATAATATACCGATTCAAAACTGCAAAAAATAATTAATTTATGATAAAAGTATAAAAAATTAATTTATTAAACATAATTTAATTTAAATTACAATAAAAAAAACTATAAAAATAACCAACTTGACACTTCAAAAACTTATGTGAGAATGAATTTGAAATTGAAAAAATAATAAAGGAATGCATACGCAGAGTAAAGAGAAATCATTTTTTTTTTGACATTGACATATGAAATTGGAAATATAAACATCGCGGGCCACCGCCATGTAAAACACAAATGAGTCTCTTTTCCTATCCATAGACAACGCCATCTATTGCAAATAATGTAAAACAGAAATAAAAAAAATTTCTTTATAAAATTGACATTTCTCGCCTTCCATTTTGAATGAGATATAATATTTCGTATTTTCCATGCTGCGTACAAATCGACATCATCGTTTTGACATTTTGTTTCGCTCGTTCACATGTAAAAGTTCTTCGTGGTAAAAAGGTGTGTGTTCTTTTATTTTTTTCTAAATAATTTTACAAATAAAATATAATTGAAAATTCTTATAAAATTGTGAGTTCTTTTTTTGGCGTGTAATATATTATTATAATAAATTATCATATTATATTAATCAATAATACCAATAATAATAATAATATATATATATATTTTTTATTTATTTATTTCAATATCAATTTTAGTTAATGTGTTGGAGCAGATTGTAATAAGTGTATAATAAATTAGAACGAAAATTTTGGGAAGTTTTTTTTTATTCAAATATATTCAGGAAAAAACAATTAACACGGTTAATACCCGTTCCAAAGTCTTAATTCAATGTGTATGGCTATTGTGGTGAGTTATTTTTTACATTAATTTTTATTTTACAATTTTACGCAATATTGTGAAATTCAAATACACTAAAAAAAAGTTTCACCTAGTTTTTTTTTTTTCTTCTTTTTTTATTTTTTGGATTCTTTTATGTTTTTTTTTTTTTTTTTATAATTTGTCTAGCAGCAAAAGTGTTCTAATTTTTTTTTTTTTTTGTTTTTTTACAACAGTAAATTTTAGTAAATGACCTTTTTTTTTTTATTTCATTTGCTCTGCTGGCCGTCAATTCTTTTTATTACTACTTATGCAAGTTTTTTTTTTATTTTATTTTTTGCATATTCTTAAATTATAGGTGTCAATTTACGTATACTTTTTATTTTAAATTTTTATGATGAACTCTCTATATTTTTTTTTGGTAATTTATCAAAATAACCAGAAATAATAACCTATTTTTAATTTTATATATGTTGCAAAAAAAAAAAAAAAAACAAATGATTATATTTAAATTGGGGTGCGGCATGGTTTTTTTTTTTTATATAACGTTTTCTACAATTTTTTTTTTTATTACTTTATTTCGTAATATTGTACCATTACCATTTTCAATGTAATTTTGCAAAGTTTTATTCTTTCAATGATTTTTTTTAACGATAACAACAACAACAACGACGACGTATTAAAGCAACTACTAAACAATAACGAATAATTTTTTATAGTGTGACGTCAAGAAAAATAAAAACATGTTAAAACTTGAATGAACTCAAATAAACTCTTTTTTATAATAATTCTATTATGTTATTCCTGCTCGTCGTTGCCTTTAACATATTTATTTTTACAATGTCTACTATCCTTTTATTGTGTCGTGGTGTTTCCTCTTTGTTTATTCAAAAATACAGAACATAAAGCAAATAAAAAAAAAATGTTTTGAAGATGATGATGTTTATATATAAATTTCTTTTACTGGCTGAGGCTGACTGCCTGAACTGAACATAGAAAAATAAAATTTATAATTATAATTTATGTGTGTGGCTAGGCTGGATTGGAATGTGATTATGTGTTTTTGAATTGTATATTTAAACGCAATGTAAAAAAAAAAAAAAAAAATAGAAACACAGTTGAGTTCATTTATTTCATTAAATAATATATAAAATAAAGATTAGATAAAATGTGAAATCTACAATCCATACTAATTTTTTTGTTTAGCTAACACTGAATTCTAATACAATTATTAAAAATTATAGGCATATTAATATTCCAATTCCTTTCCAGCATGTAATAAGTTTCGCATATATATTCTTTTTATCAGTATTTCTATATCAGTAAAATAAATGCGGTTCTTAATATACATCACATCAATATAATTATATGATATTATAATTGCTATCATATCGTACAAACAAAGTTATTTATATTTAATTATATTATATAAAAAGTTTTAGAGGTTGTGTGTATTTACGTGTGTTTGTGTGTGATTTGTTGTTGTTGTATGATGGCATGTTTCTTTCGAATTTTTAATTGACGTCAATATTATATTATATGTATTTTTTAATTACTTTATTTAATGTAGAGAGTAATTTGAAAAGAAAATAAATTCCAAAGTTAGAAAAAAAAAAAAAAAGGAAAAATGCTATAAAATTAAACGCATTGAATTATCATCATCATCATTAATTCAAAATCATATGTTTTTTTTTTTTATTATTCTTTAATACAAGAACGCGACATACGCAACAAAAAACACTCACACACACACACACTCAATTTAGTGATTCATTAGAATTTATGGAATTTATTCAATGACGTCTATATTGCAATTATATGTTACTTGTTGTTTTGAATAACTCTTCAATATATCAATATTACATAGGATACAAAAAATTATTTTTATAAATAATATAGTGTTTAGTTTAGATACAGATACTCTTTGTTTAATTAAACTGGAATTATCTGTTTGGTTTTTTCTGATGTCTGTTACTACTCCAATTTATCAAATACATACATTTTGATGATGTTAGTATTAAATCTTGGTAGGTGGTAGGTAATGCGCTACATATATTTTTATTAGTATTGCTAAATAGTTATAATAACAATAGAATTCGAATATTTTTCTTTTCAATAGCTATAATAATATATTTATTTATTCCTCAAAATATAAATTCTATACTATAATATTAAAAGATTTTTCTTTTCTCGTAACAACAACAATACACATGATATTAGAAGTGCATAATTTCTTATAAGATTATGTAGGTAGACAGAGAGGGTATTTGTTAGGCTGGTTGATGTTTAAATTAATTAATAGAATTAATAAGATGTATTTACAAATAATTAATATCTATCTAACTTTACCCACCACCACCACCAACCATATCGTTACAATTTTACATTTCAATTATATTGAATTCTTAATACACTTTGTTGTAAAGATTATTAATTATTATTTTGCCATATTTGATGCACCCAAATGCATTAATTTGATTAATTAATAAGATAGTGTTATCACTGCGAAGCTATGTACTTGTAAATTTATACAAAAAACAAAAATTATTTTATTCTTATATTTATTTTCTTGTATATCTTTATTATTTATATCACATAAACTTGTTTCTCTTGATGGGACACCATATATAGTTTATTCCATTGTAGCTTCTGCAACAGTATCACCGTGTGACACAGTCTTGTTGAAACCACATTTTATAATGTTTAAACTGAATATGAGTGGTTTTGGTATTAGTCGTATAGCGTATAGTGTGTCATGATCATAAGTAAAATATATATATCAGGAAAGAATTTGTTTTGTTCATTAGTATATAAATATTATCTAAAAATCCCCATCATTATTCCATATTTATTCTTCTAATGCTTACTTATGGGGGATGGAAAATATGCTTTTCCAGCACTCTATCTTCAAAAATTTGTTGATATAAAATTGAACTGCTCTACTATACTACGGATGAATTCAAAGCATACACTGAAGTCCGTTGCAGTAATTGTTCCATTAATTACTAATTAATATACATACAAAATGTTAATGTTTAGGTGTTACTCTTTTGCTATCTATTTATAATATTTATATTAATATTTTTTTAAAGATTACCTCATCTCTTCCGTTTACGGGAGGTTTTTTTTTTTTTTTTTCTATGCACCAAATAATTATTGGCAAGAAAAATTTTCAATTTAAATTTAAATTTTCGTCTAAAACAGTTTATTTTCATGTGCGCGCGGTGTCCGGAAATTCATAATTAATAAATTTTATTCAACGAAATAAACAGAAAATAACTAAATAATTAATAATACATAAAATTTAGTTTTTTATTTGTATATTTGTATTTACTTTAAGTATTATAAATTCTTCGAATTTCTGTACATTCTAAAAATATACAAATATAATTAATATATAGAGTAAAATGCACTAAATGTCGACGACAACACTTCTTTAAAATCAAATATATATTAATTGAATATTTATTATTTATTTATTTATATTCTATTTTTTTTTTATGAAGTGGACCCATTATCGGATATATTTGTATAATATATTTTTAAAAATGTTTTTATTATTAATTATTTAATTTATTTGTTTGTTTGTTATAATTACAGACATCACCACCACCACCACCACCACCATACAAATTTAATACAATATACTCTATTACCCAATTCGAAATGTAAATCCCATCGAACAGCTTGATATTAAAATTAAATTAAAATAATTAATGGTAAATCATCAATAAGCCTTAGCACATTAAATAGCTGTAACAAGCTGCTTCATGACATTTTCATTTCGAATAAGGGATATTATTATTCTATATACACAAAATAAAACACTTGAAATAATTTGAAATAGAAAACTTCACGTTATTTGTTTGTTCGACAAAAATATTCTATCAATATATACACACACACACACACACACAATCGACGATTACTTTGTAAATTATAAAATAATTATAAATTGGAATTTATGAACATATAAATTTGCTATTCAAATCTTCATGTATTTTTATCTGTTATCGTTATTTTACTTGGTTTTTATGTTTGTTGTTGTTGTTGTTTTATATTCAATTTATATTATTATCTTATCTTAAGTTAAATTCTTTTTCTTATACATTTTTCAATACTTATGGTTACTTAGTGTCGTTTATTTTATATATTCTGTGATTACACTGCGCTTCCAGTTTTGTTTTTATCTTGGTTATCAATAAATTTGATTGTAAATTAATATAAAATATATATAGAAAGTGTTGTCAACTAAGAAATAATTGGGAATGTAAGATAGGTTTTAGTTGAATGTTTTATGTTTAGAATAAGCTATTCGGAAACCATTCCTATGTTGTTGTATGATAGTTGATAATTATTTTTTGGTAATAATAAAAAAAATTATGGGTCAATTATGGGTTTTAAAATTATATGTGTGTGGTATTTAATGGTAGTTTATCGCATGTGCGGCGAGGGCAATTTTTCTTGATAATATTTTGTTTCATAGTTGTTGTTATCAAAGACATATATTGTTCATTATCAATTCGGCGAATTTGAGTAAACATTTATTACAATAAATTTCGTAAATTATGGAGTGTACATTAATCAAATCATCAATTGGTTTGACATTTTTGATGTTACTTTAATTACACAAATGACTGATTAACACAAAATATTTTATATAGTACAAAATTTGTCGCACATATAATTCTATTTATCTTTTTGTTTACGTATTTAAATAATAGTATTAATAATAATAATAATAATAATTTATTAATGTTGAATTATTATTATTATTATTATTAGTACTATTATCAATACCTGTATGCAATTAAAATTTAAAAATAAAATATAAACTGGTATTACCTACATTGTATGAATTTTACATTTTATAAAATGTAAACTTTTATACACACGAAGAAATAATCGTCATAAGTTTTTCAGTCCTTCGCATTTTAAAATTCGATAAATATTATTAAATAAAAAAAAAATTGCAAATGTATTATAATAAAATAAAATGATTAAAAAAATGTTAACCTTCAATAAATAATAATAATAATAATACATGTTCCTATAGACACTGCTTGTTTTACTGCGGCGCTGTTATATGGCTATTCATATATATATATTTGTCGTTATTTCGTGCCATGTTACACTAGTTACACGACTTTGTTTAGAATAATTTATTTTTACTATTATTGTTTTGTAGTATATACACTTAAAAGTACTTGCATATACTAAATTACTAACTAACAATAAGACTATAACTTTTATTATTATTTGTACCAATACTTAAGTAAATATATGAATTAATATTATATAAAAATAAATATGTAATATAAAATAGAAATCGAATAAAAATTATATGTTTCGTCAATGCTATTAATTTTGCACAAATAATATTATGGTATCTATTTAGAGATAGTTAATTATTATTTTATGAATAACAATTTTGATATATTATTGTTTTACGGAATTTTATTGTTTATTGGTTTTGTTCGTTTTTTCGTTTTTTCGTTGTTAGAGTCGTACAAATAAATATATTTAATTTAATTTATTCAAATTTTAAATATAATAATTATGCGGTTACTCTACCATTGCATAAAATGAAAATATAGTAAAACGGAAATAATAAGCATCATTAAATATCGCATAGATATATATTTTATTGGCTAAAATACAATACGCATTTATGCGATGAATTATTTACCATTGGAGCTGTCTGATTATTAGATCATTAACATTTGGTAAAATTTTTGTGTGCTTAACGTGTTTAAACATAAGAATGAGAGAAAGAAATGTTTGGAATTTGATTGTCGAACATCGTTTGACATCAAATTTTATTGTCTAAACTTTGCTCATATACTGAATACTGATGATGTCGGTTTGACCCATTAATAAAATGATTTCATTCAAAATGTATAAATTAAATTGGTAATAAATTTGAATAATAACAAATTGACGACCAATATAAAAATTACTCTAATAAAATATATGCAAATATTTTGTTTTCTATAATTTTGATAAAATGTTAATTTTGTTAATTTTTATCAAGCTTACATTCTCTAAAATCACTCAGCTACTGTGTCCATAGACAGATGATTCTCCATCGATCGGAATATCTTGTAATTTGATGGAGTTGTAATGTTTGGTACGGTGGCTGGATTAAGACACGCCTCAACTAAGTGCTTCCAACTGAATCTTAACAATTGTTACGACATGTTTGTTTCTTCTTGGCATATTTTGTAGTTTTTCCCTTCAATGGATAGTTCATATTGATCAATTATTGGTAGCGTATAGTATTTAGCAGCTCATAGTACACCAATCTCTTTTGATGTCATCATATGCATCCTACAATACAATTCCTTTTAAATCACTCCCATTGTTTTTAAAATAAAAATGTAATATTGTTTAATGGGTTCTATGCTTTTGTTGTATTTGTCATAAATATCTTCCATCCAGCAACCATATGCTTCCAATTTTTTTTTTTTTTTTTGGTTGATCTAATCTTTATTTTTAACCATTCACATGAAAATCATCAGTTTTAAAGCATTGAAACTATTCGTGTAACATTTTGTTTTTAATATAATTTTATGTTTACCATATGTTTTTACAATGAAAACGATCACTATATCAGCTGCAACAGTTTTCTTTGAAATAAAGTAGCCTATATATATATAAAACGATAAGTGGTTGACGGGAAAACCATGAAGTTTTCTATATTATGCTTGTGGAAACTATGTGTATATGTTGAAAAAACACTATAATAGAATGGAAACATACATTTATGTGTTCGACTGAATGTTAAACCATTTATTAATTTAAAGTTAAATTATCACCACTCACGATTGACATGTAATGTAATGTCATTTTATCGGTTTTGTACGGAGTCTCATGCAATATTTTCTAATATCATATCTGAAACGACTGTGTAATAATTAATTCTTTAAATTACATATACTATATTTAAAAACATTGTATTTGTGATACCGGAAAATAAATACCACGACCCATATATGATCCGGTTCGATTTCAGATCGTTCGCGTTAAAAACATAAATAAGGAATAAGTGGGTGGAAGAAGAAGAAATAAATGTTTTCTTAATTTGGGTACAAATTCATGTTAAATTAATTAATTATAAAAACTATATATAATTCAATTAACTTAATTATAATTATTTAATTTATTAAAACGTTAATTTTGGCGGTTGTGCTTGTACATATTATTTATGTTTATATAGAAATATGTATTATATTTTATTTGTCATATATGTTTTAGAATAAAAATACATGTAATAATAAATTATATGATGTCAAAGTTTCAATATTAATATTTATATTCTTATTTAGGTCATAGTGACGCATAGTGAAATTCCTATCGAAACAGTAAATACATATAGATATACATAAATATTGGTCAGGTACAAACCTACGAAATATATAATCGTATTGGATAAATAATATACCCAGTGAAATTGGACATTTAAAAAATATTATGGATTCACGCTATATATTTTTGCACGTACTTATTATAAAAATAATAATAATAATTAAACTTAATATTCGTGGTCTCTAAATAATTATAAATTTAATATACTTGCCAATTTCGATAGCTAAATGCTAACTAATACATACAGATGTGTAAAAATTTTATTAACTAAAACCAATTTAAAATATTATAATCTACTTTTTTTAGTAAAACTTTTTTCTCTTTATCAATAATATCGCTGATAAGTAGTACGTAATATTAATTGTTGTTATGGAACCTTATAATATTCATTAAATTCCATATATAAATAGTTTTAATTTTCGGAGTTATTGTTTAATTATTAACGAAACATTGATCTAATTTATTTAATATTTCGTTTGTGATAAGAAACGATTTACGATGATTTATTTTAAATTGAAGTAAATCCATTGACATTAATTAATGTTTATATACAAAAAACACTCTTTTCAAAATTTCCATTCTGTGAATCGGATTTCACACTTTTTCCCACACATCTTTGGTTAAACGGATACCACACTTTCAATATTCTTTTGTCATGTGCATTATGTTTTTTTTGTTGATGTTTTATCAATTTACAAATCAATGATTTAACGTAACCCCATATAAAATGTAATGCGATGGTGTTAAATTACATGATCTTGTGGTGGTCAATTCAGACGTACAAAACAACGATATCATAATGAATTGTTGAATTTACCAGTTATAAATCCATTGTTAAACTGGTGATTTGCCAAAGCGAACCGGGAAACAATTTTTTTTTCTTAATTATTTGTCATTTATCGCATCTGTTGTCGAAATAGGAAATAAATAATGAATCAACCTTTAGTTAATTATTTTATTTTCGTATTCGAATTTATTATTATACAATTTTTTATCATCTTCTTCTATATTTATCTATATTTTATTGCATATTTATTAGAAAATGATGATCATTTGTAATGTAACAATATAATAATATATATTTTAATTTAATGTTAATAAGTATATAATCATTATTTTTAACATGCGTAAACGAAAATAATATCAGAATAGTTTTGAAAATCATTTCCGTATATTTTATGGATCATCAAAAAACATGATATATCTATTCGTTGGTTCTGTAAATATAATCATAATAATTATATGTGGTATTGTTGTTATCTGTAACTAACTATATATTATCACAATCAATAACATTTAAAAGTCATTTGTTGAATACATTTTTTTTTCTTTTATTATTATTAATCTATATTATTGCATTTATTTGTATGTTACCCACCCACTTGTTTATTTGTTCAGATACAAATCGTGTATAATCTTTATGATAAATTTAAAGTACTATAAGTATAAGATACGATGTGCAGTCATATAGAAACATAATC
Organism: Bibio marci; assembly: GCA_910594885.2. NCBI lineage: Eukaryota > Metazoa > Arthropoda > Insecta > Diptera > Bibionidae > Bibio > Bibio marci. The sequence continues at coordinate 41,944,656 of OU343117.1, forward strand.
TTTTGTACTTACTGTATTTCGAGTATACTTCAATTTACTGCATGACATTAAAATCTAGGTATACGGGTTTTTATCCTACTCCAACCTGAGCTATATCGGCAGCTAACATCTTACAATCCCGAAATGTTTAGGATCTTCCATCTATATACTTCTTTCTGGACTATATACACGAGTTAATTACTTAGGCACACATTTAAAAGATAGAATTTTTGTATTATCATAATTACATTAAATTTTTTGGTGTCTAATCTAATTAACTCGCTTCGAATATATGTAATAATAAATAAAATCATAATTAAAATGATTGTATTTCTCATTCAAGTATGTTCTAATTAATATTGATTAACATATTACATTTATTTATTTTGTTTAATAAACGCATATTAGAGGTGTATAAGCAATATACTGTCCATATAGTTAAAAAGTAACAGGTGGAACGCAGGCAATATACGTCGAGCATATTATTTTTTTTATTATAGCTCATTTATTTGATTAATTGTTATCTTATCATTGTTTATTTTTAATGTACAATTTTTAATATATAAATGACTTATCAAATACATTATTTTTTGCAACAATTTTTTTTTTTTTTTTGTTCAATTGAAATGTTTCATGAAATGATTAATTTTATTATAAATATAATTATGTGTGTGTGTGTGTGTAATGATGAGATAAAAATTATTAAAATATTATATTAGAAAAATTGTGGAAATAGAAATAATAAATGTGGTGACCGCGCGCACTTTATGTACCCTCTGTTTTTAATTACGATTGACTTTGAATATAAGATTTAAGGTTATCTGCTCAATTATAACTTGATATTTATTTTTTAAATTAACTTAAAAAGTCAATCTAATTATAAATGTATCATATATAAATTAAGATACTTGATCGAATGTGGTTTTTAGATTATTGTTATATGATAATATTTATTTTAATATTCATTCTGGTATTTATTTTTCATATTAATATTATAATTTTATGTTTGCGAATATATATATATATTTTTTGGTTTTTTATATATACAAATTTTGTCCGATAATATCTGTCGTTTTTTATCTTTCTATACTATGAATTAGATTAAATTAAATTAAATTATGTATTAAGTCTGTCCTATACAAAAAAAAATAATAATCACCGAATAAGCGCCATTGATTATTGATATTTGATACAGATGACAAAAATCGACGACGTTAGCCATATTTATAAATAAGAAAACGGAAAAACAACAAACTCGAGCCGCCACCATGAATCGATCCACAAAACCATTTATTGTAAACAAGTTTTTATTTATTTATTTATTTATTTAAATTAAATTCATTGTATTATAAATTTTTACTTCAATCAAACTTTGGCAATTTTTTTCCTTTCCTAATATAATTGCAATATTTAAATTTTAAATCAAATCAAAATGGTTTTTTTTTTGAAGACAAAATATATTCGCATTAATGAATTCAATTTAAATAATATTATAATAATACCTATGTGCAAATTGCAAATATCCGTTTTTTAGGCACATATATGCATTAACTATATAAAAAATATTAATATTTCAATCAAAAGTATCGGATCCATTAAATTTCTATCGCACCTTCGTTCATCTTACAGTGTAATGACTGTTTGATTCTTTGTCTGAAGTATTCCTAGTCTTTTGAGACGATCCATTCATATGAAGTAAATTTTACTGCATCAACCGGCATAAGTGGTATAGTTTGCAGAGGCCAATTTTTTTTTGTGAATACGCCAGGTGGGAGAGGAATAGAACTTCCCAGTTTACTGTACTTGTAAATAGTTTTTAATTACATTTGCCGTATGCAATGCCAAATTGTGCATCGGTTGTGAAAAATTAATTTGTTGTATCTATTCAGCCATTTTAATGGGTTTTCCGTGACTGTTTGCTATATATACAAATGCATTAGTTTGTCGTCGGGGTAGACACATTACCAGTCTTTTTTTTTCTGAAGGTTTCAGTTATAATTCATATAGTACACAACAATTTTTTTTTTTTTCATCTCTCACCAAATACCCACAGCATAATTTTATCACACTATGACTATTTGATGAACCAGTTTCATTGGGTTGTACTCAAGCTTAGAATTCTCATAATAAATCCATTTTTCATGTTTAGTCATAGAGAAAACCATTTCTTTGTTTTGTTTTTGGGGCAGCAATTCACATGTGATTTTTCGGTTCTGTTAATTCATATGTGGAACCCATGTTGAAAGTTTTTTTGTTTAATTTAATTTTTGAGTGACCCATTTTAATGCTGCTGCCAATTGTGATTGTGTTTTGATAATTATCTTCGTTCAGTAATTGTTATAATTCTGCTGTGTCTTTGAATCTTTTTTTGCTGTCCGTTGTGCGTCGTTTTCAATATCAAAAATACATTTCATGAATTGTCTGAAAACCATTTTCTGCATGTACTAAATCATCTAGATCCATGTTCACCACATAAGCTTCTTGTATAGCATTCGATGACTTTCAGCAGCGGATTTTTTTTTTTTTTTTTTTTTTTTTAAATGACAAACAAAATAATAATACTTCCCATGCAAAAGTTATTTATAGTTTTAACCAAATGTTAATCGACTACGTTTGTCTGAACGTTTATAATGATACTATTCAAAGGCGTTACACTACTATGTCCACATAATAAAATATATAATAGCTATAAAAAAAATGGGATTATATAAATATAGTTTTCCATATGAAATTCTTAGATTATCTATTTCGTCTATATGATGGTTCCTATGAGATAATTTTTGAGAAAGTGAAGACTTGCACGCATGTAAGACGCTGGTATAGCGAGGTATGGTAAAGTGTTTGAACAGAAATGGGTATAGTAGCACAGTTTTATACATAATTTATATAATTTTTGTATATATATGTTCTAAATAATTTTTCCGTATAATCATTCAATATTACATTACGAATCACCTCTGCTCACCCACACAAATTTTTTCTTTTATTTAATTAAATTTTTTTTTTTTTGCACTAAATAAATATAATTTATGCGTACCGACAATAAGCTGTTGTACCACCGCTCGCGATTGTTTATTCGCAATATATTTGTGTTTCGGATTTCTTTTATTGTTTAATTTGGTTGCGATGATTTGATGATTTTAAAGAATATTTATTATAAGTTTTTTTTTTTTATTTTTTCGCCAAATATTGACTCTCGACGCGGCGGTGTATCGATTTAATTTCAAAAGTATATATAATAAACAAACACTCATTATTTCAATTTTTCATCTTACATTATATAATGTTAAGTGTTGTTAAACGTACTTTTTTTTTTATTTTTTTTAAATCTTATACTCGTAAATTAAAATTTTGTAGTGTATAGTTTAATGTACTGGTATATATTTTTCTATGTTTCGTCTCTGTTCTTATATCAATGTATATCGTATAAATATATATATATAAAGATATTCTGCTCCTGACCTCGGTTAAACCAAAAAGGCTATTCACCGTCTGGTTCATTGAAAATAATACAATACATTTACTATATACGACTATTGATACATACAAATAAATATATTAAATTATTATATAAATAAGAAAGAAGAATTTTAAAGTTGATTTTGTAATACATTTAAGAACTTACAGCACGCATACATCTATAAAAAATTAAAAAAATCGAAAGAATGTTTTTGCAAATTTTTTTTTTTGGGTAACACAAAAATAAAATCTTATATTATATTATAAAATTATGTATGTGTATTTGTGTACGCAGGTATATTAATATGATCACAGACATGATGAGAAAAAGGTATCAAATTTCCGGTTTATTTTAAAATATACTTATAGTCTTCATATAAATATATATATATTAGGTGTACAAATGAATTCGGTTCAATACCTTTAACAATATCTCGATAAATAAATGTTTTTTTATATTTTTTAACTGACAGACTATCGAAAATATTCGAGATTCTCATATAAAAAAAACATCAGTTCAAAAGTTTCGAATTGATTGATAAACGAACACAGTTTTTTCTTATAAATTTCATAATTTATTGTACAATATATACGTTACGTATTCTTTCCATATTTATTAAAAATATAAAATAAATGTGCCATATATAAATTGTTTGCGAAATTATATTGTTATTAATATATAAAAATTGATTGATTTATTATTTTTTTAAATATGGGCCATAATATCAGTAATAAAAAAAGATAGTATGTGATTAAAATTTATAATTGAAGCAGGAAAAAAAATAATAAAAATAAGCGAAATATATTATTGTTGTTTTATATTAATACAGAGCGTCTATCACCTGATGGTGTGTGGTTGTTAAATAATTAGCGAAAAATTAATTATTTTGAAAAAATAAGGTACTAGCAATATTTTCACTTTTGATAATATTTAAAATTCGACAATTAAATGGTGTATATACCAACAACATTACCGTACCACCAATTCATTGTATAAGTTTTTTTTTGCTCTAAAGTCATAAGTTTTTGTTTTATTAAAAATGTCTCATCGCATATCAGATGAAAAATTAATTTTAAAAATTTTACCCATAATATATATTGACTTTGGTTTGAAGAAGAGGACTATGGTATTTATAATCAAATTTACCAATTCATATGCGTATGAATCGAAAGATTTTCACATTTTTTCCTATTACAAATACAATTTTATATTTATTTTATGTATTTTTCAACTAAATGTTCATTTGATTAGTACATGACTTACTTTTAACTACTCAATGGGCATTATAACCCAGTTGCCTTCTCCAACACGCTTCTCCCATTTTATCTATCCGCAGTCAATGTCTTTTAATCTTAATTTTGGATTTTAAGGATCTTTATATCACAGTTTAATAGTTGTATATGAATTCCACCCAAAAACGAATAACTTTAAATATATGGTTTGGAATGCTAAAATGAACATAATCCACAATATAATGTGGATCTTAAAAATATATATAAATGTAATTAATTGTAAATAATAATGTGCATTTATATATCAAAAATATATATATAGTTTCCGATTAATAATTGCTGTGAATTGTTACAATTTGGCTATAAAATTCGATATAAATGTCGGACAGAAGATATACCATTCTATTGACGTGCGGTTAATTTAATGGTAATCAATCTACAAATTTTCACTCAGTAGTACGACAATTGTAAGGAGTTGGGTATATGTTCAGTATATACACCTATATGGACATCTAAATTTTCAGTATTTTAACTTCTTCTAAAATATACCATATTTACATACCACGTGCGTTTCTTAACGCAACAATAACATTCTAAAAAACACAAATGTAAATCGTATCGACTGGCGGTATGATGGATGATTCTTGTCAATTTCATAATTTTTATGCACAAAATTGATATGAATGTCAATGGGTTGTTTCAAGTTCATATGTATTTGGCATAGAGTAATTTAATATATATAGAATTCAAATAGTTTCTGTAAATAATGGCAAAATTGGCTGCCAATATATTTTATGATTGATGAACGCTATACCGCCATGGCGTTACTGAGTGATTTAACATATTCTTGCATAATTACATTATTGCTTTCGCCATATCAATAGTCTTTTTGTCTTGCTATACAAATTATTTCTTTACATAAATCTAACAAACGGCACAACCACCATGACTGGCTTTAAATTATCTTAATTTTAATTTCTCAGCAATTGGTTTATTTATTTTTATATTAATGGTCCATTTAACGGATGAATGTTAGATTGAGTTTTCGTGTACAACCTTTTCCTTTTCGTTGATCTTATTTGTTTACATTTTTGGTATGGTGTAAATTCATATATCATTCAATTACCAATATTTTTGATTTCCCATATTATATTTGAAATTGTAACTTATTTTTGCAACTGGGCACAATTCAATCACCATTTGTGCTATACTGAATTATAATTAACTATAATTTCCATTTTTTTCTGCTAAAATTTTTATTTATTTTTATTCATTTTAAAATTATCTTTTTTTTTTTATCTATTTATTTATTCATTTTAAAATTATCTTTTTTTTTTATCTATTTATTTATTTATCTAATAATTTTATTTATTATTATTAAATTTTATTTTATTTATAATGGAAATTTTTAAATATATTTTCAATTATTTATTTATCGCATTCGCATTACACATTTGATAGTTTCTCAAAATAATAAGACATTTATATGTAAATACATATTTTATGAAATAATTTATGATATAGATTTGGGGGGCTATCATGGAAAAAATCCGATACGTCTTGTCTCAAAATTATGGATCATAGAAATTTCCGATTTCGGATGATTCACCTTCCCATATATAATAATTTCCAATATATGTAATTTATTTTTCAAGTAATATAGCAAATAGAATAATTTCAATTAATCCGATACCTATTCGACACATAAATATAGATGTCGAATTTTAATGTTAGCTATCGTACAAAAAACGACAGTGTATTTTCATAACGCGACCGATTCGGTTCGATATTCTTATGAAAACGGGTTTTAAATTTAATTTAAATTTTAACGTTTCACAAAAGTGGTTTTTTTTAACTATGGTAATGTGATTTTCTAATGTGAAATCATTCTAGAACTATATATATGAAAAACAAGTTCAATACAAGAACATACAATTGATGGGATCGGTTTTATACATCGAAATTTTCATTGCGTATCTATAATTCAATGAAATTTGTATTTAAAAATTAAATTATATTAAAAAAAAACAAACCTATATTGTCATAACCTAATTATTATAATACCTGCGTGAGAACGGGAAAGGATTACTATAAATCTTATTATATGTATACATTTGATAAATATGACGTAAATATAATGCGACAAATTAATACGGTGGTAGCACGTAAACACGTATTTAATTTATATGTGAAAAAGATATAAATATTGGTTATTTCTAGTTTAATTTACACTATTTGTTTTTATAAATACTATGCTGCAACATTTATTAATTCTTCTTCTACATATATGTATTAATTTACAATTTATCTTATCGTTTGAAATATTTTATGTATATATATATAAAAACGTTTTTGGTGGTATTATAATTCAATAAAAGATATTAGAATGAATTTTATCATAATTTACATAAAATTTAATAAAAACTCAAATGTTATATAAGAGAAAGAATATTCGATATTTTGTTAATATTATAGGTATACGAAAGATTTATTTAATAAAATTCTTTAATCATCATAAGATATCTGCATTGTGTTTTATACCATATATAAAAAAAAAATGTAAAATAGCACGTGCTAATATCGTGATATTACGTACGCATTGGGTCAAATATATTTTAAAATAATTATTATTTCAGTATAAACAAATAATATAATATTGAATGTGTAAACATATAAAATATCATTTAATTCTAAGCGCGCATATTATAGCATTTTAATATTAAATTAATATAAATATAGTACGCAGAAAGAAACCTTTTATTTATAGATATATAGCGAGAGACAAAAGAAATATATATATCGTATATTATAAACAAATGTGTTCTTAATAATATATACAAAATGTTTATATTCTTATAGTATTAAATTAAAAAGTACATATATATGTAAATAAACAAATATATATATATATTGTATAATTTAACATTATATGAAAATTTGAATAAGTTGAGCGCCTCCTAAATAAACATTTAAGTATAATTAATTACCCGCCATACAATATTATATGCGGAACAGCAGCTAATAAAGTATTAATATTGTTTCACGTTGTCATATTGTCACCAATGTAATAATAAATATTTTTTTTAAAACAATTTATAATATCATTCAATTTGGCTTATCATAAAAATTGTTAATAATAAAATTAGATGATGAATATTGTATTGTATTGGTATACAAAATAATGAAGATTATAAACAATTATTATATAAATATTTATATATATATTTTTTATAAAATATAATGATACTACTTTTGGCAGAGCGGTTTAACTTTCTTTGAATGACTTTTGTGTGTGTGTGTAGATTTCCATCCTTATATATTGTTATATTTTTGATAAAGCCGCCGAGGCTTATACAAGCACACAGATATATATGAATACAATTTATATATGCGTTAACAGAACGTGCAGAATTCAGAAATTAAAAAAAAATTTCGTTCTGTATATAATTTTTAACTTAAAAAAAATGATTAACTTTCGGAATCCAATCAACAGAATTAAAAATGTGATGCAATGGCCAGCACATTAATTGAATCGAATATGGTCAACCACTACATAATACCCATTCTCTTTACAAAACCGATTTTTTAAAATTAAAACAATTACAGTTTATTAACTATAATTTAGTTATTTACTATTTAATAATATATTATCTTATTTTATATAAAGTTTAAGAATAATGTTCTAAAAAAATCTATAATATTACATTACATTTTTCATTATATTATGTTACATTGTATTTAAAATAGGTTACTTATTTACTTACTTACTTACTTACTTACTCCATGGCGTTATAACACAGGTGCGGTTTTTGCCTTCACCAAACTTGACCCATCCGCAGTCAATGGTCAAATGCAATCTCGAATTTTACGGATCTTTTGATCACAATTTACTGCATCTAGTCATCTTGCCTTTCTAAGATGCAATTTTTAAATCATTGTCCTTAAATTTTTGTTTGCTTGACTCGTTGCCGCGTTTTTTGCTGTCCGAGCCGTGTTGTTGAATTCATATAAGTATGGTTGTTTTTTCTGCAGTTGGTATATAGTTAACCGCCTATTATATATACGTTCAACCTAGTTAATCATTCTGTAGGGTATTTACAGGAGTATATCACCTCTTCCGAAAGCAGTTATATAATGGTGCCGCTAATTTTCCGTTACTGTTACTAATCACTGAATCATTAACATTAAGTTATAATTGGATGCTACTTTCACACAACATCCCATAATAATTCTCATGCACAGCTGACAAATTGTCTGCGGCTACTTATTATTTATTCGTATAGCTAACCCATTATATCAGAATTTTTATATCATTCTGAATATATTTTATTCTTTACTTTTTCCACTACTATTATTACGAGTTTTTCATTTCCTTAGTTAATACCAAATCTATATTATATTATATGAACTTTTTGGTACATTATCTCAGAATGATGAACCAAACAGGGACGGAAAGATTAAATCCTTTCTTTCATATTCAGATATATATATATATATAATATAGAATGTTTCTATATCATTGGGGTATTTTGGAAGTTCTAAAATTTTAAATAATCAATCTCTCGAATATATATATATAGGAAAAGTGTCATGCATATATGGCAAAATTTAACTACTACTATTTATATAATCCCATTTTCTATATATTTAGCTGCCTATAAAAAATTTATTTTAACACATATGAGACACAAGAAAAATATCATATTTTATTAATCAATGATATTTGATTTAAATTTTCAGAACTTCCGAAATATCCAGATTATATAGATAATATTCTATATATATATATATAAATAAAGAATATGTTCTATATCAATGATTCAATCTGTCAATCATTGTTGTTGTGTTCATGTTTTTGTTTTCTGACATAATGTATGAAACATTTCTTATATCTATACCCAAATATTATGTATAGGTGTGTATATTTGACTATAGTGCGGATGTATAAAAATCCAAATTGAATTTGGGAACCTCGGTTTTTTTTTATGGTTTACAAAAGAGCTATAATTTATTAGAAATTTCTATATAGCACTATTGGTTAAAACAATTTATCCAAAATAAATATAACATAATTAATAATAAATGCAGAGATGAAACGCAGTTAGTTTATTAATATTTCCGTTCCGCAGAACGTGTGTTTGGGTTTATGTGTGTTAAATGATCTCATATATGTGTGATAGAAATAAATATAGCAAATATATTAATTCATATTCATATTTACATTTGAATTGTGTTATTTGTGCTCGTTCTAGCATTGTTTAAGAAACAAAATTAATTTTAACATTAACATATTTCCTGGAATTATTTTTTTTAACAATTTTTTTGGTTTTTTTTTGTTGTTATTATTCCGCATCCGTATCCATTAAATGCGTCCAATATAAAAATTGCCATGTCATCATAAGCATTATTTCTTGCATATATACCTTATATTTAAGACGAAAAAATAAAAAACAAACCATAAACAAACAATTCTTCGTTTTATATAATAATAAATAAATAATAATTATGTTATAACGAAAACCTTCAAACTTTTATTATAATGTTATGTCATATAATGATGGGTGTTTACATTGTAAATTATTGGGTTTATTTTCCATCGTTTCAATTTGCCTATAAAGTATAATAGTATTTATCAAATAAATTATTGATATTTTCGTATATGTTGAATTCAAGTGATGCTCCCCAAGCAGGGGTTGATTGCATTGACCCGGAAAAAAATTTTCTGCTATCAATAACGAACGTCAACTGTGGTTATGTGTTTTCTAAATGATCACCGTACACGATTTTGTACATAAAATAATTAATGTTATTATTTATAGCCAAATGATGCTAATGAACATATCCATGACCGGTTCGCAAGAATTTTTGTGGTGGTTTCTTTTTTCGTATTCTGTTTGTCTTTCATATACCAATGATCACTTCAAATTTAATTATTTTATTTAATTTATCGTTGATAACTATACCATTAACAGTTTGACTCGCTATTCAAATAGATACGATATTTATTAGGTTAATTTTCAAGGTAAACACCCCGCACATGTTTTTTTATAATATATTCTTCGATATATATATTGTTGTGAAAAAAAAAAAAACAATAAAAACTCATAACAATTTAATTTAAATAAATATAAAATATTAATATATTTTATATTAATAATAAATTTTCTGTATTATAAAATATGTTGAATTTCATCTTGTATTACATGGCGCTTAATATGTTAAATAAATATTATTAGACACATTATGTTTTGTCGTCGACTATTATATGCGTATTTAAATGTATATTATTGAATATATATGAGTTTGTTTTGATAGGAGGTTGTGTGGTGAAAAAATTGTGTGATTGTAATTTAATATATAATAAATAACCGATATAAATATATATTTGTATGTTAAAAATATTTAAGGTGAAAGGTCCATCGGATGTTTTTTTATTTTTCCAATTTGCTCATTATCTATCGTATATAATTACCATAGCATAGAACACATTGTATAATATTCACATATTTGAATTCAATACCATGTGTTCACCATACCTAAATTTTTTTTTAATATATGGTATTGCCCGCATTCTTATATTTTGTCAATGTTTGTATATGTTATTTAATATATGGTAAAGCCGGTATAAATAGATAATGTGTAACATGTTGATTTTTATTTTGTTTATAGTTTGAAATTAATTATATGATAAATATGAACATTTTTATTCGAAAGATAAATGTAAACAATATAATAGAAAAATAGAAAAAAATCAATATGTTTTATTTTTCATCTAAATGGACATGGGACACACATATATACGAACCCAGCCACGGACACGTACACGTACACATACACTATAAAAAAAATAAGTTTTTATATACTTTTTCATTTATTTTTGTATCCTTTTTGCATTTTATTATTATTTACTATTTATTTTTATTATGTTTATTATTATTATTATTACATAAAATATCGTTTAGTTACATAACCAATAACAACATTTTATTAAGAATATAATTTTAACGCACGTGTTGTGTGACGGTAAAAAGTGTTGTATAGTTGATTACATATATTAAACTTTTTCTTTTGCAATAATATGAAATTCGGTGGCGCGAAACCTAAGAAATAGCATACATTTTTCAATATAAACATTATTTTTCTTATAACCCGGGGGTGGTCTACATTAAAACCGAATGAACGAACAGAATAACTTTATACTGTTTTTGCAATTACAACTAAATAATAATATTTTGTGAAAAACAAAAACAATGATTGGGAGGAAATGTTTCAGAATTATTTTTAGTAAATATTTACAATTAAAAAAATATAAACAATTGTTTATTTCTCTTCAAATTTTAAGACACACATTTTATTCTAATCTATTCTGATTATATTCGTATATAAGAAAAATGTGTTTTTTTAAATTTGAAGACAAAATTAAAGTATTAAAGTGTTTTTTAAAATGTAAATATTTGTTAAAAATGCTTTATAATATTTTCCATTCATTGTTTGTTATTTTTCACAAAATATTGTTATTTAGTGTTAATTGTATTTAAAAAAAAGTAAAATTATTCTGTTTGTTTGTTGTTTTTTTTAATCAAACGGGTCAATTTCCAATATATTTCATGGAAGAAATTTTTAAAATCGATTCACGCTTTCAAAACATATTGATCGATGGCAGTAACCATTTTTAAGAAATTTGTGATGCTGTGTATAAAGTTGGCAACAAAAAATCATTATATAGTACCATTATTTCTGAAATCGAATCCGAAAAATCAATCATATATATCTTTAACATCGAATTTAAATATCTCTTCTGTATATATTTATATAAAAATGATTGCTGAAATTGATTATAATTTACAATTCTGTATATAAAAAAATACGTTAAAACTATGATCCACCGAAATTCAAAAAATAATAATAATTATTAAATGTCGATTTGCCGGAAAATTTAGTAATATCCACTTAGTTCAAGTTTTTTTTTTTTCTTATAATGAAAAGTCTACACTTAACTCTCTGTTAATATAAATATAAAATTATGAATAACAATTTATTTTATTATAAATATTCATATTATAAATTTTCTTGTATACGTGACTCCAATAATTATTTTCAATAAATTGCAAATTTGCAGTTGTTATATGATTAATTCTGGAATTTAAATTAATTTAAAAAATACACATTGTTCTTTTAATATTGGTATCTTGTTTTTCATTTCATTTATATTGCATCCATCACCATTAATAATAATATTGTAGTGTCCTACAAATTTACATGTAATTTAGTACACAGATTTCTGATACATAGATATTAACAAAATTTTCACAAAAATCATAGAAAATGATAGCCACAGGTAGATAAGGTCGTCAGAGTTGATTCCAGAAACATGACAATTTTTGGTGATTTTTTTTCACCAATTGGTGGCTTATAAAATTTGGCATGTACATTTCTTTAGAATTAGAAAAACAATTTTTTATGAAGTTACTACAAAAAAAAATGATTAGGTCAGGTTTTTTTTTTTTTTTTTTTCAAAATGTTGGCCATATTTCTTTACCAATTTTGATTAAATTTGGTGTGTCGCTTACCAGAAGGATGACCTTTTTTTTTTTTTTTTTAGTAACTCCATTAAAACTGTTTATATACTAATCCTATTATAGTAACTTACATACTAAATTTTATCAAAATCGGTGAAGAAATGATCAAAATTGTTAGGTTTTGGTTCGAATTAGCTATGGAAGTCTGATTGGATCACTATTTTGTAGATAATTTTTTAAAAATTATTTATTTAATAATCCTATATTAGAAATATTTAGATTTTATCTATAGAAATTACCAAAATTGTTAAGTTACTGCAGAATCTAATACATTCTGACTTGATTATATAATATTCTAAGAAATTTCATAAAAATTATTTATACAATCCCATTATAAATCTACTACTTACCGCATATTCAAGTAGAAGATTTAATATAGAAAATGTTCTAACCATTAAAATAAAAATTCTGTATAAATATATGGTAACTAGACACACTCCCTTGAAATATATCGAGTTATATACAGAATCCACTGTTTATATAAGCAACATTGGAAACAACACAAATAGAGTATATCATGTGTTATTTTATGCATATATTCATGTTCCTATATATAATTATATGATATTTAAATCATCACTAAATTTAACTGGTATTGAGCAGTTTTGTATTTCCATATTAATTTATATATTAACAACATTTTTAATAAATTGAAAAAAAGAACAAACGGAAAAAAAAAAAAAAACACTAACGAAACTAACAATAAATAATTTATTTGATTTCTATTTTCAAAAAAAATCTTCCATCTATATAATAAAAGTTTGATGTTATATATATTTACGATATGCAATAATATAATGGTATAATGGAAAAAAAAATAAGGAGTGGTTGTGGACTCTTGTCCATCTCAATGATGCGTTTTAAAAATAAATAATTTACATTTTCTATATACAATTCGCAATTTATTTCTCTCGTATATATAAAATCATATTTAACTATAGAGAGATTGTAATCTAAAAATACTACATAACTAACAAGACGAATCTGAATTTATAGAATTGTTCTATTATGCATGAAACGTTTTATTATTATTAATTATTTTAATTGATTTGAATTTATAAATTATTATATCCGTCTGCAATGGGCGGCAATCTATTCTAATATTCCAAAATTGTATTATTTAAATTTAAATTTATTATATAAATTATTGTTCTCATCCATCACCAATCACCACCAAACACACACACACACACACACACACACACAAACTAAAAAAAAAGTTAAATAAATTTTATATTCCATCATTTCATTTCTTCGGATCATTTCATATACGCGAGATTAATATAATTTAATTTAATTTAATTTATTTATTTATTATATTTTTGTATTATTCCCATTTATATATATTTGAATTAATTCTTTAAAAATCAATTAAAATGTATACAGAATAAACACTATCATTGAACTTAATTGTTTTTTTTCCATATACAAATGTTATATGTTTTGTGCATGTGTCTCAGTAATATAAAACTTTGTCTAATTTATTATATTAATATCATTTTGTCTTTACAAATAATATATGATTGAAATAAAATATCATAAAAATATATGGTAATAATAAGATTGTCATCGTTTCACATATTTATATAATAATTGATGTGGTGGATGATGCATGCGGATGACAACAGGATCAAAATTTAGCGAACATCAGATAAAACTAGTTTTTCATTTTTCTTTTCGCATACATATAATCATGTTTCATATTTCATTTGATTTACAAGTCGGCAGTTATAGGCAGTTTATATGGTTTTAAAAAAACTTTTTGTTGTTAAACTGTTTGTTCTATATATTGTTCAAAAGAAAAGAAGAAATTACAAAAGATGTATATTATTTCATATATATATATATTCATTTAGTTATGTGTTAGGCGGTGCGGGTGGCAATAAACTTGTTAAAACTTGTTTCAATTGGATAAATATATATATATTGAGAAAAGATGTATATGATAAATATATGCGTATTAAAATTATTAGAAATACAAATGGATAAAATAAAATTTAATAAACAATGGAATTTTTTTTCAACTCTCTTGACACATTATTTTAGAACTTAACAAATTCTTATTTAGTTTATTTATCTATCTATTATTAGTATCATCATCATCATCATCATCATCATTATCACACAAGATGGCATGGCTATACAATAACGAGATTTATGCTTCTATACAGAAGAACTATTCGCATACATAATGCGATCGTCGATAGCTATGTTGTAACGTGAAATTTTCTATTTTGATTGAAGTGTCGTGTCGTGGCTGTCTGTAAACTTATTTGTCTTACCGCCTATAGCCTTCGTTTTTTTATAAGATCTGTGTGTTTTTTATTTTTCTCATTTTTGCCGAAATAATGATTGATTATCACAAGAAAATTAGGTAATTAATGTTTATCGCACGTGAGCTGGTTTTTGAGTGGTTTAAGTGTGTTTCCCGGATGTGACGATGAGAAAACGTGCGAAAGATGATGCATTCCTAGGTTTTTTTCTCTATATACGAATATATTAAAAAAAAAATTAGTAATCTGATAAATTCTTGCTATAACTGAACCTAGCAGAAATTGACACAAAAAATACATATGACAAATTTTACATATATATCAATTTTAGTATGTAAAATGTGTGTACCGAAAATAAAATTCTAATAATTTAACATCAAAGAATCTCGTATGTAAATGTTTATTTTACTGACCCCTTTGAATGCCATTGAAAATTACCCAATGAAAATAGTGTTATAACTATTTTTTCTATGTTATGAATTGGTTGATGTTTCACTTCTTGGATGATCCATGAAAGTAAGCATCAATCTGTGTATGCATATATAGGAAAAAGTGGTACGCATCATCGACGTGCGCTTACAAAGGAATACTCTTTTTAAAAATGTTAAAAATTCACATTGCATGCGTTTTATATATGACAATGCAAATAAATATGGTTTCATATATATATTTAAGTTCCATTTCACAATATATTATTACAATATGAAAACGAAGAAAATATTTTTTATTGATATTATTAAAATGTATATAGAAGTACTGAAAATTAATAACCACCAATATTGCATGCGTGTGTGTTTAGGATATATTATCACAATATGTATATTCAAAGTTCATTTTATTATACGACAATGATGTTTGTAATAATATTATGATTATACATGTATTAGCATGAATTAATATTGATAACATTATTGATTATAATAATCGAAAATTAAATATTTATTTTGTGTAGTCGCGCCCCGCCGTTGTGCTTATTTCTACATATGAATTCTATATTTTATATATAGTTTTAAAATTGAACTTAGATAACATAACAAATGGTTAATGGATTGGTGAAAATAATTTTTAAGAACTATACACGACACCAATTCCTGTTCCGATGTAATTTAACAGCTGTTATCGATACAAGAAGCAATTTTATTTAACCTCCCTGTAATTTAATTTTCCGACAAAAATCATCATACAAATTGTTCAATTTTTTCAGAAATAAAAAAAACTAATGAAAGTAATCAATATAAGGGTTAATCTGCGTTAAACCCCCCTCCTATACAGTTTTACATTGTCTCCGGATAAGTTAACTATTTTATTAATATTTTTACATGAAATAAATAGCAAATGAAAGATAAAGGAATGGAGAAGAAAATGTATGTAATTGTTATTACAAACCACCGTATGAGGGTTAAACAAAGAAAAAAAAAAAGGATTATATATCCTTTTTGAAAATTTCATTACAATTTACTCAATTTTGATGCCGACTACGACTGTGTTTCACTATAATAACAAATTATTATATAATAATAAATAATATTATTTTTTAGAATTGATATAAATATACTATGGGCACGCTCGTTTATTAATATTGTTATTATACTCGTCTGTTTAATATTTAAATCTATATGTAAATGGCAGATAAATTATTGTATATGACTATTAATATTATTTTATATATATTATTGACATATGGCATATTTTTTTTAAATTAAATTCATTCTATATATCAATAAAAAATTATATCAATTTATGTTTATAATTTATGCATACCATATAATAAAATATTACATAATCATTATGTTTTTCTCTGTAAATATGTATTTTATAAATACATCATGCGGTTTATGTGAGATCGGCGATTGTGTGGTTTTTTTCTGATTTTATTTTTTCACACATTGGATGACAACGAATAATAATATTATTAATATATTTATAATTCCTTATATTCTATATTTTTTTCTGTATTTTTTTTATTATTTTATTTTACGACTGTATGTGTGTGTCAATGAATTATTCAAATTGACTTTATCACATTTATTTATACATGTATAACATTAACATTAACATTTTGTTAAAATGATGTAAAAGTTAATTTTCTTATTATACAATTTATCGTTTGGAATCACTTATGATTATGTATATTTATATAGATTTTTCAAATAAAAAAAATGGTAATATTATATCAGTTTTGTTGGTGTGTTGGGGTATATATAGATATATATTCTTCACTTCATAAATATTCTTAATTTGAAATTTAAATAATTTTCCGATTTATTTAGAATTTAAATGATAATATTTATACAATACCAATAATGTGTGACAGAGGTTTGCATATATCAATTCATTAATTCATTTTGTCATCCGTCTATTGTATATTTATAAAATTTCAATTTATCCAAATATATATTATCATATATTTATTGATCGCTTAATTTCTGTGTTATATGTCAACGGATATTTATCTCGTGACACCACGCATATATACTCGTTATATACGAATAAGTTAACTTGAATTTGAAATGTATTTGGAATTTTAATTATTTATATAATAACATAAATATATATAAAAATCATCTCATTTCTGTGTGGTAAATACAAAACATTTTCACATCATATATTCTTCTTCTGGTGTAATGTAATAAAAATTTTTGGATTTTCACCGAACTAAATTTTCCGGAAAATCAACTTTTATTATGATTATTTTTTGATTACGGACTATACTGTTTTTTTTTTTTTTTTTACGGATTTTCATGTTTGTAAAATTTCAAATATCAATTTCAAATTTTTCACATATATAAAGAAGAGATTTTTAAAATCGGTTCACACACATTCGGTCAAAAGAAAATTCATCGATTTTCCAAGCAGAGAAAATTTTTAACAAATTTGTGATGCTTCAATAAAGTTGATAACCAAATGATGGTACAAAAAATTTATACAATATCATTATTTCATATACAAAATTTCACTGACGACATAAAAACGTTCA
This sequence comes from Bibio marci, assembly GCA_910594885.2. Taxonomy (NCBI): domain Eukaryota; kingdom Metazoa; phylum Arthropoda; class Insecta; order Diptera; family Bibionidae; genus Bibio; species Bibio marci. Next base: position 41,963,156 of record OU343117.1, read on the forward strand.
TATCTTTTGATCACTAGAGAATGGATATTTTAAAAATCTCTTTTCTATATTATAAACAATTGAAAATTGATTATAATTTGCAATTATTTACATAAAAATGTTAAAACTATTGGCCACGGTAATTCAAAAAAGATGATAATTCTAAAAAAAAACGTCGATTTTCCTGGAACACAGAAAAATATATTTAGTGGCATTGTAATTTAGAAACATTTTTTCACACTTTGCTCTTGTATATATATTAATGTATTCCTGTGTGATATTAAATTTATTAATGGGGATGGGAGGACGGATCCTTCAACGTTTAATTATTATTAAACAATTAATTGAATGATCAAATAAATTTTTTCTACTTTGATGTTGTTATTATGTATTATATTCAAAATATTTCGTATATATTTATAATATTTTATAAAATATTTCATTTCATAAAATCATACAAACTTTTATATATGGATATGTAAATGTTTATATATTAAAATCTTCAATAGTATTTGTGTGTATATTTATTATATGTTTACAAAAATTTCTCTTATAAATATATTTGTTTGCATATAAAATATAATAATCTGTAAATATTCTAATGTTAAGTATATACTTACAAATTTTATGAATACCATATCCAATTCAAGTGTGTGTATTTATACAATATTATAATACTTTCAGAAAAAAAAAATATTCAATTAGTTTTTCGTTTATTAAAGTACCCACCACCACTGCCAGCTAAAAATTATTATATTTTTATATAACATTAAGTATGAATTATATAAATTATACTCTTTGCGAATAGATCACAGATTAAAAAAACCTATAAATATAGCCATAATTAATTAGAGTTAGGCTATATATTTAATTGTTATAGTGGCGTAGTGGTTAAATTGCATATATCATTCAATCGCCAGAGAATATTAAATATCTTTGAAAATATATATATATATATATACGGCGTCGTGTTGGACACAATTCAGATAGATTAACAATATATGTTTCGACACATTACATTTCGCGTACAGTTTTCAGTTATAAAAATTATTGAATTAATAAAAATCTATTGAAACGTATAGATAAATTTGTTATATACTCATCAAACAAAGTAATTTACCAATTTGATTACAATGTTTTCGATGCGGATGCCAGATGGGGGCACTATATAATTTGAAATGGTTTGACACGTATATGTCTAACTATATAATTAACTGGTATATATATATATATATATAGTCTTTTGGGTGGAACTAATAGGGACAGCAGCACAATGGATCAAAAAATCAATCATTCAAATTATTATATTATATAGATTCTTAATACATATTTGGTGTAACATATTTATATATTGTATGACTTAATGTGTGTGGTATTAAGATCTGTTTGCCAATATAAATAATATAATAAAGTATATAAACAGTTGTCGTTCGTTATAAATATATATATATAATTAATTCTTTTGTGTCTGTCTGTTGTATAAATATAGTTTTAAAAATACAAAAATTGGTCTATAATAATAATAATAATAACGCAAAAGATTTAAATTACGTTACAATTTAAAATACAAACAAATACATATTTTTTCCCATCATGATTTTTTAAAAAAAAAATGTTATATAAGAAAGTAAGTCGCGCTATAGCGGCGATAATAGAGAATTTCAGATCTCATACATATTTTTCTTTGAAAAACTAAAACGTAATTTGTTTTTTTTCGTACTCCTCGTAATTAATATATAAATATTTACTGAAGAAAATTTTGTTAACAAATATTAATGTATTGTATATTATTATATTAAAACAAAAAAACATATACAATTGCGATCGTAAAATTAATGAATGCTGGCGTGGAGGTGAATAAAACTATAACTTGAATATGTTAGATGATGACATTGGATTTGGTTTAACACTTTTTATACTTGTTCAATTCATTATGTGTATGGATGAAATGAATAATCATAAAATACCATAAAAGTCTATATAAATAATAAGGATTATAAGGATAACACATTGAGTGTTATTAGAATAATATAAGCACATAACGTAATTATATGGCAAAAATATTCTCGTTTTAATATATTAACAAATAATAATTGTTTTCGGACATATTGTCCAAAAAATATTCAATGTGGTTTTTATTTGGTAATTTTCTGTATCATTTCATAATTTAAAATAATAAGCGAGATATTGTTAATTTAATTAAATAAAAACCACTGTCTACTGTTGTGATTTCGATCTTCAAATAATTCTATTGAATTTATATTATATATATCGAAAAATTTCCAAATATTTATAATGGAATGATTCTCGTTTGCAGAACAAAATACATTATAGTAACAATTTCATATATACCATATGACCGAATGACTGAATATAATGAAAGCAAATATCAAAAAAGGATATAAATATTATTTTAATATATAATTTGAATTGAATTAATTATTATTATTATTATTATATAGAGAACGAGTCCTTAAAAATATACACATTTTATAATTGTACTGATTTTTATAATTTGTTGTGTCGTATTATTTAAAAATAAGTGGTATATTTTTATATTTTATTTTCATATATAAATTTCATATTTTTTAATAATAATTTATGTACTGTATTAGCTATATTTACTACAAATACATAAAATTGTTTTTTAAAGACAATGCAGAATCATCACAGAATCACTTATTCACTTATACTATTGATCATTATAAACAGATGAATTGTAATTCGGTCTATATTTAATTTATTATATATTTACATGAAAATATGGATGATATTGAAATGATGAAACAATAATTATATTGTACATATTTACTATCTATATATTTTTTAAATATAAGGAGATTATAGATACAGGACGAATAATAATAGAATGAGATTACAATTAATGGGAAACGTATATAATTATATATTTAAACAGAACGATAATCGTTGTTAGACTTTCATACAAGGTCCAGTTTATATCAAAGACTTATTTTAGTCATATACATTTTATAATGAGAATCAATTGGTTTCACATAATCTTCTCATAAATAGCTTTGTTGTGACTTCTATTAATTTATGGTTAGTTATTTTATTTGTTACCTATACATTTTTATATGTATTTTTTTTTGGTAAAGACGAAGGAATGTATAATGTGTTTTTTATCTTGATATTTATAGCAACGTGTCAATTGATTAATTTGAATAAAGAAAAGACAATCAAAAAATAGTCTATGTATAACAAAACATGTTGTAAAATTTATTCCGGATACTAGTTGTCATCATTTTATAGGTTGCAAAAGCTTTACTATATTTTTCATATACTGCGTTATACATACGCGCAGACCTTGTGTTTTGATCAATGCAAACATATAATAGTTCAACGTTTAAGACCGAATGCCTATATATATATAAGGAGTTCTTTATGTACCCAGTGTAATATATGTTTCGTTTCAATAGAGCATAATTTGGTAAGTCAAATTAGATAAAAGATGTGGTTTTGTGTGATATTGTTATATTAAATTTTGTCATGCTTCTTCGGATTCCCCTAATTATTTATTTGTATAATATGTGCGATAATAATATGTTAAATAAACAAATATTTTTCCAAATATATTTTTATATATGAACTACTAATATTTATATATTAATTTTAATTCCAAAAAACAAGATAATTATTTCTTATTCTTTCTATGCAGAAAAATATTTGTTAATCTAATCCTATAATGCGTTGTTATATTATTGCCATATATAATATATATGGAATATATAAATAAATCACAAAATTAGACTTGATAGAATTATGGTCTTTTATTATTATTATTATTATTATTATCAAATTTTCTTCAATTCAAATTAAATATATATATATATATTTTTTTTTGGTGCGGGTGGGGTCAGTCAAACAAGAAAAAATATGATGTATACAAAAACCATATGACTTTTAAAAATCAATTATATATTTCTTTTCTCAACAATATATTTTGTGTACTATCCAAAAAAATAAATTTATATATATACAAATAATAAACGATACATTTTGAACAAAAATATATACATTACAAGCATACATGTACAAATATTAGGTGTGCAAATTGAAAATACCCGTTTCTATATGTAGGAACAGAAACGTTTATTTATTTATTCATTCATTAACTATGTACATATACAATGATAGTGATATTTCAATCATTTGAAAGCTTTGCTCATATCTTTCAGTATATGTAATTGTTGGAGTCCTTTTGTTCCAAACAAATTCCTCGTGTTTACATTCATCGATCCAATTTCTTCTAATGATTTTATTATATAAAATAGTGAATCGTATACTTTTGTCTAGAGAGAAGGGCTAACTACATCAACCAGAATAAATATAGTCTGAAGGAGTGCTGTTCTGGTATAAATAAGGCCGGTACGGTATAACAAATTGTTTATAGTTCTATATCCTTGTAAATAGTACTAGAACAGGATAGTATGAATATATCACACTATATTTTACTTATAGCCTGAGTGAAATTAGACGCATGAATGAAAAGAAATTTGGATGTTTTTCTTTCCGGAAAATCAACTGTTAAGAATTTTAATTTTTATATAAATAACTGGCCATAGTTTTTAAACGGATATTTCTATTTTTTTTTTTTATATACAGGATTTCAAATTAGAATATCAATTTTCAATCTTTCATAGAAGAGATTTTTAAGATCGATTTATGCATTCAAAAGATATGATCGATTTTTCGTTTGATGTCAGCGAAATTTTGTATGGAATAATGATATTGTATGAATATTTTTGTACCATTTGATTGTATAAAACAGTACCATAAATTTCTTTAATTTATCTCTTTCATCGATTGGCAAATCAGTCGTATCTTTTGAATCGATTCTAAAAATCTATTGCCAGAAAGATTAGAAATTGATTATATATTTTAAAATTCTGTATACAAATATAGAAATCCGTTTAAACAACGGATGGCGCATGTAATTGAAAAAGATGATAATTTCTCTGGAAAATTTAATTCGGTGAACATCTAAATTTTTTTTCTCATGAGATAGTCTAAATTCATTCAGGCTATAACAAAAAATATAGTGATATTGCATTTGGCAGCCTATTGCTTAGGTTTTGCCACTGGCATTACGCTTGTTGAAAAATTAATTCCGTTCATTCTGTGGTTGTATTCTCATCACTTCGTCGGTATAAAGATATCCATTAGTTATTGTTGCAGATGGTTTCAATTCAATTCACATGTTTTTGATGACACAGATTATAACCATATCGCAGCATTAATATTTCGCTTTAAGTTTTGTTGAAGTAGGCTTTGGTAAAGTTTTTTTTTCCATTTTTGGATTAAATTTTTTGTCTCCTCTTCAGTCACAATTTCTGCAGCAGCTGATTTTTTTTTAAATGAAAATAAAAATACAAATAATCTTTATTATTATTGGTATTTATGGTAATACTTTTCCTGCGACATAGGTTGTTTATAATTTTAGCAAATGTTAATTTACTATATACCGCGTTTGTTGCGGATTGATAAAGATACTTTTACACTATCCATTATAAAATGGGTACTTTCAATTTGCACATCTAATATATATTATATTGTTATACTAATAATAAACATCAGCACAAATTTTAAATAATATTTATATTCTAATGTATGTTATTATTTTAAATTTAAATAGATGACTTTTATTTTAATATATACATTTACAAAATAGATATAAATATACTTAAATTTATATATATTTATTTATTTATTTATTTATTTATTAATTTACATATATGAGATTGTAAATATATATATAATTTTGTTGTCACCACACACCACCACCACACACACATTTGTTTCTTAATAATTGTATATTTTATTTTTAATCATTGCATACACACACACACACAATTTTATAATAGAATGAACATTTGTTTATTTATTTATTTTTTTATTATTTTGGATGAACTGAAAAATAAATCCTCACACTCTTAATATTTCTTTACTTCAATCAGTCTCAGTGTATATACAACATTACACTGTATACATTGTATTTATTTATTAATTTTATAAATAATATCTAAACTTAAATGTTGGGTCGTAAAAACAAAGAAACAAACAAACAACGTATTCCAATTTTAATAAACTAAAAAAAATTATTAATAAATATTGTTGAGTGGTAGTCGCCGCCGCCGCTGCCGCCATACTCCTGTTAAAATTAAAAAAACAATTTAAATAAATAAATTTAATTAATAATAAAAAAAAAAATAATAAGGGATTTATTTCGCCTTTTTATAAATAATTTTAATATTTTTATTTCGTTTTTCAAATAATTTAAAACAGATTTTAAAAGTGTAACATTTTTTATTTATATGGTATTTTTTGTTTGAAATTAATTTTTTGTGATATTATACAATAAATAATACAATAAATTTTGCGGGTACTAGTTTTTTTTCCATATAAATTATATATAGAAATTAATTTTTAATTTTTTTCATAAATTTATATAATTATAAATGAAATAATTATCGTTATCATAAATTAAAAATAATTAAAAAAAAATAGAATAACAAATAATTTTTTAACTTGGGTGTGTGTGTTTATATAGTGTAAAAAAGTGTTTGTCGCATATATATTTTTATTATTATTATTATTATTAGTATACAAACTAGAAGATACGACTTATCAACAACAACAACAACAAAATAATTAGTTGAAATTATTATAAAAAAGAAATAATTAACGAATAAAATTATTATTGTGCAATATTATTATTTAGTAATTTTTCTATTCAATAATACAAATAATATATAGTGATTGGTTTTTTTTTTAGTTATTGTGTTTTTATAAACAATACAATATTATAATTAAATTAAATTCAAGAAAATTCATAGAAAATAAACTCTATGTGCTAGAGAACCTGATGAACTGGGGCGCATAAGGTATTATTTACAATATTTTACGTGTATCGCATTGTTTTTTCCGAACAAAATTTTATAACTCAGATATTTCTACTAAAAACAAACAACAAATAACCACTCACTCTCTCATATGTTTTTGTTAGCAAAATTTTTTAGATTTCTTTATAAATACACATATAAAATAATTAAATAAGAAAGATTTCTTAAAAAATTTTACATTTTCTGTTTTGTTTATTATTAATAAAAAAAAAAAACGTCTCTTAGACTATATTTATATTATTTTATTATTTTTTTTCTAAATGTATATTATGTACAAATTAATAATCGTGTAACATATAAGAAAGAAGAATTATTGTTTGAGTTGTTTCTTAAAATACATTTTTTTTCTCCGTATAGCAATAGATTATAATAATAATAATAATATTTCGTTATATATACCAATGTGCGAATAATTTTAATTGCGTTATAAAAAGTAAATATATATATATATATTTAAATTTGGATATGTTTGTGTGGTGTATGGTATTAAAATACAGCCTTCAAATCATATGTTATATACTCCAAAAAAAATTTTGTATATAAATTATTCTTATATGCATTTGAGATGTAATATAAATATACCAATAAAAATTCAGTGCAATTTGCAATTGTATCGAAAAATATACTGCTATCGATATGTTTCCAATTCCATTATATTTTAATGTTGATGATGGTGCGATATCTGAGTGTGCATACATATATTGTTAATCTCCTAAACGATATGAATGACAGTGATGTGCAACGTCCAACACATTTAAATTTATTCCATAAACAAACAAATGGTATGTAACATATAATCCAGTTGTGAAAGAGGGGCCACACTCGGTTATATAATATAATAAAATAAATATGTGAAAATTGCATAGAATTTAAAAGATTTTTTAAAAAAAATGAAGATTTATCAATACTGTTACATTACTTACATTATATATTGTTTATATATATAGAGGAGATGTTTTTAGATTACATATCACTATATAAATTTTGTCTATAGTGTGTAGCCAAGTTAAAAATTGAAAATATCCACTTAATAAATTTTTCCGGGTTTTCCAAAAAAATTCTTTATGAATGATTTCCAAATAGAGATTTTCATTTTGTGTGTATATAACAAAATTAATAAATTTTAATCAATTTTCAATATTTCCAAATAGAAAAGATTTATGATATAAGATATGTTAAAAATATGTTTGATTTTCCAAATTCAATTTCACAAATAATGGTACCGTATAAATTTGTTGTTGCCAAACTTTATACACAGTTTTATCACAAATTTCTTAAAAATTTTCTTTGTCATCGATTTGAAAATTGTGTATCAATCGAAAAAATCTTTTCCATATGAAATTGATTAGATTTATTTATTCTGTATACAAAAAAAAAATTATATAACTCGTTATCGAATAGAATGATGATAATAATTCATACAAGATAATTTTCTGGAAATTTTTCATAATTATAAGAAATTTTATAATGATACTAAAATGGTATTTCTATAAGACTTTGCCATTGCGGAGAGATGGGTGGGCATTGAAAAATAATTTTACTATATGTGTATCGCAGCCAATATGTTTGAATTCGCATTAGAAATCGAATGAAGAAGAAACTTTTTGTTTTTCTTAACACGTTAATCGCCATGTCGTCAGTCATATGTGTCTGATGCTAAGAAGTTCTACATGAGCCAAGCATATATGTCTGACATACGCGATTTGGTAGAACGACACGTCAATCACAGATGTCCGACGCAAACGATACATTTCCATTATGTTTCGAAAGCTTGGCCTATCAGGAACAAAACCTAAAAATTTCTTGACTTACTACAAACAATAAAATGAAATAAACATAGTTATATACCATGGTATAAATAAAGTTACCATGGCCCATGTGAAAATTTTTCTGATATTATCGTGGCGATTTGTGACATGTTAATATTGTAAAACAAAAAAAATTGTCTATAAAAAATCCATTGTTATTAAAATTAAAATAAAAGTCGAAAGAAAAGTGGAATAATTAAAAGTAGTTTTTTTTTTTAGCTATAATGAATGGTATCGATTGAATAAAATTAAGTCCGAAAAAATATATATTTTATTTTTTTTTTGTAAAAACGAATTTTCTTAATTATTTGTCATTAAAATTTTGTGCTCTGCGATAACTTGAGAACTATTTTTAATTAACCGATTTGTAATTGTTTCATAATTCATTCTTTATAATATAGTTGATGCAATTATTATTACTTAAATCTATATAATAGATATTGTCGTAACAATCATTTCAGTGACTATTGGTCAAAGGAGGTAAATCAACAAAAGTTGAAAATGGTCGTTCATTATTACGAAAATTTGTATAGAATCAATTTTTTTTTGTCCAGCTGCACACCCAATTTACTTTTTATTACACTGACTCGGGACATCCTGTATATATAAAATTAAAATAATAGCAAAAAATGTCATTGTATTTATTGTATTATTATCAAATGGAAAATAATATATTTTATTTAATTTTTTTTCGCATTTGTAATTTATTTTAATTTTATTATTTTCCACAAATTTGCACTTTATAAAAATATACGACGTTCTGTTTATATTAGTTTTTTTATTATTATTATTATAGATTAGCTCATAACATCAATAATTTTGCTAAATAAGTTATCGAGTTACGTATATCTAGTACATACGTTTTTATTATACCATATATATATATATGCGTCATCATCGCATATATAATTAATGTGTCGTCGTATATTGATTTAATAAATACCACGCTATATAATTGTATTTTTATAATATATATTTCAAAAAAATGTCGCATAATTTAAAACCGCATACAAATAATAAATAATTAATTTTAAAAAAAATTGTCTATTTTTTTTTTTCGAAATTCGAAATACGCGATAAGATTGTAATTGTAAAATAAATATATATATCAGTGATTTGCTTAACACTTGTTCCAAGAGTATATATAGTTCCACGTAGTACAGCAAATCTAAACTGTAATTTTATCTCAATAATTTTTAAGGATATTTAATTCATACTATATTATTCCTGTTGCATGATTGAGGTTCAATACGTTATACACACCCGCATGAAATATTGGCAACAGTCTAGGTACACTACATTTTTTATTTGTATCTTAATTGATTCGATTGTATTGGTATAGTTTTGTTGTGCTATTCGTTGTTGATATGGTATATTGATGCTGATGGTTAAATATACAACTGTATGTAGTTGTTTGAAATCAACTGATTGTTGTTGTTGATCATATACACTGACTGCATGAGATAGTAAAATGTTTGTTGATCATTTACTGGAATTTGTACACTATTTTCTGGATCCATAATTCTTCTTCTTCCATAATTATTTTTTGATTATATAATTTATTTAATTTTGTTTCTGTTTATCTGCGTATATAAAATCTATATTATTTATAATCTATAAATAATTTGGTTGGATTTAACATTTTATTTAATTTAATCATGTATTTAAAATATTTTTTCTTGATAATTTTCCCAAAAATTTCGAGAATTACTAAACATTTTTTTCAATTACAAAACTGAAATTTTTATTATCAATAACTGAACAATTTTGCAAACTGTATAAAGTTTACCCATATATTAAGAAATAATATCATATATTTAATAATAAGGAAATGATTAATTATGATATTGAAGTAAAATTTCGTTGTTGTTCCTATACGTATATTTTCATCGCAGGGTATACAGACCATATATAATTAATACGAAAATAAAATGAATGAATATGAAGATTGATCCTTAAAGATTTTTAGAATTAATTAATAATAATAAAAAAAAAAGCTCATTTACTGTTGGTTCATCTGTAAACATAAGCACACCACCACCACCATCTGAATCCACCAGCGTCTATAGTCTATAGATTTTATCTCTCTTGTACATATATTATAAGACGCAAGAAAAGCACTCGCAATGTAAAACTGAAGCAAAATTTAAGATTAAAAAAATTAAAAAGAAGAATATAACGTCGAATTATTACTTATTATTGAATAGTTCACGCACTATACACATTTATAAATGCGTAAAAGAAAAATTTGTATATAACCTTAAAATAAAGGTTAAATCGGTATTTCAATTGTTATATATTTATTAATTTTCATCACATCAACAAAACAACATTTAAATAATAATAATTAGAGATCAATGTTAAAAAGTAATTCTAAATTGTTATGTTATAAGAAAAAATTATCATTTTATCTAATAACGTCGCAGCTTCTTTCGATGAATATATAAATAATAATAAATTTGGCTAATTACATATAGGAAATTTTAACCATTTACCATTTTTAACTTTAATAATATTTATATTTGAGAATATTTTGTTGAATTTTGTTGTAGGTGATTTATATGAAAAACTTAAATATTTATTATTTATTCTTTATTATTATAGTATTGTAAAAATAAATGGTTAAAATTATGTTTGTTTTGTATATTAGGACTCCTCTTTGTATATACAATAATTTGAAAATATTTTAAAAAATTACATACACATATATATCAGTCAGTCCTCTTCGTCTGATGACAAGTGGATATCATCAAAATTATCTTCATTTATTTTATTTATTCTATACACTATACAATAAAATTGTATTATCCATTATTATTATTATTATTATAAACTCGTATCTATAAAGATGATAATTAAATTTTTGAAGCAATAAATAAAAATATATAATAAATTATCATGTACCTATTTTTTCATGTATTTATACCATAAATGGAATTGTGGTTTTTGTTGTCAACAATAATAATAATAATAATAATAATTATTATATAGAGGATTTTTCAATGAAAAACTTTTTCAGTCACATTCAAACGTTTAACGTATATAATTTTTAATAAAATCTAACAGGCTGTAGTTTATTATATTTATTAGACCGTTTATACTAATTAATTTTTGAAAGTATTTGTTATTCTTGTGTTTGCCATTACATATTAATATAGATTTCTATGTATACAATATATATTTAGTTATCGACCTACAAGTCTAACGAACAAATTATTTTATATATATATATGCCAAACATTAAGATTAAAAAGCTATACCACATTCATGTCATATGCCATTATGTGTTTGTGTTTCTTATATTATATTATTTCAATGATATGAGAATTTTTTTCAGATTACCAAACTATACCATAACTCTGAATAACAAAATTCATATTATGGTTAATTTTATATTTAATAAAATTGATAGTAAATTGTTGGTTGAGTGGCAAAAATTTATTTGAAAAAATTATACGTTCATGTGTCATTTATATGCAAATTTATATTTAATTTGGAATAATGGTCAAAACATTGTAACCCGGTGATTATAAAACAGAGTCAATCCGTTTCTGATTACCTCATACAGAACTCGCATATATTATAGCTGAACATCGTACCATATTTATGTAAATAAAGGAAAAATTAACTATAAAAAGAAGTAAACGCGTTGGACGAAAAACAAACTAAGATGAAACACCCACTCAGTGTTATCATATATATATGTAATCAATTAACCTGTTGTGCATTAATCACGAGTCTGACTCGTGTAAACTTATTTTGACTTTGTAAATCAATCACGAGTCTGACTCGTGTAAACTTATTTTTACTTTGTAAATCAATCACGAGTCTGACTCGTGTAAACTTATTTTTACTTTGTGAAAGTATCACGAGTACTACTCGTATAAATATAAATTTACTTTGTGATAACTTTACAATTTATTCAAACTATTAAAACTACAAGGGGTTAATAATTAAATCATGTGTAATCTTGTCAAACATTCGCTATATATATACATAGTAAAAGTATAGATAAATCACAACAGTGTGTATATATTAGGTGATAGCCTAACATTTCTACGCAAATATATTGAACACTGTTCACTATTATTACAAAGAAATATGCAATAAATAAATATAGAATAATCCAAACTGAGGATTGTAAATAATAAAATGATGCTTGGAAGCAAATATATACAAATATGAAAAAATTTAATTATTTGAGACAAAGATTGCAATATATACCATATTCAAATAACATGAGAACATATAAGTTAATGTTATCAGTAAATTATAATAAATGAAGACAAAATAACCACACAAAAAAAAAAAACGCAATACCCGCGGAGCACCAACATTTTTTCTTATAAATTATATGTTTTACCAATAAATATTAAATTAAACAATTTTTTACCGGAATTATGTTCTATAATTAATTCTATTTACGATTTGTGTGTATACATTATGAACACTGTTTTTATATACGATATACCTATAGATACGTTCCTATATAAGTAAAAAAAAAAACCCCGTGTAATAATGATATGAAATCCAACCACATTGGATGGATGGTTGATCGAAAATGTGTATTGCAAACAGAATAACAAAATAACTTTAAATTCATTTTATTTTTGAAGTTTCACAGAACAAAACAACTATTAGAGAACTATTCTGTGAACATTTTACTGAAGCAGTGTTTTGTGTGTTTAACTAGTTTATATAAATTTTAGTGTTTTAAATTTATATTTTGATTAAATTCCATTAGACACAGATAGATATATGGTATTTTACCCTCCGTTGTTGGTAAATATTGAAATATAACCCGAATTTTTACTCGATTTTTTCAAAATTATATTGTCTTAATGTGTTTTTCATATTTTTCGGACACTGCCATCGATTAACCATTGTCGTCTATTCAACACATTTATCTATTTGTTATAATTAAATGATTTTTAATTTATAATATATTTATGGACCATTTAAATTGAATATCGTAAATAAGTAATAAATTAAATAGAATTTAAACATCACCCATCTCCTCCTCTATTTTTCACACAACGCATTTTATATTTCAAGGTTATCTATATCATATATTAAGTTTTAACGAGTCATAGTTATAGGTCAATCACACACAGCACGCGTAAAAACCAAGAGCAGTTGTATATATTATAGAAAAGTATATTATTATATAATTGAAATATTTATTGGTATCTATTTAATGGTATATATAATAGAACTAATATAATGTGACAGAGATATGTCAAAAAGTGATTAAAAAATTGTATTGGAATGTGTGTGTATAAGAAGGGTGCCTTAATAAAATAATATAAGGATATAAAAAGGATGGTGTGCGCGATTATAGTAATAAACAATTGATAATAATAATAATAAATATTTGGAATAGTAAATTAACTCGTATTATTATAAGAATTCGAATATCCTCTGAATATAATTCAACTAAATAAATTTAAATATTTTAAAATAAAACCAATACAAATTAGTGTGGGTCCATTCCCGGCCATAAATTAAGAAAACTTTCACTTTGGAATAATGATATTAATTTAATAATTTTCAATGTCACACAATATTTTGGTAATTTAAATCAATCGCTGTAAATAAAAGAGTAAATTCGTTCATACTAATCCAGCGGGATAAGTTTAAATTCAAAAACGAATTGTCAATGGGGGAGGGCAACACATTGACACAGACATTGGGTCCACTACCTTATACCAAAATATTCAAAACCGTATTATAATATGTATGTGTATGTGTATTGGAGAAAATTATTATTCCTTGCGATGTACGACATTTATTATATTTTAAAATGTATGTCGTAAAAAAAATATACCATGAATTTTGGCAGCAATATTATTAAAAAGAAAGTATATATGTAAGAAAATATAAAAAAAAATGTATAAGATTTTAAAATGAATTCTTAGTTTTTTTTGTATATTTTTTTTTACCATACAAAAATAGATGTACCACCCACCCACACAATTTTGTTGTTTGTATTTATTATTTGTTTTTTATTTTTTCATTTTCATATACTTATATTTAATTTTTCATTTTATTTAAACTATATATATAATAATGTATTGGTATATATACAAATAATAATAATAATAATAATAATAATAATATATAGTTCACACACAGTAACAAACGATGTTTTTTAAACTATAACCCGATGGGAATACTCAATACAAACATACATCATATATTTAATGAAGTTTATATATCAAATATATGTATTGGGTATATCCTTTGAGGAATTAATTTAATTATAATAAATAACGTATGGGTTAATTGTTTTGTAGTCGTGTGTTTATAACAAATGTTATTGTGGTGCCATATACTTTACCATAAATTTTATCGGTGAGTGACACCGCCGCAACCGAAAACTTTTAAAATTGAACGTATCTATATATCTATCTGTATTAGAAGCCATAACGATCAATCAAGTGTTTATTTTGTTATGTGTAAACATTTATCCTTTATAATTTATATGCAAAAATGTCCACAGGAAACAAATAATATATTATTGTAATATGGTACAATATATGTGGATAAAAAAAAATAGGACAAATTATGTGTGTGTGTGTGTGTGTGTGTGTGCGCGCATTTTTGTGAATAAATAATTAAAAAAAAATATAACTCATATCTATATACAAAAAATATTTTATAATATTTATAAGAAAAATAAACAAACCGAAAATAAAAATAATAAAATTTTTAAGACATTTTTGTAAAAAGAGAAAAAAACGAAAAAAACCGCATCAAAATAATTAGATCAACCAACAGAAGCGACAAAATAAACATTTTTCTATATAAAATGAAATAAATATAAGAAAATTAAAAAAAAAACTCATACAATTTACGACAAATTAATTTTCATTATTATTATTATTTTATTTTATATGTTAAAATAAAATGTTCAATGATAAATTTTATTAATATTAATTATTAAATAATTTATTATTTGGTATTTTATTATCCAACAGACATTGTTCGTTTTATATTGTGATTAATTGCGGTTGGTTAATTGTTAACTCTTATATATTTTTTACTCATATATAAATAAAACGACTATTTATGTTGATTTTTCTACTTATTTCAGTAGTAATTCTATATATCGTTTATATTTGCAGTATATGTGGACAGCAAAAAATACTTATAATATATCCATTGCATTGAAAATGATTAAATTTTGAGTTAGGATAACTTTTATTATAAATCGTAAATACAATGAAAATTGTATTAATAGTCCCTAAAAACGGTGACGCCGTGACAAAAATATTCCATTGAATACAATATTTTGAACAAATTCACTTGAAAATTTATATATACTATTTATTTTCATTTGTTAAACATTAAGCATCCGGAATTTATTCTTCTGGAATTGGATTGAATGCAATATTCGCTTATATATCGTTTATAAATATTCACTGAATATTAAAATCAAAATTTTATATACAAAAACAATTGATTTTTGATCAATTTCATATATTATATAAAACTTCATCATATAAATGTTTAATGATCTATTTTAAATCTGTGGAGGTAGTCATCGCTCTATTAATTTTTCCTTCTGAAGAATCTATTGATTTTATTACTATATCTTTTAGTCATATTTCGATAATCACATTGATAAAACGTTTATTTAACACACAGGAATAAAAAAATTAACGATACATTAGGTTTCAGGTGTATACCAAAACGTGTAAAGGACATTATTAAATATATATATATTTGTATGAACGGCGGAGTCTATGACTTGAAAAATTATAATGCGAAACCAAAGGAAGATCTCTCGATGGTAAACAATTTTAATGATTTAAAAATTGTCATTAAAATATATATTAAAATTTGTCTTAAAAAAAAGGAAAAACTCATATTTTCATGGTGAGTACGTGTTTTGATATGCCGAAGATAAAAAAAAATTCCTTTAAATGCAACGAATTTATCGAATAAAGTACTAAACATAAATATATACAACGTCTGTCTCATGACAATCCAGGATGGATTAAAAAACACAAAAATAAATATTTCTCATAAAAACAATTTTTATTTATTCAAAAATAATCTCTATCAACTGCTGAAATACATCGAGATTTACACGGCGTTCAAGAAGTGAATAAAAAATGACTTTTTTTTATGTCTTTCTAATTGAAATGCTGTTGAGAATGGTGCGTTCATCGCTTTTTGAATGTTTTCAACTGATGCCCATCATAACCATTTTTAAGTTTAGAAAATAGAAATTAATCGCAAGGCTAGTTAAATAAGTTGAATCAAAAAAATTTAATTATTAGTTAAATTCGGTACAATTTTTGATCATTTTTTTTATGTGGAACAAATTTTACCTATCGTAGACCGCAGATTAAATTCGATGAATTATTGTTTTCGGTATTCCAAGCTCCATTTCGACGAATGTCGCTGAAGATTTCTTATAGAAATTTTCATGAAATCACTTACTTTTTCAATGTTTATTTTTTTTCAGTAAATTTCGTCAGATTATTGATATGTTCATTTGAACTTAAAGCTTTGCTGCCTTCATTTATGCCATTTAAACACATAATTATATCACCGCACCATGCGATTTTTAACAAATCACATACATTTGAATAGCATTTTTACCAATTTTCAAACAAAATTATATGTTTTATTCTTTTATATTCAGTTTTCTTTATGTGTTATATTTTCGTTTCTACTGAATGTAATTGACGGTTTGTTGAGGAACGTTCACTCAGAACATAATCACAAAAAAAAACTAACTACTTCTTCTATGGTTTACATAGCCATTCCCGCTTATTATGGGACACAGGGTGTATAACAATGAAAAATGTGTACGCTATATATATTTTAAATGATATTATAATACTTGATTCATTTAATTTAAAAACGATGATCGCGTTGCGTGTGTTGTGACCGAATTGACCTACAAAAATTGGAAAAGGAAAACTTTCGATTATTTTTTTTTTTTCTTTATAACTTATACTCTAAAATTTATGTAAAAATCTTTTAAGTATATTTCTTTGTTAATTATAGATATATATGTGTATAATATTTCCAATAGCAATAATCGAGACCGGCCGCACCACAAACAAACATAAAAAAAAACTATATATTATAAATGAAAATAGAAAATGTAATATATTATAAAAAATCAATAAACGAAAATAATACATTTATTTATAAATACAATAAAACTGAAATTAACAAATTGATGGTTCTAATACGTCTTCATCGTGTGGAAGAAAAGTATATCGTTGTCCGTCTGCCACGTCTACTGCTATATGCTGCTCGATACGATTCTCTGTTACGATATTCGGATGTGTTCATGTTTTATAAAAATAAAAATAATAATATACATTTTTATTTAGTCATAGAGCCTCTATCTATTCCTATTTATATAGTTTAGTTCAATTATTTATTATATCCAAATGAATGTGGTGGTTGTTGTTGTTGTTGTTGATATTGTTGATATTATACATAAAAAATCTATTTATATAAAATATTAGATATATTTGATTGCATTTAATATGTTCGATTAATAATTTAAAAATGTATATTTATTTGTATATATATAATAGAATTTATGAATAATGCGGTTATTATAAAATTATGTAGGAACAATAACATAAAAAAGGGAATATAATAATAGCAACGTAATTTTTATAATTAATAATTCAAATACATATATTTATACTTTTACACCAATTATAATACATTGTATTTTACTATATCTATATAACTTAGATCATGGTATAGTATAGAGACACACATACAGAAGTTCAAACGCATTTCCTGCATTAAAAAACGATTAAAAATTCACTATATAGACAAAACACACATCATTTATTTGAAATACAAAATTCTGATTACGTTGATTACGTTAAAAAAAAAAAAATTAATGTAAACATTTCTTGTGAAGAAAGAAACCGCCTCAGTATATAATATTTATGTGGCAGAATTTTCGCTATACCTCTCGTCATTACCTTCCCATATCAATGATTCTACGCCAAACAACAGATTTCCATTCAATTTCTATACGTGTGTTTGAATTTCTAAATATAAAATTACGGAGACTGTAAATTCACCCATACTTAGCCTTATTAATTAATAACATAATGTGGTGAATTTTATA
This sequence comes from Bibio marci, assembly GCA_910594885.2. NCBI lineage: Eukaryota > Metazoa > Arthropoda > Insecta > Diptera > Bibionidae > Bibio > Bibio marci. Next base: position 41,981,986 of record OU343117.1, read on the forward strand.
TAGATCCAAATTATTGATATTATGTAAAATTACGTGTTATTTACAAAAAAAATTATAAAATTTCCATGTATTTTTTCAGTCATTTGGAATATATATTTAGATTGAACGTTATTATAGTGTATTTATAAATATATAGAATGGTTTTCAAATGACTATATACTGTCTGAAGCACACCCCTACGCGAAATAGTTGCAATGAATTACTCGCATTGCAAATAATATGGCTTACAAATTAAAAATTAAATTATCTGCAATTAATTGTTTAAAATTTTTTTAATAATTTGGTGTTACAGCTTCAAAATAGCTAACGTATTCGGAGAACCACTTGATGTATTCATCAATTTTGTATTTCATAATAATGTAGTTATGGTGGTTGCGGATGGCACAAACATCATCAATATATACTAATAAAAAAAAATCAATAGATTGAATTTTGTCAAATTATGTATTTCCCGACAGTGTACATCGATTTCACATGCACAGTGGGTCAATAGAATCAATTGAATTTGTATCTATAGCAATTCATTCTCATGGCCTATTATTATGGTACAACATAATCAAAATAATAACACATTATTACAAATTGTAATAAATCATAGTATTATATGCTTGGCATGTGATCGTATATTAATAATTTAATAATTTTTAACATGATCCGCATAAACCACCTTTAAACTTAAAAATGATATATAGAATTTACATCCAATAATTTCTAAGATTATATGTATGTTTAGATTGCGTAACAATTTTTCGGTATTTCGTAATTAAGTGAGATGAAAATTATCAAAATCGTACTTAACCTATAAAAATTTTGAAATAAAAACTATTGTAACATATGGAAATCATCATATGTCTCATATTTGAGTTCACACATTATTCAAAGCATTGTTCATTCGTTCACAACACTCCACCCGCTAAATTGCACTTAATATTGATATATACAAATTATTTTCAAAATTTATACATTTAATTTTTTTCCATAATGTGGTGGATGCAATGGTTATTTCATGTATTAACTGGATATAAATTGTTATTCCATCAATTCTAATTCATTTGAATTAAAACAAAAGGCAACAAATAACACTAATCCAATTAACAATTAAATGATGTCAAATTAAAATTACAAAAATAATAAAATAGCATTATATATTATTGATCAATACGCTATAAACTACAATATATCTGATGATTGTTTGAGAATTTATTTGTAATTATCTATAGTATCAAATCTATATGGATTGAAGAATAACTATAGTTTTGTTTTTTTGGAAAAAAAAACAGCCTTGTGCTCCCCCACACAAAAATTGCATTATATAAATTTTATATGTTTTGTTGTTACAATTTATAAAATGATAAATAATATACACATGCACAAACGTGTTGTTGTACACGTTATAATTAATATTTAGAATAGTTAATATCTCAAAACAAATCTATAGTTGATTTATACATATTTAATGTTTTAAAATAAAATTTGTATAATGCGCGCGCGAGATAAATCACAATATACTTCAATCATAAGATGCAATTTTTAAAAATAACTTTGCCAAACAACAATCATCACTTTTTTTGTTTTTGTTTTTGTTTTTGTTTTTTTTTTTTTTTAAATACTTTACCATTTATTTAAAAATAAACTAATACCACTATAAACAAAAAAAAAACATTTGCTTTACCCCACATTAATACATTTATAATTTCACTGTTGATATGTTTATTTTTTTGTTTGCAAATAATGATAATAAGAAAACACTTATCACAAAATTTTTTTTATGGTTTTCTTATGTGTCTGTCGTAAAAATTGCTCTTTTAAAATACAATATATATATAGCAACAAAAGAAAAAAAACATATATTTATATATAGCAAAAACAAAAGCATATACAGCAACAAAATAATAGTCATACACCAATTTACGTTACAGATATAAATTTTAAATAGAGAGGTATTTAAAAATTACAATGTTTTTTTTTTTTGTTTTGTTTTAAATCGTTTAATAATAAATTTGGTTTAATGCCAACCAACAAATAATAAATAAAAACATTTAAGACAAAACAAAACACAAAAAACACTTCAACAAAACAACAAACACACACTCAAACACACACAAAATAATATAAAATATGTTAATTAATTAAAATTATTATGTATTTTGTGATTAATGAATTTTTTGTTAGTGTATTTTGTTGATCGAAAATTGAAAGAAAGATTAATTTGAATTTAATATTTATTTATTTTGATTATTAAATAATTAATTAATAGATATTTAAGTAATTAATATATATACATTTTTGCAATAATAAATTTAAATTAATTTTTATTTATTTTTCTTTTCTTTAATTATATAGTTGGTTCAAATCGTTCCTACATCTATGGAGTTTCATCTAGACAGTGCTGAATACTGCCAAGCACAGCACAAATAAACGAATAATTAAAATAGAAAACAGAAAAGAGAAAAAAAAAAAAAAATATATAAAAAGAAAATATAAAATTATATAAAAAAAAAAAAAAAAATAAAGGAAATAAATAAAAAGATATAATTTAAGAAAATAAAATTTATAAGCCCCGAGAAATAAACAGAAAAAATATTACCGGTCACCACCAAAACAAAAGAAAATAGTTAAGATTTGTTAAAAAAAAAATTGACAACAACACACATTGCTAATTATATAATATTTGGATTACGCCGCATAATTATATGAATAAAAAATATCAATACTATCAACAAAATAAAGCTCGGTGGCCTCTGTAGGGTGTATTTTTTTTACAATTTCATCTTTATATATGTAATTAATTAGTTCTGTTTTGCACGACACGGTGTTGGTGGGTTTTTTGTTTTCCTCCGTTTGTGTTTTGTAGTAAATTTTTTAAACACACTCACACACAATAGAATTTGCGCTTTGTGTAAGTAAGTAATTTAATTTTAATACAAATAATATTTTACTATTTATAATTATTTAATATTTTTAAATTTTCTATTTTGTAGGTTTTTTTCCTTTTTTTTTTTTTTCGTGATTTCCACATATTGAGAGACTGATCAATTAGACGGAAAGAAAAACAATATAACAACAATATTTTGTTTCACCGCGATTCACTTAAAATTTTAATATTTTATTAAATATTATTATTAAATTTTGGTTTAGCAATAGCAGCAGCAGCAGCAGCAGCGTCGTAGTTAGATACTAGTGCCAAAATTAATTAGAAAAATTAAACAACATTTTTTGTAAGTAATATTTAATTTTATATTTATTTATTTATTTATTTATTACTACACTTTTTTCAACTATTTATCTATCCACACAGTTAATTTAGTTAATCCAGAGTTGCAGATTTTGTATTTATGGATTATAAATAAATGCTAAGAAGTAATAATAATGTCCATTTGCGTACCTTCTTTCACCATATATCAAGTGATATCACTTAAACTGGCATGGCATCTATATGTATCAATCATTGATTCGATATACGCGCAGTTTGTGAATTCCATTACATATAACGAATATAATCAATTGGTCGATGTCAATTATCGAAAGATAGATGTTTCCTATCGTATATAAATTCCATTATTTATAATGTGATTGATTAGATCAATTTAGTAATTACATGAGGTTGTAAATTAAGGGAAGAATAATTCACACAATATTAACACCATATATATGAATCCGCTGTGCAGACATTGTAAATTATTTGAGTAATGGATATATAAACACTTTTTTGTTCACCATCCGAGTTTTACTGATTTTTTTTTTTGTAAAATTTTGTAGAATTAAGAAATTGTTCTGTTTACATGTTCCGATTGATGTTCATGGTGATATTAATTTTATTGATAATGACATATACCTAGCGCGATTAAGTCTGCAGATTGATTAATAACATAATGTAATCAAATATAGTTATAATGGGTTAATATTTACTAATTTACTACTTGTTCGCTAAATAGACAGATTTTGATTTTAAAAGAGTTAACTATTAGCAAGTCATGTTATTCCAGGTCGAGCTTATGGTATCTACTAAAAATTCATTACAGCCAACTTGATAAATTACTCCGCACATAGGAGTATATAACAATTCACCAATTGTACTACAATTAACGAAAGATAGATGTTTCTATAATTCTATATTGTTTTCATATGGGTGATTAGTCCATCTTTTTTATTTCATATGATGAAGGTTTGAATTCATGATAAGATAATATAATTGAAATTGATTCTGAAAATTGGGCAGTATTTTTAAGTACACTTTTAAAGTATTAAAGTTTATTCATATATAAAACGGTGGAACAATTAGTTATAGTTAATTTAATGGAAAGAAAAAACAATTGATTGGAATTATCTGTTATGCATAGATGATACCGACGCAGTATGTGTATATTAGTATATGGTTGAGAGTGGTCAGGAATAAGTATACAATTATTTTGTTGATGAAGCGTCACATGGACTATTTTGTTGATTCGCTTCACATGGACTATTTTGTTGATTCGCTTCACATGGACTGGGGGGTTGATCAACTAACTAGCTCATTGCCTTCAATAGAGAAAATATTTCTGTATACTAAACATCCAAATCATTTGTTTATATGAATGGTGTAATTACGTTACGATGACGAATTTTTATTGGACCATAATGTAAATAAAGTATTGTTCTGCCAATACTAAAAAACGAAAATATTTAATTAATATTTAAACTAAATCAATGTCTTTTTATAACCCTCTTAAAAATTCTAATATATTTTTATTTATTATATAAATTAAATTAATAATTGTTTTAATAATTTTATTTTAATTTATTATTTCAGTTGCCAGAACCAATAAAAACTAAGCCGAACAGAAGAAATTAATTTAATCGCAGTGCTTGTATTCTTATATTAAAATAATTAAAAATCAGTGTTTCCAAATTCATAAAAAAAAACGTACTTAATAGAAAAATTACTATTAAATTCATATTTGAATATTTTTCATTCTTTTATTTTTATTTGCAATTTAAAAGTGTGGTAAAAAATTAAAACATTATTATTTTTTTTTTTTTATAGTTTGTGATATAGATTTTATTGTTATTTTAATTATTAAAAAAAAAACAAAATTTTCTTTTATTTCTTCATTAATTTGAGATCTGGAAAATAACTATTAATTTAAATTCATTTAGAATTATATATTTTAAATTTAACTATAAAACGGAAAAGTAATTAATTAATATCAGTGCGACACTTTATTTTTTATTTTTTTTTCGTTAATAATCAATAATTAAAAAAATTAAAATTAATTTATATTTTTCATAAAGAATTTCATTATCTCGTCTATATTTATATTTAATTGAATAAAATAAAAAACAAATACACAACACACACACTCCGACAATATAAGAATATAATAAATACTTTCTGTTAATTTTTGAATAAATGACAAGTAGCAACATGCGTCAAAAAGATATTCGTCCAGCTCCGGCACGTATTGAATTTAAAGGCATGAAATTTCTGATTACCGATCGACCATCTGATACGACAATTGGAAATTACATTATGGTAAGTTTTATTCAAATGTGTATGTTTTTTTTTTAATTTTATATTTATTCTACCATTGTCTATCTATAGGTATTATTGAACACAAAATTTGATTGTGCTAATTCATAGATGCTTTAATTAATTCAATTATTCTTATGTGGTTACTATCGCTCATAATAATATGATATGGGTACTATCGCTCATAACAATTTAGTGTTTGTATATTATGTAGTCTAGAAATAATACCAATGTGGTTGTAATCATATGGAGTGAGGAACCATTAGAAAATTGGTGGCAATTGTTACTGGGCATGGAGATTGCCGGTATCATCTGACAAAAATGGAAGTTTTATGGGAAGATAATTGTAGACTGTGCATGGAAGACAAGGAGAATGTTAATGTTCGACTTTGACACGTACAATTTTACTGGATTACATCAGATCAAAGAAGTGCATATGTTTCGGTTGACCTTCAAACAGATGCTGGAAATGACGAGAGGAAACAGTGTTGTGGCTTCATTTTTATCATGACAATCAATTCAATTTGACTAATTATCAGTTTGACAGAGATACTGAAAAATATTTCTCATGGCAAGAAGTACCCGAGGTGAGACGTAAACTCACAACCTAAGGATTTAATGACATATGCGTGCCACATTAACTGTACCCATTGAATCAAAAACAAAATATTCCATTTAATTTTTATGTATTGGATATATTTTCATTATGTTATGCTAATAATAGGTGCCGAAAGTTTTCTGATAATATTTATAGAGATTGGGCATACATGATGGTCTTGATAAAGATATATTTTTATTCAACTGAAAATGGAAAGTATGTACGGCGGTTCCAAATAAACGGCATTTGCGGGTGAAGCAATTACTATTTTGTTTTCTTTTAAAAATTCCACTGTTGTGAAGTTGTGACTGGAGATGAAATATGAATTTACTAGTATGACATCTAAACGTAAAAAAACTTATAAAGTTATGCTTTGTATTTTTTTGTGTGTGATCAAAAGCGTGTTTGTACTATGAATTGCTGAATTGCCACTGCAATTCACATAGGGAATCCGTAAATTGTAAGATGAGCGAAGGTTGTGACTGTTGTTGATGTTGAATAATGTGTACCACTTTTATCTACTCGTTAAATAAACAAGTAATTTTAACCAGTTAACTATTTCAATCTCTTTGGAAAATGCGTATCAAAAAATTTCGTTTTGCAAATTGTCAATACTTATTACTCATGACGACTATACTCGTCGTGACGCAAAATTTTACACCTTTTTCATGACTAATATACTCGTCAAAAACAGTTAACTGGTTAACCAAAAAATGGAACTTACTTTTGCATAATATATATATTATATATCCCAATTATAAATATAAATCTAATTTTAATTAAAAATAGTTTATTGATAAATTATAATTAAAAATTTATTTGTGGTTTTTTTTTTTTTTCTTTCTAGGAATTAACCAAAAATAATGTTTGTGCAGTTGTTCGTGTATGCGAACCAAGTTATAAAACAGAAGAATTAGAAAATCAAGGTATTGCTGTAAAAGATTTAGCTTTTGAAGATGGTACATTTCCACCACCAAATATTGTTGACGAATGGTTTGAAATATTGAAACAAAAGTAATTAATAATTGAAAATAAATATATAATTTTTTTATCTATTTTATTGTATTAATTTATATTTATGGTTTTTGTGTGTGTGTGTGTATAGATATCAAGAAAATCCAGAAGCTTGTGTTGCTGTTCATTGTGTAGCTGGTTTAGGACGAGCTCCGGTTTTGGTTGCACTGGCATTAATTGAACTTGGTTTAAAATATGAGGCCGCTGTTGAAATGATTCGAGAGTAAATAAATATAATAAATAATTAAATTAAATAAAATTACAATTATTATAAAATTTATTTAATAAATATTTTTCTATTTTCCATTCCAATTAGAAAACGACGAGGAGCTATAAATGCTAAGCAGCTATCATATTTAGAGAAATATCGACCAAAATCTCGACTAAAGCACAAAAATGGTCATAAGAATTCATGTTGTGTGCAATAATTATCAAAAAAAATCCCACCAGGAAAAAGTGTTCATATAATATTCGATTACTACACAACACACATACATATACACACACAGACACACACTAATACTTCAACACACACACACAGACTTTGTTTAATATACATATATATAAAGTAAAAACAGGAACCGGATAATAAAACAGTTAATTAATTACAATAATGTGCTGAAATATTAAAAAATTTAAACAGAAAAATATATTATTTGTCACAATTTTATTCAAATTTGTTGTCATAAATTATGTTTTTTGTTTTTTTTTTTAATTTATTTCTATTATTATATATTTATTATTATTATTATTATTATTATTATTATTATTATTATTATTATTATTATTATTATTATTATTATTATTATTATTATGATTATACATAACATTAATTAAGCAATTATTGTAATTATAATTGTTTTTTTTTGTTCTATTGTTAATTAATAACATTAGTATTCTAAAAAATTAATTAAAAATTATATTTTGTTTAAACATTTTTATTATAAATTGTGACAAATAAATTATTTATATACAAACACATACAAATCGAAACACAGACACACACACACACACACATATATATATATATATTTTATTACAATATATAATATATTAACGCGTTTTGTATATTAAATAAAATTAAATAAAATATAAATATATGGATAATTAAATAATTTCTTAAAAATATTGTATGTATTGTTGTACTTAAACAGAAAAAAAAAAAAAAAAAAAAAACACTGATTTTTGAGTTTTTGAAAACAAAAGAAAAACAAAAGTACTTATTTTTTGTGCTTAATTTTTTTATATTATTATAATTATTATTATTTTATTTTTATATATATATATTTTTTTTTTTAATTATAATAAAAAATCTTTCTTTCATTTCATTTTTCCAAAATTTATCCATATAATATTTTATAATTATTTAATTTTATGAGATAACTTTTACTTGCGCGTTATTACATTAATTTTTTTGGGTTTTTTTTTTTTTTTTAAACAAACCATTTTCTTAATTTAAAAACTAAACAAAAATGAAAAAAAAAAATAATAATAATAATAATAATAACAACAATAATAAAATTAATTTTTTAATGAAAATTGAAAAAAAAAAACTAAATAAAATTATTGTGAAAAAGTAAAACAAAAACAAAAAAAAAACACAAAAGAAAAAGTAAATAATTTTAGTTTAATTTCCGCTACATTTATAATTTTTATGTAATTAAAATATTAGATTAGATATATGAAATATAATAGCAAGAAAACAAAATAGAAAATGTATTGGAAATAAGTTAAATAATAAAAAAGAAAATACATGTAATTCATGTGATCGAATGTTAGTCTTGTCGCATCTCTAGTGTGTGTTTCTTGTGTTTTTTTATTTCTGGGGTTGTATCCATTTGAACGGGTTTTTCTTTTCTTCTAAAAATCTCACTATCACACACACACACACACACACACACACATTTCTCTTAATTTTCAAGTTAGTTAATTAATAATGTATACGTCTTGAAGGTGGGGGGGGGCGGAACGCTTTTCTTTCGTTTTTGTTTTATAAACACGATCACAAACAAACACATTTCATTATAAATTAAATTATTTAAAAAGGCAATAAAAAAGAAAAAGTCTAGTCGTTGTCACGGAACACGGAAGAAAATTATTTATTATTTATTTTTTTTTTTTTTTTAAATAGTGTAATTATAATGTAATTTCCTTTATCACACACACCATCATAGCGATATTTTTTTAATTAAGTATAATATTTATAGAACGCTTTTTTATTTCCAAAAATTGAGTATTATTATAATATATATGATGACAACAATAACTGTCGTCTTATAATAAAATGTGATTAAAAAGAAGAAGATTGTATGCCCAAGTCTTTATGTTAACCCTTTCGGTTTTTCTATTTCTAATTTATTCTATTGAAATTAGACACATTTTTTTTTTTTTTTTTTACATATGAATGAGATTTTTTGATTAATAATTCAACAAAAACTTTGTCACAAGTTCATATTCCAACCAATGGACACAGTGTCCATTGAGTCACTACTAATACTACATATAAATTGTGAAATATTAGCCCGGACGAGGCCAATGGAAAATTTTTCAGAAAATCGCTTTTTATCAGTTATCAAATTTACTAATTACAAGTCATAGCTATTAATGGATTTCCAATTTTTAAGAAAAAAATTACAAAATTTAATCAATTTCCAGTCTTTGATTGGAAGAAAATTTTTAAAATTCACGCTTCTTCAGACGCATTCACAAAATATATAGTCGATTTTCTGTCATTGAAATTTTGTACCATTTTTTGTTTATACAAATGGAATTCGATACCATTATTATTCTATTAATTTATCTTAAATCTATATTTTCTGAGCGGGTGTGAAGCAATTTAAAAAAAATTGTCTTCCACTGAAAGACTGGAATTTCATTAAATATTGTAATTTTGTAATAAAAATTCGTTAAAACTATGGCTTAGATAATAATTAGACACAATTCATGACATGTGATTTTCCCGAAAATTTCCCATTGGTTTCCGATCCTAATATTTTACAATTTATTAACTATCAGTAAGTTGACTACTTTAAGAAAAATATATTTGGAATAAATTTATTCGAATATTTCTCAGGACTGATTTAAGTAGAATATCATGGCGTCGCTTCTATATATTATATTTTTAAACAATCACTGGTATACTCTATATACTCTATAGCGGCTATACTATATTTAGTCTGTAGCATAATTTATAAATATGTGCAATTAATTATTGCTCAATAGATAATAGATATTTAACATAAATTTATAACGATATATGTGAATTCAAAACTCGGTATTATATAGTGTGTCTCTATATATAACAATATGTGCAATATACTAATTGTTTTAATTACAGAACACGGGGCGACGGGAATATGGATACAATAAAATTAAATAATTATATTTATAATGTTAGATTTTAAAATAAAAATGTCAATCATGACAACACGACACACTGTAATGCTCCCTCCGCCCTCCCTCTCTCACCGGGGATGTTATCTTTTAATTATCATTTGCATAAAATTAAGATATTTCTTGGGTATTTTGAATGAATAAATTAATTATAATTAAATTAAAAATTCTTAAATGTCAGAAATATATGTTAATTTCCTTTTCCCTTATATTTCTGTTTTTTCCCTCTACTACTCTGTCCACTCAACCATTTTGTACCAGACGATAACATAAATTTACACATCTAGTTATCGTCATATGCTTCTATGCCACACCCTATACCAACCAATCAACCAACCAACAAACCAACCAACCATAAACCAAATATAATAATTTTTAAATAATAAATCATTGTTTTTATTTATTTAATTAATTATTTAAATCAATTATTAATCTACATAAACATTACAAAACCAATAAAAACCGATAGCAAATTAAATTAAATTACCTGTAATAATTAAAACACAATATAAAATAAAAACAATTAAAAAATAAATAGCTAATTTTTTAGTTGAATTTTTAATTTATAATTTTTTTTTTTTTTTGCATTATAAAAAAATATTCTATTAATTATTATTTTATTTTTATTTTTAATTTATTTAACACCCTTTTTTTTTTTTTTTTTTCTTCCCCCACTTTCACTAATTAATATATTGTATATTAATTATATAATAATATTAAAAATAATAATAATAATAATAATAATAATACCAAATTAAATAAATATTTTTAATGTACGTAATAAAAAAAATAAAATAAACAGTTAAGAAGATGCAGTTTAAAAAAAAAAAAACAAAAGAATAAAAGAAACAAATTTTATTTAACTAAAAAATAAAAATAAATAAATATTAAAACAAACATTTACACAATATTTTTTCCTAATTTATTATATATTTTGAAAATCGATGTTGAACACTTTATATTTTTTTTTTTTCTATTAATTAATATACATTTATATATTAATATATATAAAATAAGGATTTAATAAAATAAAAAACACAAAAAAAAAACAAAAATTATGTTAATTATTTGCATTAACAAAATAATAAAAATAAAAAAAAAAAAAACAAAAACAAACAAAAATAAAAAAGGATGAAATCGTACGGCAGAAAAGAAAAATTAAAATAAATATTAATAAGAATTTTTAGCATTGAATAAATAATTAAAAATAAACATCAAATTTTATTTTCCATCTGAGAACACACGTCGACGTCGTCGTCGTAAATACACAAATAATTTTTTTTCCTATTGTTTAAAAATATTTTATTTAAAAATTTAATTGAAAAGCCGAAAAACTAAAAATATTACTTAAAATATATAATAATGACGATAAATTTAAAAATTTGTAAAGGCAATTGTCACGAACAGAAGAACGTCGGCGGTCGTTTAGCATTTTCCATTATGTAAAATATAAAAATAATTAATTTTCTATAATTTTGTTTTTTTTTTTTTTCTTTTTTTTCTCTTATAAAAAAAAATAAAAATAATCGTTTGAAACGAATATATAAAATTAAATTATTTGTTTTATTTATATTTTATATTTAAGACAATATTTTTAATTTGTTTGTGCAAAAAAAAATATTAATGGATATGTTAATTATATGTTCTACTGCTGTTACAATAGATAGAGAATATGCGTTTTTAATTCTCTATTGAAATACCGTGCCATCCAACTATGTAAGAGAATCAATAAGGATGCGAGGAGTTACTGTGTGTGATGACAGTATCTACTTAAAACTTATTTAATAATTCAATGATTACATAATGTATCATGGCGAATAGTCGAATAGCCATAACGGCTTAGCTATGAATAATCAATAAGTAGCCACAGATAATGTGGCGACTATATAAGAGAATCATTATTGGATATACTGTGCCATGGTAGTATTCACTTAAAACTTAATGATTCAATGATTATATAGTCTGATGGCAAGTCAGCAGCACCTTCATAACTGCTTTCGTTAGAGGTAAAGTATACCTCTCTCTCTCTCTCTGTAAATACTGGGTATAACATATCATTCAATGTGCCAGTTGCTCTACCACACTTGTCCACAGGTTACGAATAGTCGAATTAGCCTTAACGGCTTAGCTATGCATAATCAATAAGTAGCCACAGATAATGTGGCGACTATATAAGAGAATCATCATTGGATATATTGTGCCATGGCAGTATTCACTTAAAACTTAATGATTCAATGATTATATAGTCTGATGGCAAGTCTGCAGCGCCTTCATAACTGCTTTCGTTAGAGGTAAAGTATACCTCTGTCTACAGATAATGTGGCGACTATATAAGAGATTGGATATATTGTGCCATGACAGTTTTCACTTAAAACTTAATGATTCAATGATTATATAGTCTGATGGCAAGTCAACAGCGCCTTCATAACTGCTTTCGTTAGAGGTAAAGTATACCTCTGTCTGTCTGTTAATACTAGGTATAGCATATCATTCAATGTACCAGTTGCTCTACCAAACGTGTCCACAGGTTACGAATAGTCGTATTAGCCTTAACGGCTTAGCTATGAATAATCAATAAGTAGCCACAGATAATGTGGCGACTATATAAGAGAATCATTATTGGATATACTGTGCCATGGCAGTATTCACTTAAAACTTAATGATTCAATGATTATATAGCATCATGGCGAGTCAGCAGCGCCATCATAACTGTTTTCGGTAGAGTTAAAGTATATCTCTATATCTACCAAACGTGCCCACAGGTTACGAATAGTCGAATAAACTTAACGAATTAGCTATGAATAACCAATAAGTAGCCACGGACAATCTGACGATTGTGTAAGAGAATAGCTAATGGAGATACTGTGATACAATTCAGTATCCATTTAAAACTTATAGTTAATGATTTATTGATAACACAGTGTCAATGGGAGTCATAAGTGTTATTATATGTGATTTCGTTAAAGGCGAAGAACTGTAAATAACCTATGATTTTTTACGGAATGGTTAAACATAGGTTGTGTTAAATAGGTGGTGCCAGACGAGTGACAGGATGCTGTTATATGTTCATTGTACATAAAAAGGGTGTCATCAAATTGGATTGTATAACAACTATCGAGGAATATTTCATATATTATAGGTATTTACAAAAAACATACATATGTAAATTTAAATTACAAATAAATAAATAAATAAATAAAAACATACTATAGCATAGACTTATTCCATATGACAATGAAATTATCGAAGAATACCCAGTATGAATTTTGACACAGATCGATCTACATCTGATCAAACATTTAGTATATAGAAATTAATTTGATATTCAAAAAAAAATTGATAGATTTGATAATGTTAAGTCATGTGTGCGTGCGTATCCGGTAAAAATTATCCTGATCATTTTGAGACGGTTGATGGATTACGACAGTGGAATCCATTATCGACACTATACTTTTTTATATTACGCTGAAGACAGTACGTAGGGAAGCGTATACATGGGCATAAAGGATGCTTTTGAATCGTTAAACAAGGAAGCACAGGTTCTAGAACCCAGTACAGACACAAAACAAAATACATGGTTGCAACTAATGCATTAGGAATTCGAGGTCAAACTATATGTTGCTATATGGAGAATATAATTTTGAAATAGTTTCTTGTAGATCGTTGGTCAAATGTGGAAACTCTGATATAATTAATAGGAAATTGGCTGCGCAGTGCAGTTACTATGGGCTAAAAAATCAATTCCAAACAAAATCTTTACAACTAAAACTAAAGTGCAAACTGTATTTATATATTTTATTTAATATTAAAATGTATAGGTCGGCGGTATGGTGAATGATGCAGATCCCGGAAACAATTAGTTCGGCGTTTTGAACGAAGGATGTATGGACGATGAACGTGTATCAAAAAAACTGTTGAATAATTTTCCAGAACGGAAAAGGAGAACCGAAACAACAACTAAGGCTAGATGATTAGATGAAATGGGGATCCTTAAATATAGGTGTTGGAAGCCATTAACTGTATATACCATGTCCATGTTGGAAAACGGCTTAAATCGCACAAGTTAGTAAACTATTAATTAAAATAAAATCACAAAACAATTTTATTAATGGTGAAATATTTATAATTTTATTGTTATTGTATATAATACAAATTATAATATTTTATTAATTTATTGAGAAAATACACATTTTTGTAAAAAAAAAAAAAACCACAAACTCAGTAAAAAAAATAGAAACAATAAACAAAAAAAATAATTAATAATTTAAAAATAGTTATAAAATTAAAAAAAAGAAAAAAAAAACAGACTTGATATCTCAATTATTTTTATTCCTTTTAAATTATTATTACTATTATTATTACTTGGAATTGTTTTTTATTTTGTTAAATTTAATTAATTAAAACAATAAAAACAATCGGAAGATAGAATAGCTATAAAAATTAAAATAAATAAATACATTTTTTCCATTTTTTTCTTCTTTTTTTTTTTTTTTTTCATTATTGACTTAACAAAATTAAGTTTTAAATTTTATTTCTATCTCATAATTACACAATTTATTTATCGTATTTATTTTATTTTCCCTATTGGACTTGATTAAAAAGCTTCTTTGTTTTTAATTATAAATTTTAAAAACATAATGCAAAATTATTTTCATTGATAATTTATCATATAATTAATTACTTAATTAAAAGTTAAAATTTACGTTATTTTTTTGTATTTTTTGTTTTTTAATGATTATTATAATAAAAAAAAAAAAAAAAAAAAAAATGATATAAAAAAATCTATAGAAACATTTGATTTAATTAATTTTCTAAATGCGATTAAATTAAATTATAAAATAATAAAAATAATAAATATTTCAAAAAGAAAATCAACAAAAAAAAAAAAAGGAAATTTCTTCTTTTTTTTTTGTGATGTGTATTTTGCTCACATTTTATTACTGAATTGTGAAAACTGTTTTATAATTATTTATTTATTATTATTATTATTATTAATATTAATTTATAATGTTTTGTGTATTTATTAATAAGTCCATTATTAAAATATTTTTAGTTTTTTTTTTTTTTTTTTAATATTATAATTAATTTTATTATTACGTGGAAGTAATACAAAATAAATAAAATTAATTACTACTTAAAATAGATCGGCCACATTTGCTGGCATTTCATCAATTCGAGTGTTGTAAAATTGTTCAATGTCTTGTAATGCACGTCTATCTTTTTCGGTCACAAAATTGATAGCAACACCTTTACGACCAAATCGACCTCCACGCCCAATTCTTTAGTAAAAAGAAAAAAAAACAAAAGAAGAAATAAAGAAAATTAATAATTATTTAATATTATTAAAAACAAAAAATCTTAAGCAAAAAAAAAAAAAAAATCGTCTGACATAAATGGATAGGATTTTCATATCACATCAGTATTAAAATAAATACCATTGCGCTACTGAGTGACTTAGCGACTCGGCTACTACAGCATAATCTCGCTAACATACATTGAATAGCATCAAGTAATCTTATTCATAGAATAGTAATTATATATAAATTATATTTTCATATAATTGAACAGTTAAATTATGAATAAATGGTATACTTTACATAAGCTTGTAATACACCGAGTGATATGTTTGGTATCGGAAAGAATAGTCGATCATAATTTATTTATTTATTTTTTTTTTTTATGTATACTTACCGATGAATGTAATTTTCTCGATTCGATGGTAAATCATAATTAATTACCAGCGAAACTTGTTGCACATCAATGCCTCGTGCCAATAAATCAGTTGTAATTAATACACGTGACGAACCAGAACGAAATTGTTTCATAATAACATCGCGTTCACGTTGATCCATATCACCGTGCATTGCAGACACAGTAAATATTTTTGCTGTCATTTGTTCCGTTAATTGATCAACTTTACGTCTTGTATTACAAAATATTACAGATTGTGTAATGGTTAAAGTTTCATACAAATCACATAATGTACCTAATTTCCAGTCTTCCTTCTCAACATTTACGAAAAATTGTTTAATACCCTCCAAAGTCAATTCTTCTTTTCTCACCAAAATACGAATAGGTTCACGCATAAAATATTTACTGACTTCTAATACATCATTTGGCATGGTGGCCGACAATAATATAACTTGAACGTCATTCGGTAGCATTCTAAATACATCATGAATTTGATCTTTAAATCCACGTGATAACATTTCATCAGCTTCATCCAAAACGAATAATTTGATGGTATTGGTTCGCAATACATTTCGACTTATCATATCATATACACGTCCGGGTGTGCCAACAACAACATGTGAACCTACTTCAAGACGACGTACATCTTCACGTACATTTGTACCGCCAATACATGCATGACACTGCGCATTCATAAAATCACCTAATGCTATGACAACTTTTTGGATTTGTGTTGCCAATTCACGTGTCGGTGCCAAAATTAATGCTTGACATTCACGTAAATTTGTATCAATTTGCTGTAATATAGCAATTGAAAATGTTGCCGTTTTCCCTGTGCCAGATTGTGCTTGGGCAATTACATCATGACCTTTTACACATGGTATTATTGCACGTTGTTGGATTGTAGATGGTTTTTCAAAACCATATGCATATATACCACGTAAAAGTTCTTCTTTTAAATTCATGTCATCAAAATTGTCCACCACTTCATTCCAATTACTTTCAATAACACCATCGACATCCATATTGGGTGGTCCGTCATAAGCCGTCTCTTTGTCCGGATTATTTATTGTGTTATCAGTTCTATATAAAATAAATGCAAAATATATAATATTATTAATAAATATTTGAAATTAAAAATGTTTTGGCTGAATTTTTTTTTTTTTTTTCCAAACTTAAATGACACGTTGTATGAATTTTGTTTAAAACCACGAAAATGATGCTCATAGACAGCACATCATATTTAATAAAACAACATTAATTTTATAAAATAAATATTTTACAAATTAGTATTGTTTTATTTATCATAATACAATCTTATAATTACTAATTATAAGTTTATACATATTATACATTTATAATAACAAATATTAAGCACGCAAATTCCGACAATAATGACAATTGCCTTTATAAGTTATAACAACTAATAGATATTAAGAATATGTGTAAGAATAATAATACAAATATTGGTTTTTTATCAGTAGAAAAAATTCGTATAAAAAATTTGTATTTTCTTTCATCTAATTTTATAAGATTTTGTAATAATAAGATAAAATGAATGTTTTCATAAAACACGTTTTAAAAAATAAAAAAATAATATATACATAGCGGCCATGTTGCACGCGTTAAAACACAATACATTGGTAAGCTAGGATGGAATTAGATAGTCACATTTCCAATAAATATGATTGAGAAAGTTTGGTCAAACCAATTTTAACAATTTTATTGGAAATATTTATGTATAAATTTATGTTTAATTTTAATACTTACCGTCTATCTGATGAAAACGACATATTAATTTATAATTATGCAAACAATTTTAATTATTTTCAAGGAAATTAAACCGCTTCTAACTTTTTTTTTATGTAGCCGCAATGACAGCTACCAAAATTGTTGAAATATGAGAATAAATGTGGTTGTAGGTGGAACCCAAAAAATATAAAAGTAAAAACAGCAGTATGATTCACAATAATTATTTCATTATGTCATTTAACATTTTTAAAAACATATGTCACTGTCACATATTGTGAATTTATTGATTCATAAATTTTCGCCTTTTAAAACCAAAATTTTATCCTAAATGAAATAGTTGAAGCGAGAATAGAAATACTTTAAACGGTTCATAAAAATCTAATAAGTGGCAGCAAGGGACATCTTTGCACCTTTCTAAATTCAATTAAATTTTATTAAAATGCCTACCACAACGGTAGACAAATAAAATAAAGGCCAAGGTAATTTTCCATATAAAATTAGTACTTATATTCATATAAAACAGGTATGAAGGATGTCCTTGAGTCAAGGCATCAAAAATTATCATAGTTGACTGACAAAATTCGACAAATTGTTGTCATTCTCAATGTCAATCCATCCTACATTTTATTGAGACAATTTTTTTTGTGATTTTTAATGTAGGATGTTTTTTTTTTTTATCTTTTGACACACAATTTTTTATTACGTTTTATTTATTTTATTTATATTTTTAATATTTATAGTAAATATATTGATAAATAAATAAAATTATTATTAATATATATAATATTCTTATTATATATAATAGGAGTAATTGGAGCTGTCTGTTGAGGAATAATAATATTAGGAAGGAATGAAATTCATAAAAATATATTTTTAACCTGAAAAATAAATTTAACAAGATGTTAAACAAAAGAAAGTTAAATATGAATTATTGGAAACAAAAACAACAAGCTGTTTTAACTATTGTATAAAATTATGAGTATTAATATATTGGCAAACAAAAAAGATATAGTTTGATTATCTACTCCATATTTTCTATAATCAGCGTTGGATTCAAATGCATGTCAGCACATAATGTTGCTGGCTTTCAAATGCAAAATGGTAATTTATTATTATTTTCAAATTTTTATAAGAAATGTATATATAACATTATGTATATAAAAGAACTCACTTGGTACCGATGTAACATAAATATTTCATTTTCTCCAGATTTCTTCAAGCTGTAGCAGAGTAATATTTAACACTTCTATATAGATGCCCGTTGAAGGAAAGAAAGAATAGGTGGAATCAGCAGAATTATTACAACAACGTTCAACTGATTTGATTACTAAAATTGATATAAATTATCATCATATGCCATAAAAAAACAGCAAAAGTAAGCTATTTAATTAATTTTGTATACACATTAAATCGTGTTTTCCTTTAAATGTAAAACTTGAGAGATATTAATAATATAATTGATTGAAGTGGTCGCCCAGAACGATACCAAACTGTAATGACATTAATAGACTTGCATAACCTAACATTATAAACACCTGATGATTCTTCTAGTAACCAAACCCATAAGATAATTTGAAACCAGAAACGTTTCTCATAAATGATACATTTATCGTTAAAAGATAAATCATGTATTTTTCAAAGAAGTTATTTCTGGATTTAGAATATGCCGAGCATTAACATAAAAAGTGGTAGGTACAACTTGTAACTAAAAGTAATTTGTGCATCTGACTCAACACAGAAGCAAACCTCTTTATTTGCTTAACAACCCATATCGTCTGCACGCACTTTTTATTTACAAAAAAAAAAAAAAACAACTGATATCCGATAATACACTCGACACGGAGCCATCCGTTTATTAACAATGATTAAACTTTCAAAAATTCAATATTCTTATTATCATCATCATAACTTTCTATACGCTAATTATTTTAACTGATATGTTTGCATTTTACTTTTTGATTAATGATTTTCATTTACACACACACATACACAAAATTATAATTGTTTTGATTTCATATAAAAACATAAATTTTTTTCATACATATGAAAAACTTCAAATGAAAATTCTGGGAAAACCCGTGAAAATTTCGTTGTTCACTAGTGGTAAAATGTGTTTCTAATATTTTAAATAAGATAATTGGAAATTTTCAGATAAATCGGACCATTAATTTGATTTAAAAAAAAAGGCACCGCAAAAGTTATGTCCGAATCTGACCACATAATGGTACATTTAAATGTCCAAAACGTAAAAAAAAACACTTTTTACATAAGTTTTGGGACATTTCAATGAATTTCAAACACAATGTGGAAAAATCGTCTCATAACTTTTGTGGGGATGGAGTAAACGGACTCAAAATATGAAAAAATAGGATTTCGTGAGTTTTAGAGCTAGCGCTTTTTCCTTTGGGAATCCAATAGAGGAGGACAAGGACCACAACTTTGTAGTGGGACCGCTTCTGGGAAATCCAAATTGTCGGAGTTATTAAGGGGTGAAATTTGGGTTTTTTTCGGTAAGCCTTACTTTGAGCAATTATTGTGGGAACATCATAATACTTAGCGACTTGTGTTATAGCTTAAAATACAGATAATATAGTCTACTATATGGGATAATTAGGATTTTGGAAAATTCCGTTGGGAAAGCCGGAAAATTCTCATCGGAAAACATGCGAAAATCGATGTTTTTCATTGTTCTAGGAAAATCCCCATTTCTCATCGGAAAATTCCAAAATAAATTTTATCGTAAAGATCAAACCTTCCTTTACCTTTCTGCATCATTAGATTTTAGGATATTTGTGTATTTCCTAGAGTTCCATCCAACGGAAGAAAGGTCTACATTTGCATTTCCCAACTTTGGGCAGCCATAGCCGGAAAAGTGTTATAGATAGGAAAAAATTTTCCTCTATAAATTGTAGGCCCAGGTGTGGGCTCCAACTGGTAGTAGTCTTACTAGGAACCATTGGGGTTTCAGGGAGTTAGGGGTTCCCAAAAGTGGGAAAATCGGTACCGGAGAATGGCCATAACTCCGCTCCCGGAGGGCTCCTGGGTCCGGAGCTAACCTATAAACTTCGCATCGACGTGCTCTACGTTTTGTGAAAAAAGAAATTGGATCGGAGCGATGAGGTCGCTCGGAATGGCATTTAAACATCAGTCTTTTTCAAGACTGCAAAAAAGCAAAAAAGAAATTTCCCTTTTTTTTTTCTTTTTCTTGTTTACCTTTTTTTTCTATTTACTTTTTTTCTTATTTTCTTTTCGATTTTTTCAAAATTGTAAATACACCCGGTGGCCGGAGCCACCTATGTGAAATTTTTTTTTTTTTTCTATGCGACCATGATCGCATTTCGAACCCGCCTCTTTCATATCCCATATGAATATTCGCTACACCTCTACCTTATACACCACACTTGTTATTAATATTATTATGTCGGTTGCGATATATAAGGTACAAAAATTTTGAATTTATTTATTTTTATTATAAATTAAATGAAGTCTTACATTTTACTTACCTATCATTTATTTTAGTTTATCATTCTGGTCTTAAATTATTGCAACGAAATTAGAAACACTACTATTATATGCTCAGTCGGATATAAGAATTTGTTTGAAATAAATTAGACAATATCAGGGCCTGTGAATTATATGCGCTAGACCGGTGCAGTTTCGAACAGTAATTAATTAATTGTATATAATAATTATATAATTTACAATATAATGAAATAATATTAAATCAATAATTTCTTTTATATTTTCTTTTTATTAATATTATAGATAGAATTCAAAATATATTGGCGTACATGTAATGCATTTAATAAACATAAAATTATAATTATTTATCTTCAACACAATTATATATTAATATTGGTCAATAGATCATCTATTGTACTAATGGGATGTTATCAACTAACAACGTGTAATTACATTTTTGGTTGTTCAATATAATTAACGTCATGTACAACATTTATTATTCTACAATTAATTTTACCAAATAAGCGTTTTTTTTAAGTATGACAAATAACAAATATATTTTATCAATTTTCTTAACTTATAATAATCAATTTATAGATCTATATTCCGTAATTGTGTTAAAAATAAATACTGAGTAATTACATTTAAATATTAAATTTTAACAACAATTATATGACTGACATTATTATACAAGTTGTTATATTAATTATTGTAATATATAAAATTAATAAAGTATTTTATAAAATTAAATAAAGATTTGTATAACATCATTTTATTTTTGTCATTTTTATATTTATATTATTTTAAAAATTATTATTTATTAGATGAATATTATTAATTTATCAATAATTATGAGTTATGAGATAATCTTATAATCTATACAAAAAAAAATGTTTCTTATGATAATTGAAGACCAATTGATGAATTGTTATATACTCGCATGCGAAGTAATTTACGCCAACTAAATGAGAAGGTTAGCTGATTGCCATATAGAATAATATAACTTAATCAAAGAATACATCGATGTTATTTATCATTATTGTATCTTCTATACTTATATCATTGCAAACGATGAAAATATGTTAATATTTGTTTTTCGTACAGCAACACCTAACATAAAAAAAAAAAAATTAATTAAATAAATTTACATGTCTTAAATTATAAATAATGCTATGTTAAAAAATGTATCATTATTTCAAAAAAATACCAATTTATATGTGACTATCTGAATTCGTTATCATACTAACTGGTATATAATTAAATCACATACTACAAGCATCTCAACTCTTTGTAAAAAAAAAGAAAAGATTTATCACAAACAAACACACTACAGCGCATTAGATGTAAATATAGATATTTTCAATATTCAGGCAAGTAGATGACATAAGTCAAAATTCAGATGAAGGGATTTTACCTAGTACAAGTTCTTTTTTAAGTGTACTGTTTACATAATGTTGCATTTATTAGTTTATATAATTGTTATAATAGTATAGTATAACAAAGACTCACCCCACACATAGAGTGGAAATTTACATGAGCAATTCTTAAATTAAATATTAAAAATAATGAAATTAAAATACATCTTTTTATAATTTCAGACCAATTGGTTTTACCGATACAAAGTAATTTAACAACTTGATTATATATTAAATGATTGTAGTAGATGCAATATGCGCATTGGAGTAACATGAAATGTTATTGAATAATAAATTTAAATAAAAACTAATTAAATGACTCACCACCTCGCTGTCCATCGTATTGTGCATGATAAGAATTTGCATCAATCAAATATTGTAGATTCAGCGTTAATAGTTTTAGTACTAGCATCTATATTACAGTTTCTTTTTACTAACATATATGCTATTTAGAGGTAACTGTTACATGTTGTAGAAATCTGTACATGTTAATTTTTTTTAATAATATGTATATGTCTTTCGATTTATTATTCATTCACTCATATACGCATTAGCTATATTTTATATGATTTGCGATATTTGAGCTATGATTACGATACTTTTAAGAATATTGATTATTTTTACATTTTCATTTATATTCTATTAGCAAATTGAAAACATACAATTTAAGTTTAGCTTTCTTAATATAATCGAACTGCAAATTAGGCAAATTTCCTATCAGCTTAACCCGATAATTTATTATAGTATATTAGTTTAGCAACATTATCTCTCTCGAACAATTAAATACATAATTAATTAATGTATGACAAACATTTTCCAATTAACGTGTTGATTACAAGCTATTATTATTATTATTGCCATAGCAAATAATGTAATACAGTACAGTAGTAATTCAATTACTAGTACGTCATCATTATCAGTATTTGCATTTGTTGGTATCGCAATATTTATTTTTCTTTGTATCTTCATGCTTTGACCCCATAAAAAAGCTTTTAGAAGCAAATGTAGTGACACGGAATAGCATTAATATTTAACATTTTCCGATAATACCTTTATAAACAATCAATTAAAAAAAAAATAATTAGATGAATTATTATTATTGTTAAATTAAAAAATAAAATACCCACTGTGTTTGAATTATTGTAGTAAACAACTGCTACGTATTTCTTTCTTGACCTAATCATTGAGCTCCTTTACGCTGCGTAATCATATCTTTGCATCTAAAACTTTTTATATAAAAATATTAAAATTCGTTCTTAAATTAATCAAAATTACACATTATTATTATAAACTACTTACATTACATTAATTATAAACAATAAAACTATTACAAAATTCATAAACACAATATTAAAAATATAAGTAATTTATTCTTCATACTGTTCACTACCTAGCTGACTACTTGTATAAAACGACGTTTCATGTGAATTAAAATTGGCCATTAGCTTACCTACTGGCGACCGTTGACTTCAGAAATGTTTTTATAAATTTAATATCACATACCATCACAGATCACACCCACCACATAGAGTTGATATTTAAATAAAATAAATACTTAATTAAACTGACTCAATCTGTGCCATTTGACCGCTATAATTTGGTGCATTTTATATGGAAAACAAAATACATCTTATATCGAAATTGTAACATTGCAGATACATATATAGGGGGATTATTCAAAAGACATATCTGTCCATGTACAAATGTCTACATGAAAACATATGCGACATCGTTAAAAAGGTGTTATATACATTTTATAACATACAAAATTCATATGGTTACATTGTACATATGCAATTCTAAAAAAGTTTAATGAATTGTTCTTTATACTACGCATGATTTGATAAGTTTTCGGAAAGAAAATGAAAAAACCCAAATTTTGGAGAAAAATCATTTTAGCACCATGCACTTTTCATCTCCACGATATTCTAACATTTGTAGCGGCTTTTTTTTTAAAATTGCAAACTTATCAACCGATGTTCAAACAAATGATAAAGTTTTACATTCTACTTAAATCCAGTGGTCATTTATTCGAAACACAATAATTCATTAAATTTTATTGATCGTTTTTAATGATGATTGTTTCTTCTGTTGTATCAATTAATGCGTTTCAAATAGTGTTTTGAAATTCTTAGAAATTTACATTTTTGATCGATTGTGTTAACAAACACGACACAGACTTGTTTCACATACATTTTTTTCATAGATGCTCAAAATCAAATCATAGATCAATCGCAACACACTTTAACATCACATCTATCTATCATTCATCATCTATAGCCTATATATGTATGTCTTGAAGTTTTTCAATCTATGTTGTTGGTCTGTTCCACAGAACGTTAAGCATCTCAATTGTTTTCCGCGATGGAGCGCATATGTGTCCAAAGTGTTTGTTGATGAATTCTTGACACTTTAAGCCATTCAAAAAATTACGTATTTCAGCCGAATATATTATTATTTCACAAAATTATAATTACTCTGCATTTTATGATGTGCCATATATATTTATTATATGTAGTTTCCTGAAACTAATCAAATCATGTAGCGTATAATTCTAAAAAATTAGAAGTAATTAAAAGTAATTAATAAATAATTTCCAGATAATTGTAATTTTATAATACAATTAATTATGTGTGAAGAATTAAATTATTTTCCACTTCTGTTGTGTAGGAGCAACAACGCAACCCAACATTATTACAATATAATTGTTATTATTATTATTATTATTATTATTATTATTATAAGTATAACTTTTCAATTTAATAGATTAATTATAATTTACTATATATTATATATAATATAACTATATATATGGTATATAGAAAGAGCAATGGCTTATACACACAATTGATTGATTAAATATAATTTCGTTCGTTTAGTAGTGATACCAGTCTCCAGCCCCTCATATAAGAAAAAATATCACAAACATTAGCATACGTAACGTAAGTGTCGTTTTTTTCTTATAAGGGGCAGAAGACTATAGTTAGGGGTTGAGTACTGGTGCCACAACCCTATATTAACATAAATCAAATCAAAACATAATAATATATATATATTTTTCTATATAGAATTTATGCTTGAATATTACTAATTAAACTATATATATATCTGTATAAACTTATATTGTATAATTTACATATAACTACAATTACAATGAGTGAATTGTCTGTCGATATTGTACATATATTTTATATAATATTATTTTTTTACACCTCTGAGCCGCCACCTCCTTATATTCAATTTATAATATATACACGTTATTATATAGTTTTATTTGAATATTTATAAAGCGTATAGTGTAGAAGTGTTTTAGTATGCGGTCGGTTGTGTTTGCGATTATTTGAAATTGATTTAATTTTAAATTTGTTGTGTATTTTATTTTATTTATTAAATTATATTATTGTGACTGATTTAAATATATAGTTAAAGATTAATGGAAATATATATATATATATAAATGCATAATATGGGTTGCAATAATACGTCTATGAAGGAAGATCAACAACAAGTTGATTATTCCATGAACTCGTCCAATATTGTAATGACCAGCGAACAGGCAATGAAAGGAATTAAGGTAATATAATAAACTTATTGTTAGCTATTTGAATAAAAATGGATTATAATTTACTTATCGATTTTTTTTGAATATTTATTTTGTGTTATATTATATTTTTTATATATATATCGCGATATTTGATATATTAAACTTTTATAATATACAATATAATTACAATATATAAATGAATATATATTATACTATTATTTAACGTTAATGAATTTTACATTTTGTTTATTTTATAAACGATTATAATATTCTATAAAATATTTGTATATTATAAAAGAAATCAATTATTGATAAATTACATGTAAAATCATATAATTTTTAATTATCGGATGTATTTTTAAACCTCAATAGTTGGTATTATGTTGTCGCTGAGGCTGACACTTTTAATTTTTACAAGTCCATAAAATTATATAATAATTTAAAAAAATACATATATTAAAAGTTAATTACTTTAACATTATTGAAATCATTCTTATTATCTATCAACTTGTTTTCATACTATTTATGTTAGCGCAGCAGCGGTGTCACGACAACATATAATATGGGTCTAATAACTTTATAACGAATATAATGTTTTATAATAAATATACGCATTAACAATTAGTTGAAAAGGAAAAAAATAATAAATAAAATCAAGGTTATATGAAATATATATCGAATATCGAATTTATGTAGAATATTAAAAAAAAAATATATATTTAACAAAGCGGTAATGGGAATATAGCAATAATCGTATGCAATTATATAAATGAATCTTGAAATTATACGAAAGAATAGAAATTAGATTTATCCAAAAGTATTGTCTAATAATTTACCAACTTGGCTGTAATGAATGTTTAATAGATCCATTTGCAGTAATATGACTCGCTATACTATACATGGCTATTATAAATAAAATACAATTTCGTTTAAATTACACCCACCACGACAACGTTTGCAAGCAATGATTCTGTGTAGTTATAATATAATTAATTTGTGTTGGGACCCTATTCAGAGGGTCAAATATTTATATCAACGATTAAAGAGTGTCATATTTGTAATCGTAACAAATGTAATGCGACTTCCAAAATATTGTTGGCAATAAATCATCCGTTATTCTTAGTTGTAGATATAACAATTTATATATATATATATTTTTAAATTTAAATTAAGTTTTTAAGAAAATATGTTTGTAGATTTGTTTACGAAACCATTACATAACGTAAAAGATTTGTTAGGAGAATTGTTCATTGTGTTCAAAGTGCTCCTCCTAATATATGCACAATGGTCGCGGCGTGTGATATAGTAATTTATAGTATGCAATATGCATATAGTATTTTATGAGTGCTATCGGTGAGCACGCATGATCCCGAAATTCTGAAAGAATAAATAAGCAGAAATTAAAAAAGAAAAACAATGCTAAAAGGAAATGCTAAAATAATATTAATATTACTATTTCTTTGAAAGAATCTGGTATTGTATTATATGTCGTTTGGAATTTCCAGAGTATTTACAGTCGCAAGGCATCTTGGTGAATTGTGTTTAGCCTACGAAACCTCGCCGTCCCCTCCTTGTGAACTATGTAGGTTTACGTTGCTATAATTTCTTCTTTTATCATCGCATGTTGTATATAATTTATTGTTTTATTATATAATGCGGGTAGGGTAAAATAATATTAAATTAATTAATATTTGTATTTTATTTAATTTTATTTTATTTGATAGTTCACGGAAACAATTGAAGACGCTTATCGACGTTTAGACGAAGAAATATGTCACTTAGAATCACAATGTCCGGGTCCACGGCTTGCCACAATTGAATCATGGGTTGAATATTTACAATTGTATATTGAAAATAGTATTAAATTTATCAATAGTAATAATAATATAAATGTCAACAATAATATTAATAATAATAATAATAATAATAATAATTATAATACTGATATTAATATTGATATTGATGATAATAATGTTAATCGAGTAATTAAGAACTCGGATGAAATAGAATCTGATATAATTAAAATAAATACTAATTCTATAACGGATATTACGTTAAATCAAATTGAAGGCTTAGTACGTAAGGATCGGATTCATTTGAGTAAGGTAATGGATATTGTGATTTGTCCAAAAAATTTGTTTTTACTATATATTAATTATTATAATTATACTCATATATACGATATATATATGTGTAGTTATTACTCCAAATGGAATTGATAACCGATGTACAACGAGCTATGACAAATGAAGAATTTATAGCTAGTATAAGTAGAAATTATATACATGAATACGATGTATATTTGAAACGTGAAATATTAGTTTATGCTAAAAAACGAGTTACAACCCTATTACAATTATATACAAAATTACGTGCTTTATATATTGAACAAGATGGTTTAATAGGTATATAAATAATTATAAAAGATATATTATATAATACATAACGACTGACAAATAATTTAATTTAATTTTTAGCATCAATAACTGGTGGCACATATACTTCATTGACGGAACAAACGTTAGACGATGAATTAGAAAATGCAAGACAAATACGTGATAAATTAGGTAATGTTGCTGAACAATGGAAAACATGTGGTTATTTATTAAGAGTTTGTGCAAAATCGGCTATGCAAGGATATGAATATTGGACCTTAATTGAACATTCGAAGTATATAGACACCAATATTCAGAAAATATACAATTAAATATTTTAATATTATAATTTATATTGAATTTTCTAATTTTAATTTATTTTCACCTTTATTAAGTAAAATAACGGAAAAAATTTCATTAGCATTAGAATGTCGAAATCATATACAAGGATCAGTAATAGCATTTGATGCAGCCCAAAAGGTTTTACCACAAGTTGAAATACAATTTATTACCCAACGACAAGCATCTGCCGTTCAACATGCAAACATTTATTTATTAACGGATATTGCAAATAATTCACGTTATCGTCATACCAAAATGGTTTTTCAAGTGTATGCAGATAATACAAAAAAATCGGTTGACTGGTTTCATGATTTGTTTAACAAAACATTAAAAAATGATCTACAAGAAGCCGAAGAAAGTGTTATAAAATTTGCAAAAATTTTACGACAAGAACGTTTAACATACATAAAACAATATATTGGAAATAAAATGTATATTCCATCCGGTGTAATATAATTCGGTATATTTAATAGTTATTCAGCTATATATTTATATATACGAACGAGTAAATCGTATCGTGAATGTTCCAGTGATATAGATTATGTTTAGGAGGCGAATTAAATAAATGAAATCGCAGTCAAACTATTTTAAAAATATTATTATTTTTATTATATTTAATATTTTAGGTCTTTCTTTTTCGGTAAATAGCATCCAAATTATTTTGTTGTTTAAATTTTATTATATATTAATAATATAAATTTCGATTGGAAGCTTCTTTTTATATGTATCCACTTCAATAATTATTGTATAATAAAAAAAAAAGTGTTCAATTATAATTAACAATATAGCACAGAGCGTGATAACAATATATAAAATGTACGTTTTATTTATAGTTAGAAATTGTTGAATTTATTATTATCCTATATGGTCGACAGAAGCACTATATAACAAGTGCCTTTTGTTTCAAAATTTCAAAAATATAACCATAAATTAATTAATTATCCCAACAACTCAAGTTTTACCATCAGATCAGCAGAATCATTTGTTTCCTATCAATGTGGCGTGAGTATGTCTAGTATATATATATAATAGTGTATATTGACATGACCTATTGGTCTCTAAAAATAGGACTGAACTAAAAATTCAGTTTATATGTAAATACACACAATATCATATAGTACCCCTCAATACATGGTTGATCGAATAAATAAACAGAGATGCATATTAAGTTCACAATATTCGTGGTCGATTATAAATAGTGTTAAAGTCGTATAGTAGTAATTTATTGTGGCGATGCCGATGAAGTTATTTCATGTGATTAAAATCAATTTTTTAGTACTGTACGTCGTTCCAACTTCACTTAGCTATGTACATATACGACCCTAGTCAAAGAAAGTCGCACACTTGAGCAATTAAAATTGCCGATACGAAAACCGTGTGTGTGTGTAAAAATCTCTAAAATATTTACAATATTTTTCTATTTTTATTATTATTATTATTTTCAATTTAATTTAAAATTACACAAAAAAATTGCATGGGAATGTACTTACCTTAAAATTTAAGATTTTTCTTTAACATTATTATCTTTATTATGATCAATTTGATTTAATTCACAATAAAATCCATTTGCTTGACGTTGTTTCAATTTATATTCTTTACTTCGTAACATTGGTGTTAATAATATTTCATCTATATTTTCTGTACCACCAGTTAATAAGCTAACTGGATAACCAACAGCGAATATTATAATAATTCCAATTAATGAATAATACATAAAACTTATACGAAATAGCCAAAATACTTCGTCCATCGATTTCCCATCGTTACTATTATTTGTAACATCATCAATATTATTATTATTATTATTATTATTGAACGGTGGATATATTGTCGTTAAATTATTACTGCTACTGTTATATTAAAAATTATTTAGCAACTTATTTTTCTTATATAAGTAAAGGTGTATGTGCGTGTGTACTTACAAAAAATTTGGATATGTTTCCATACATTTATCCGTTCGCATTTCTAAGGATGGATATTTTTTTATACCTTGTAAATGTGCACCAATCACAATTATTGATACAAATAGAAATGAACAACATACACCACTTATAACACCTTTTGTATTAGCCTTACGACACACCATACCAATTGTAAACATTCCTAAAAGTGAACCGGCTGTAACACCTCCAATTGATACTGTCATTTGAAATATTGGACCAAGTTTTTCAACAATAAATACTAATAATAATTGTACGATACCAACTATTACAACAATAATCTAAAATAATAAGAATTTTTAAATTTATAGCATTCTCTCTATATATATAACAATATATAATTGAATAAAATTACCTTCATAATGTTACTGGCCTTTTTCTCACTTGCATTCGGGAATCTAAATTAAAAACAAAGGTAATATAAGAAAAAAAAACATATTTAATATTTTATTCTATGGTGCGCAAGCCATCTCTAATTGGATCACGGTGACTCGAAACAAAATAATTTTTGTTGCGGTACTATACCATTTGGTTAAAAATTATAAGAGACTTTCAATCCACAATCCAGCTAAATATTAATTTTTAACTAAGTTGAGATCGTCTTTGGATTGAATATGTACTGTACACTTACGTACAAACCCTTATTGAATTGATCCCTTTAATTTTGAGTTATATTAATAATTCAAGAAAATAACAAAAAAATAAGTATCAATTTTAACAATTCCGAACTCAACTTCCAGATCAACGAAAATATAGCTTATAATTACCATGATATATATACATCTAATACTATGACTATCTACATACCGATTTCTTAGAAAATCTTCATAAAATGAACCAGCCAATGTATTCATACTTGCTGACATTGTGGATAATGCTGCTGCAAATATACCAGCTATAAATAAACCGGGTAATCCATTTATTTTACTACCAACATCCATAACATAAAATGGTAAAATCTATATACAAAAAAATTTTAAAAAAATTGTGGCATATAATCCACCGGGCCGCGGTGTTCTACACAAGATGTAACATTATTTATATACACATTTGGGTATTAATTGTAACTTACTTGATCAATTTTGCCCACCAAACCAATAGAAGCTGGATCACATGTTTCATATTTTGCATACATTAATAATCCCGTAAAACATGAAATACTTTTTATTATAATTAAACCACCGGCAAAAAACCATACAGTTCTGGTGGTGCATGCACGAGTTTACATAAATATATATAGTAAAATAAAAGAATTAATCCAATATTGTAACGAATTATTAATAATAAATAACATACTGTTTAGCTTTTTGAAATGTTGGTACCGATAAAAAACGTTGAACACAACCTTGATTTACACCTAAATTTGATACCCACATTGTTGTTAATCCAAACGACACTGTCCAAAATGATGTACGTACAAGTGGATTTGGATCCATACTATATATGGACAATTAGTTTTTGTTATAAAAATTTTTGTATAAATAGATAATGTTTTTTTTTTGTACAATATTTAATTAAAAAAAATTACTTAAAAAATATTAAACGTTTACCACGTTCAGCAGCCTGCCACACATCCGATATTGAACCAATTGGTAACATACCCAAATAAATAATCGTAATCATACTCATCATCATTAATACAAATTGTAATGTATCTGTCCATACAACAGCTCTTAAACCACCAATTGTTGTATAAAATATACATATTCCACTTATTATTGGTGTTATTAAATGAATATTTATATTAGTTACTAATTTATATCGAAAATAAAAATTTTTTAAATTATTACATAATTATTGAAATTGTTTGATTATATTTTATACATTTATTTTTATAATATAGATTAAATATCAAATACCTTGACTAAACGCTAATGCTGGTACATAAATAACAATTGGTATAAATAATAAACATGAAATTGTATACATTGTGCTGGCTGCTAAACGAACTTTACGATCAAACCGTTTCTCTAAATATAAAAATGATGATGTTAATTGAAGATCAAAAAATACCGGTAAATAAATATAAATTAATGCTAATGCAACCTGTGTATAAAAGAAAATGGATATGGTGGTGTAATACTACATTTCAACACATAAAGAAAAATAATAATAATTAAAACTTACAGTAAAACATGGAATAACAAATGCCCAGTATTGTGTGCCATTTGAATAGATTTCAGCAGGAATACCCATTACTGTTACGCCGGATACATGACTGCATATTGATGATGGGAATTAATTTAGAACAGGAAAATATAAATTTTTTAATATAAATCACATTATAATATTAATATAAAAATAGTTTTGTACATAAAAGAAAAGTAGCGAGAATGGATGAGGCATAGGAATCCAATATATATATGATAAGTATTATCACAGATTTTATCTTTGTCTTGAATATAAATTTTTATTTACTTAATATTCACTTCGTCCAATTACCAATTGTTTCAAAACAGCAAACACAGCGGCATTTATTTATATACCTACGATTTATAGGCGAAATCTGATCAAAGACGGTGATGATTTATTAAGTTTCGCATCCGTATAATAATACACTTTTGTGATGTTAGAATCAAATAATTTGTAAAAGTTACATAATCACATATTATTTTGTATATTAAATACAACCCAGGGATTTAGGAATATTCTAATTTATATATATATTGTTATTCCTGCGCGCACCAACATTCGTGATAATAGTATTACTAGTAACTAGTCATGTTACACCAATTGTAGCGATAATCGCAAAAATTATTATACTTAACAACGAAGTCGATATAACCGTCTACAATAATTAAAATCATATTGATGACCTAAAGTGAAAATAATATTAGGTTTGTGTATTTGCTAAATACAGGTGTGCCGGAACCAGTTTTCGTAGTTATAGCTTTCTGTTTGAATAACATTCCTGCTTACCTACTTCGTTGTTAAATTCAACAATTTTCGTGCTCGTCACCTTTTTGATTATTAACTTCTTGATTATATAGCACATTCGGTGATATTTTCAAATATATCCGTTTTTTAATCAATAAACGAAAAAATTGATCACTCAACTAAAAACTTTCAATATTAAACTAAATACTGAAAAAAATTCCCATATAAATAGCGGAAATTAAACCTTGTATATTTCAGTGTTGATTAGCGTGAACGTTATACCACTGCGCACTACTGAGTACACCACAACTGAGTGCTATCATCAATTTTGAATGAATCGACCGGTGATACCCGCTTGTTTCACATAACTGTAACAAGTTAGTTTAATATCCGAGTGTTAAGAATACACGTTTGTATAACACACAGTTATATATTACAATATATATATATTTATTTTTACTAATTTATTGATAGATTGGTTAGAACCAATAAATTTCAATCACGAATATTTTTATACAGAATACATATACTTACGATGATATTAACGAAATTGCAACTGGAAAAATTGACATTGTTTTACCACCTAAAAGATATTCATTTGTATTATCTTGTTTTTTTTTCGATATAAATCCATAATAAATTCCAATAATTGCCGATGCAAGTAGTAATAAAATAAAAAATACATAATCAATAGTTGTAAATTGTGCATTTAACAGTAAATTGTTATTATTATTATTATTATAGTCCGGCGGAGGCAATGTTAATGGTATTATTAATGCAGTTGTAAGATGTTCTTCTGCATTATTATTATTATTATTATTGTTATTATTATTATTCATAATTTACATTTATTATAAATTATAATATGATAATTTTAATTTCTTTCTAAAATTTTACACTATCCTCTTGATAAATAATATTATGCATAAAAAAATTAACGTAACGATAACTAATAATTGTATAAACTAAAATGGTAAAAATTGTCTTTTAATTTGATACAAACTAATGTAAAATTTAAGAAAGTCTATTTTATTAATTTATTATATACCTCATTTGTTTTTTTTTTTTTTTCAGATTATAATAAATTCTACATTGCATAATTGGTATATATATAGACGTACTTATATGATAATAATCTTATCTCATCATAAATAAATATTATTACAATTACAAATAAAAACGTATAGCAAATAATTTAGATGAATTTATGATTTCAAAATGATTTTAATTTTAATATAAGTGTAACATATAATATAAATTATATTAGTTTTATACCTATACACTTTTATAATAATATTACAAAGGTATATTCTAATTAATAACTGATTATAAGTAGACTAGACCAAATAGTACTTGATGAATATAATATTGTCTCGATTATAAACGGTAACACAAATGTATTTACATACAGCAAAAGAAAAAAACAAATTACACACTCGATTTCATATTGTTCGTGCGTTGCAAAAATTACATTACGAAATTCCATACTTTTTAATTATATGCTTATTTGCGTTTACTAAACAAAAAAAAACAGACAATTAATTATATATTTCCACCGGAAATTATTGAATTAAGAAAAATGGAAAAGCTCCTTTTTTTATCTTCTTTTTGAATTAGTTGTTGCACTAAAATCAAATCTATTATTGTAATACTATACAATTTTAAATGAAAAATAAACTAATTAAATTAATAAATTAAAAATTAAATTATTTTTTATATAATAAAGTCATAAATTCATCAACAAATTTTTGTAGCGTAATAAGAAAAAAAGATAAGCATCATCAGCGTCATATCGTTTTATTATAAGAAAATTATAGAATTATAATTGTTCATGATTTAGTTAAATTAATATTTTCAATAAAAATACACTTAATTGTTGTATTGCGTATAGTTCACAATTAAGAGTTATTTAAATAATTAATTATTTTGTATAGGGTGAATTTTTTTTAAATGAATTTTTAATGTGTTACATAATATTAAAATTAAAAGTATAAATGTTAAATATTAATTTAGTAATAATATTAATAATATTATAAAATGAACGAAAAATATACAAAAGGCGAAGACATTTTGATGGATAATAATTTTGATAAAACAACTAATTATATTGTCACAGAAATTACATCTAATGGTTTATTAACATCAACTACAATGTCATCATCACATTCGCAGTCACCAACATCACCAATTTCTTCAACATCGTATAATAATAATAATAATAATAATGATATTATGTTAAATGCACAATTTACAACTATTGATTATGTATTTTTTATTTTATTATTACTTGTATCGGCATTAATTGGAGTTTATTATGGATTTATATCAAAGAAAAAACAAGATAATACCAAAGAATATCTTTTAGGTGGTAAAACAATGTCAATTTTACCAGTTGCAGTTTCATTAATAGCATCGTAAGTTTTTTTTAATTTCGAATTACATCAAAATTAGTATATTAAAAATATATTGTTATATATATTAACTACGATTTTATTTCGTAATTATTTTTATATATGGCTTGAAAAAGAATTCAAACAAATATACATAATTAAATAATATATACATAGGTCGGTCCTAATTGATGGAAAATATTCGATTTATGTGTTGATGCCATCGATAGCCAATATACAACATCACAAAATCATTTATTCTATAAGTTCAAATATATATTGAATGTATATAGATTTAATTATTTTTATTGTGAAATATTTCGCAAATTATTCTAAATTGATAGTTAAATTTTTAAGTTTTCATTTTTGTATTATGATCCTTTAGTTATACCTAACACATTAGCGTAGTGTTTACCTAAATTTTAAGTGCTTATACTGCAACTGTTAAATATGTTGATATATTATAGTTGGTTTCGATCTGAATGATTATTCATGAATATTAAAATATATCTAATCAGCCTATAGCATCGAACTCATGTATCATGAACACATGACATTTAACATTTAAAACTTTTTACAAATTGATTTTTTCACAATATATTTAAAATAATTAAATTTTCAATATTCTAGTGCATTTCTATATAATTGAATTACAAGTATAATGTTGTGATATTGTGGGTCGTGTATCTATATAGCATAGCTTAAAAAAATATATATATTCCATCAGTTAGAATCGATGCCCATTAAACAATTTCAATATGTACGGTCGATATAAAATTTAACTAAATAATTAAACAATATGTCTGTTTTGGAAAAAGGTTACTTTTTTTTTTGCATAATACCAATACGACATCATGGGAAACAAAATTGTCAGTATTTTTGATACTAGAAATTCCTCAGCTATATAATCAATTGTTATGACATCAGAATGCGAATTTCGTTGAAATAATGCTTAACAGTGTTTCTACTCTGTGCACGCAAAACTGTAACGAATAATAAAATATATATATAAAAAAAAATATTATTAAATACTCACATGCAACCAAGTAATTTACCAAAATTTGGCTGGTAATGTTTCGGTAGATGCTTTCAAAACGAATAACCTTATATTGTGTGTGTGTGTGTGGATGTTCGGGACAAACACAATGGAACAACCAATAGGTCTCAAAGTGCAATTGTATAATAGACATTATGCTGTACCATACCATATACAAAGGCAAGCCTGCGTATGCACTAAACCGTTTGAAATACTTTTAACCAATATCATAGTACACCATACGCCAATTCATTCGAATTACGAATTTACTATAATGAATTTTACACGCCATTACGAATTGTATTTTTATCGGCAGTATAATATCCTTCGTTCACTATGATCATTGTATCACCCAAATAACCCATTTCAATTATGTTCTGGATATTTCTGCTAATTATTTATCGATATGTTTTGTTTAATTTTTTTAAACTACCACAAATTGTTGATTGTGTGAAATCATATATTTTCTTGAGACTTTGCGGCGTTCTTTAATTTACACACTTAGTCAAGCTGTGTTTAATATTTATATTTTTTTGGTTAATTTCAGCATCACTATCGTTATTCGTAATCATGAAATATTTGAATAGTGTTTCGACTGTAACCGGCATTTAAAAAATGCATTCTCTAAGCTTGTTGAAAACATATTTTCTTAACAAATTCTTTTCGCACACTTTCATTATAAAAATGTAACACATTTAATTTGGTTAACAAATGAAAGAAAGTTGTTTTGATTAGAATGCAATTTATCCAGCTACTACTTATAAATCATATGTTAATATTGTAGAGATATAAATTTAGTAATCAATTTAGTCATATCATAAATTCATGTTACTCGCCTTGTAAAGCCATATAACATATAATATATTTTATTACAAAACATTAAAGTTGGTAAATTAATTTATATCGGTAGAGTATATAACAATTCAGTGATCCAATGGCGCCAGTAGTTACAGCACACGTCATTCACAATCTTGACGTAAATCATCCGTCGTCTTTGTAAATATATATAGATATACTATATTTAAATTATTCGATTTTGTGTTGTAATGTTATTAGTTGTTGTACATATATAAATTTTAAATAAATGTAATATATAATTTTGCTTATATAAATGTATAAATATATATGTATTATAAATTTAGTCATACATCCGGTTCAACAATAATAGGTATACCCACAGAAATTTATGCAAATGGAACACAATATTTTTTATCTATAATTCCATGTTTTCTTGTAAGTTATTTGTTGGTTGGTCTTTTTTCTTCTTTTTATTATTATCACAGGTATAGTAATTTTTTTTATTTCACAGGTTGTGTTATCATTAATTTATATTTATTTACCGGTATTTTTTGATCTTCAATTAACATCATCATTTCTATATTTAGAAAAACGGTTTGATCGTAAAGTTCGTTTAGCAGCCAGCACAATGTATACAATTTCATGTTTATTATTTATACCAATTGTTATTTATGTACCAGCATTAGCGTTTAGTCAAGGTATTTGATATACACTACACCTATCTATAATATATATTAAT
Organism: Bibio marci; assembly: GCA_910594885.2. Lineage (NCBI taxonomy): Eukaryota > Metazoa > Arthropoda > Insecta > Diptera > Bibionidae > Bibio > Bibio marci. Next base: position 42,020,861 of record OU343117.1, read on the forward strand.
TAAATCGATATTATAAAAATAAAATCAAACAATTTAAATAATTATGTAATAATTTAAAAATTTTTAATTTTTATATATTTTAGTAACTGATATAAATATTCATTTAATAACACCAATAATATGTTTAATTTGTGTATTTTATACAACAATTGGTGGTTTAAGAGCTGTTGTATGGACAGATACATTACAATTTGTATTAATGGTAATGAGTATGATCACCATTATTTATTTGGGTATGTTACCAATATCGGATGTGTGGCAGGCAGCTGAACGTGGTAAACGTTTAATATTTTTTAAGTAAATTTTTTAGATTAACTAATAATGTTTAAAATAAAACAAAGCAAAAAGTAACTACTCTGAAAATAAAATGATTAAAGTGTTAATTATGATTTTCTATAGTATGGATCCAAATCCACTTGTTCGTGCATCATTTTGGACCGTATCAATTGGATTCACAATAATGTGGATGTCACAGTTAGGTGTCAATCAAGGTTGTCTACAACGATTTTTATCAGTACCAAGTTTTCAAAAAGCTAAACAGTATGTTTTATATAATAATAAATTATTAACATAATAAACTATATCATTATTCAACATAATAACAATTAAATAATAGATAGATATTTCTTATAAAAATTAATAAATTTATAAGTACTTTTATAAAAATTTGTTTTTTTTAGAGCAGTTTGGTTATTTATGGGTGGTTTTATTTTGGTAAAAATAATTTCATGGTCAACTGGATTATTAATGTATGCAAAATATGAAACATGTGATCCAGCCTCTATTGGTTTGGTAAAAAAAATCGACCAGGTCAGTCATCATATGTTATTATTTTATCATACAGAATTTGTAAACAAATTTTATTATTTATATAAATCTTCTTTTTAATTTCTTCTCATACAGATTGTACCATTTTATGTTATGGATGTTGGTGGTAAAATTAATGGATTACCCGGTTTATTTATTGCTGGCATATTTGCGGCCGCATTATCAACAATGTCATCAAGTATGAATACATTGGCTGGTTCATTTTATGAAGATTTTCTAAGAAATCGGTAAATTGATAATCGTTAAATTATAAATTATATAATAACATTTTATACGGATGAAATACATATTTTTATACAATTTATTAATATTTTTAAATAACTTTTTATTTACTATTGGAGATTTCCAGATGCAAGTGAAAAAAAAGCCAGTAATATTATGAAGGTTATTATTTATTATATATGCGATAATTCGAATATGTGTGATATTAAATATTATTATATTTGTTATATTGTTTTACGTATAGAAAGATTTAATTTGACAAATTCTATTTTTATTTTTTTTTAAGATTATTGTTGTAATAGTTGGAATTGTACAATTATCATTAGTATTTATTGTTGAAAAACTTGGTCCAATATTTCAAATGACAGTATCAATGAATGGCCTAACGTCTGGTGTACTTTTAGGAATGTTTACAATGGGTATGGTTTGTCGTAAGGCTAATACAAAAGGTGTTATAAGTGGTGTATGTTGTTCATTTATATTTGTTTCAATAATTGTAATTGGTGCACAATTAAATACGAAACATAAACACTCGACACTAGAAATGCGAACGGATGGATGTAATGAAACATTTCCAAATTTATTGTAAGTATATTATTATGATCTAATATGGAAACAAATATTCTTAATTATTATATATATAATTTTTAATTCTTAACATTTACTTCATTCACACATCTAGTAATTCAACAATATCCAATTTTTCATTTAACAATTATACAAACAACAATAATAATGGTTTAGAAAATAGTGAAACAAATGTTGACGATGTATTTTGGTTATTCCGAATAAGTTTTATGTATTATGGATTAATTGGAATTATTATAATATTTGCTGTTGGGTATCCAGTTAGTTTATTAACTGGTGGCACAGAAAATTTAGATGAAATATTATTAACACCATTGTTAAGAAGTAAAGAATATAAATTAAAACAACGTCATGAAAACGGATTATATTGTGAGTTAAAACAAATTGATAATAATAAAATTATTATAGAAAAATAATAAATTTATATATTATAAGTAATTAAATGTTTATAATTTATGTGTGTTTATGGGTGTTTGTTCGTGCGCTGAGAGCACGCAAATATAGTAAATTATTTACAAATCAGTTTTCAAACCATAAGATTAAAGTTATTTTATCTTATATTGTTTGAGATTTGTTGTTTTTATATTATTATATTCAAAATTAAATAAACAAAACTATAAACAGTCATCGTATAAAAATGTCTATAGATAAAATAGAAATTTAGGTAAAACATGACTATCAAAAAAAATGTAAACTCTTTGTTATATATAAAATGTGAAATTAAACTAGTGTGTAATTAGAAATTTAGCAGATTTGCTTAGTTTTTTTCATCTCACGCGGAGATATATAGTGAATGGAAAGTCTAAAAAGAGTTTTACCGAATCATTGGATTCAATCCGATTAATAAGATATCTCCAAAATATTAAATGACAAGAAAAATCGTCAAATATGCATTTCGTCACGCAGCGATGAGCGATAATTAATAATAAATACATTTTTACGAATCCTTGCTGCTATATCTATTTGAAAATCACTAGTCTAATGGCATGACAAAACTTTTACTAAACATGTATAAATTATAAAATTCTTATATAGGAACGGACACATATAACGCTGAAAACATACCTAGACCATATTGTTTATGTGATCAAATTAACCGTGCATAATCTTGTCTAGATTTAGTTCTCTTATTTATTGCGAATATTTTATAAATTCTACAGGTTAGTCATATGTTTAGTTGTTATAGTTAAGAAATACATGACAAATAAATTACGCGGCGCATGTCGCCGAACTTATATATTTATTTTTAAAATAAAATTTATTATTAATTCAGAATTTTATGGGCAAATGTTAGTGGAAATAAGGAAATATCATAATAGCTTTTGATAATTTTTTTTAACGTCAAATTAGATTGCTATTATAATTCGATAAGGCAATGCAACGTGCGCCGGTCGACAAAATGTTAAAAACATTTAATCCAAGAACTCCTTTCAAATTTATGTCATTTTAATTTCTATACATCTGTTTGATTTTTGTTTATAAATATTATTTTTACTTTAAAATTAATGTTTAATTTTTAATAACTTTCCTAAATTCTTATATGGCACCAAAATCGAAATCTTTTAATAATAAAAAACAATCAAAATCGATTTTATTTGATAAATATTTACGTGAAATGAACACCTCTATTAATAAAGATATGACAATATCAAAAGAAACTATGCAAACTATAAATGATTTTTTAAATAATATATTTGAAAAAATAGCTGAAGAATCTTCAGAATTAGTAATAATAAATAAACATAAAACATTAAAACATATGGAAATTGAAGCAGCTGTTAAATTGTTATTTACCGGCCAATTAAGAGCATGTGCAACGTCTGAAGGTAATAAAGCTGTCAACAATTTTGATATGTTGTAAAATTAGTGAATAAAAATCTTTATTATTTAGAAACGATAAACAAATGTTTTGTTTTTCTTGTTGCAATTGCCACTAGAAGAAAAACGTGTTAATTACTTTACTAGTTATTGCGTACCAAAATCAATTTTTTATTTCCTATGTGTCCACTTTTTGATAACAATTTCTCACGAAACACATTTAATAGTGAATAGTGTCATTGATCTGGTGTGAGAAATTTATAAGATATTATTAAATAATAACGATTATTAATATATTTATATAATGTATTAAAGAAATATGCTAATTATTTAGGCTAAGAAATTCCTGATAATGTGATTTCCGTTGGTAGAAAAAGTAATTAATTAATGTTTTTATATTATTAAATATAGGTCATTCAAGAAATCATATATAAAAATATTATATATTATATTATGAAAGATTCTTAACAATGTTTACTTAAATTTAAATATTTTAATTATATTTGATGTAATTTTTAATAACAGCTTGTTTTTAACTACATGAAATTTAATTAAAATATTAATATATGATATTTTTAAAGCAATGATTTAAAAATTAAATCACATATTATATATTTTTTAAACCATATATTTATTAATTATATATTTTATTTATAATCAGGGTTCACGTCTAATTAATTTGAAAATATTCGTTCTTTTTTTTGGTTAACATGCATTAGATAACCTAATATCAAAACATTATATTTTAACTTCAAATGCATTAGTATATTACGCAGATAGAAGGCTTGTACACAATTTATACAAAAATTATTCTGTATAAATATATATTATCATGCACTTATTATTCTAGACATACACAAGTTGGTCGCTATCGTTTTATATGTTGACATCTAATTTAAATCGAAACCAACTATTAATTCAACAATATGCGCTGATGTTTGCACACATCTCGACGCATACCAATATATTTGAAATTACTAGAATATGATTAACCAAAAAATTGAATATATTCCATCAATTAAACGTGTTAATCCTACCCGATTATATAATTAATTAAACATACTATTTTAATCATTGATTTAAAAATTATAAATAAATTAAAATTTATGCAATTAATACAAATATTAGATTACGTTTTGACTGGATACGACAAGCACATCGGTACGCGTATTATTGGTTAAAAAATACGAGCTTTAGATGGAAACATCTAACATACGTAAGAATACTCAACGTATGATGCATATGATATCTAATAATCATACACGTATGTTATATGTTTTCATCTAAAATACGAATTTTAATCAATAGTACGTGTTAGTGTCATACCCAGTGGAAACATAGCCATTTATTAATAACTAATGAAAATTGTAATTTTTTTTTACGTTTCTGATAAAAACACAGGTGAAAAAACATCTACAATTAAATTTAAATATATTATAATTATAGTATTCTTATTTGTTTATATGTTTATTTATTTTTTTCTGAATGACCCATGTTTTGTTATTAATTTTTATAGCACAATATTTAGTGAAATTTGTTTGTAAATAAATATTGTAAAAAAAACAGTAATTTGAAAATAGTGTAATGACAAATGATACACCAATATGCAGCTTTATAAATTCCTGTAATATTACCAATTACGATATAAGAAATATCAATTAATTTTGTTAAATTTTATGAATTAACATTCAATAAAAAAATGTTAATTCGAACTAAATTTTCTAGAAATTGTGTATATATCAGCTATATTTAGTACTTTTTGGAAAAATTTCATCTGACATTATTAAAATATTTGTTAAATTGAAATTTGTTGAACTAACTATACGAACAAATGTTTATGGCCTAATTGTAAATATTATATGTTATTCAATAACACAGAGATATTTTCAGTAATAAGAAACTTTCATGTGATATATGTCTGTACATGATTATTGTTTTGCCAAAGCAAATACATAATGGTTTTGTATTAATAATATATTGTTAGCGATATATCGAAAAAAATATTATAAGAGTAAAATGATATTTCGAGATCAAAACAAATATGGTAAATAGTATAATATTTCACTAAATCTTGTGCATGTTAATACAATCAAAATAATTAAATTATAAACTTACATAATTATACATTAGGTACGCATCACTTTTTTTTTCTTTTTAATGATTATTCTTATTATATTTATATATATATATATATATTATTCTTATAATTAAGATAATTTATCGATCAGTATTATCATTATTTGAATTGAAAACTTTTTCCAATATACATTGGCTATATTCAACAATTTCCAAACATTCAGATCTCCCAACCGATATTTGAGTAATTTCATTTAAAATTTTATTTAAATTTAAATGTGGTTCCTGACATCGAACAACGGCTGCATTACATTCTGTTAAAATATTTAATGCAGACAATGTTGTTTCTAATTTTACATCATAGTCTTGTGAAACCTTTAACGTTTCAATTATAATTTCAACAGCATTTAATTTTATGAATTCATCTATATGTAAAAAAAAAAAAAAAACAAAAGGAAAAAAAAAACAAAAGAAAAAAACAAAAAATTATAGCAATTCAAATAAATTAAAAGTATTAAATAATAAGCAATGGACGATTTTAAAAATTAAAATTACCTCTAATTTTTGACGAATCAACACATAATGAATTCATTAAAAATACTGATCTTATAACAAGTTTTTCTTGATCACTTTGCATACAACCCAAAATACATTCAATCCCACCAACGTCAATGAAAGCATTTAGTGCTGGTTCATAACCACGTACTATACATGAAATAGCATTAATTGCAGAACTTGCAGTTGGTGGATCGGTTAGTAATTCAATAAGTTTTGGTATAGCATTTATTTCTAATAAAAGATTTTGGCAAAATGGATTATTTTGCGCCAATTCAGCAATTAAAGTGCATGTTTTTGATTGAACATTTGGGTATGGTGAATTTAGGCATGGCATTAAAATTGGCAAACCACCAATTTTACAAAAATCATTTGCTGAATCTATGTTATCAACATAATCCATAATTGATTCTAATGCATTATATTGATCAGATTCTGTTGCTTTTGGATTGGTTAATGTTTTTGCTGCATTTTCTAATTGTTCAACTACGTCAATTGTCATAGATTTCATAGCATCTTCGAGAAATTGCTTCCGTTCTGGATCCATTTGTTCAAAATTTGATGAATGCGGTGCATCTTCGGAGCGTGTTGCTTCCAATGCGAATCTTAATAAACCCTAAAGAATTTTTTTTTATCAATAATTTTTGTAAATTCTTTCAAACTAATAATTATTTTAAAATATTGATGAAAGTTTGAAAAATTATTAAAAAATGAAAACATGTGCATTGTAGCCTGGCTAGGCATTCGGATTGCATGAAGATGACATTATTTATTAAAAATTACTGCAAATTACAGTAACAAAATTTAACAATAAAATTCAACTTACTTGTAAATTACGAGGATGTCTTGGCTGTCGCTGTTCTCGATTTTCATTATCCATTTCTTATAAATTAAATCTATTAAGTTTTTTCTGTAAATAAAGTAATATTTTACGATATTGCGTATATTTTTTTAGTAATGTAGAATAAATGATCTTTTTTTATAATTTTTATGTGAGTCGATTCAATTTTTTTTTACGCTGAATTTTATTACTGTACAATATAATATATATAGTTTCGATTCACCATCCTATATACTTAACTTACCACTACCACTACTTTTCCTTGCTCTCTCTCTCCTCTTAAATGAATAATGAATTTTTGTTTAATTATATTATTTATTTTCCTTCTTCTTCTAGAAGAATCAATAATCATAACCATAAGCCTCATGAGCCGGTATATGCGGGATAGTCAGTTTTTGTTTGAATGTTTGCATTCAGCGTATATGTGAACATTACGCTTATTTTACACTTTCTTATCTGATTTTTCGTCTTAATTATGTAAAATAATTTTATTTAACAAATTTTTTATTAATAAAAATAATTTGTCAACTTTCTATTGATCGGGAAATAATGACCAATGATAAATATTTGTAAAAGTATTTAATTTACACGAATTAACTAATCTTCGTCAATGACAAATATTTGGCAATTCCACCAGTCGTTTCATCATGTAGCGCCCGCTTTAAAAATTATATTATTTTGTTAAATTTGATTGGCCACTGAATGCCCTCCCTCCATAAAGTCACGTAGTTTCACTTTTAAAACACATAAGTTCAAATATAACCCGATGCAAAAATAAATTTCACCAACATAAAAAAAACAAAAACAAAAAAAAATGCAAAAAAATCAACGTCAATATTTTTCTTACAAAATGGCGTTCTTTCGCTTGGTATTAATGAAATTGTATTAGCACGTGTATTAAAGTGCCAAATTTATTTGTAAAAAATGTAAGTATACAAAAATTAATATTACTTAAAATTATATAAAATATAAAACTTAAACGTATAAGCAATATTTTAAATATAAATTTATAACTATTATTTCGTTATTTATGCTGTAAAATGAAATTATATAATTTTAGTGATTTCAAACGAAAAGGGTAGGGTATGTGTACTTCAATCATAATTTCAGTACGTTACACATACACTTTTTTTCTTCTTTAATTTTTTTTCTCAAAAAACTAGAAATTAATAATTAGTTCAAGGTTTTTTGTTTTTATAAATGCAATGAAAAATCAAAGTTTAGGATGATAATGCATAAATCATACTTTTCATTACTAAAATTTTAAATATATTAATACATTCAAAATTAGGTTAAAAAAAATTCAGGTGGTTATCAACGACATGGCATATAGAAACAGACGGAGGAAATTTATAAATGACGCATACTTTCCATTTTTTTTTTTTTCTTTTTTTTTTTTTTTTTTTGTGTTATTGGAAAAATAATTAATCATCTAATTTAAATATTTTAATGATCAAATTGTGTAAAAGCATTCATATATTACCATCTATCTGATATTAGTAAAAAAATTTATCTTGTATCTTCAGGGAAGATAAACCTAATGATGATAAGCAATCAGATGGTCTCGATTTCGAAGCAGATCGAGTTATCGAATCAAATTGGAATGAAGTTGTTGATAACTTCGACGATATGCATTTAAAGGAAGAGTTACTTCGTGGGATCTATGCATATGGTTTTGAGAAACCATCAACTATACAGCAACGTGCTATTATACCTTGTGTTAAAGGACACGACGTTATAGCACAGGCTCAATCTGGTAAGAATAATTTATATTATATAAATATATATTGTTAATGTCATCTTATCGGAAATATCGCGACCAATATTTAAACAAACTGTGAACTGCGTTATTTAGTTTTCAAGTATTGTTAAAAAATATTTCATTATTACATTATTAACATAATTAGGCTAATCAATTAGCATATGCAAAACTATCATTTTATTTTCGTTTTAAATAATGTTGAAACTGAAATTCATTACATGTTTCTATAATTCTATTATATTTTATTTGTATGATTAGCCCATAGTCATGTGTGTGTGTGTGTGTAGATTCCTATGTAAATACCGCAAATTGAACATGACATATTTCACGATATATTAACGCTATACCACTGCGCTATTGAGTGATCTACTACATTAATGTAAATAAATGTTGAATTTAAAAATAAATTATCAAATGTTGAATCAAAATATAGTTGAACAGAGTGTTTAATGTTTATTTTAACTATATGTATCAAAATCACTGTCAATTAATATTTGTAACAAATGTAGTCAAATAATGCTAAAATTGATAAGATCTGATAACCGTTGAACTTGTTAATTTTATTTAATAAAACTTTGAAACGTTGTTTATTTTTTTATATACAAACAAAAGAAAACTTGGCAACTAACGGTCTCCTTTCATTATTGTATATATAATTCAACATTTATGTAATATGCGTACGCAAGTCGCATTATTCCAAATGGAGCGCAAAACTGTTACCATATTCTGTATTGGGAGCATATATATCTATTTACCAATTGATGTTTCCTTAATTCCCCATGTTTAACTGAGTGTAAAAGTAATTATAATAATGATTAATTATAACGTATGAAATTTGAACTTTTCATTAAATGTTTATAAGTCCGTACAGTATAAAAATTGTTAATATTATATTTTTATATTTATTTTTGTTTATTCTCTCTCTATTTTAAATTTTTACAAAATTATTATAGGAACTGGAAAAACAGCAACATTTTCAATTGCTATACTTCAAAAAATCGATACGTCGGTAAATAAATGCCAAGCATTAATATTGGCACCAACTCGTGAATTAGCAACTCAAATACAAAAAGTTGTAATTTCATTGGGCGATTATTTACAAGCCCAATGTCATGCTTGTATTGGTGGTACAAATGTACGTGAAGATATAAGAAAATTGGAGAGTGGTTGTCATGTCGTTGTCGGAACACCAGGACGTGTTTTCGACATGATTAATAGAAATGTGCTACTTACCAGTGGTATAAAAATTTTTGTATTAGATGAAGCCGATGAAATGTTATCACGTGGTTTTAAAGATCAAATTCAAGATGTTTTTAAAACTTTACCGGGCGATGTCCAAGTTATTTTATTATCGGCCACAATGCCACATGATGTACTTGAAGTAAGTACACATTTTATGCGTGATCCAGTTCAAATATTGGTACGTAAAGAAGAATTAACGTTGGAAGGCATTAAGCAATTTTTCGTGAATGTTAAACAAGAAAAGTGGAAATTGGGAACATTAATTGATTTATATGATACATTATCGATAACTCAAGCTGTTATATTTTGTAATACACGTCGTAAGGTTGATATGTTAACAGATCATATGAAAACGAATAATTTCACTGTATCAGCTATGCACGGTGACATGGAACAGAAAGAACGTGATCTTATTATGAAACAATTTCGTAGTGGATCGTCACGTGTTCTAATCACTACTGATTTGTTGGCTCGTGGTATTGATGTTCAACAAGTTTCATTAGTTATTAATTTTGATTTACCATCAAATCGTGAAAATTACATTCACAGGTACAAATTAATTTTAAACTGTTTTAAATATGTGTTTATTTTTTTATTTCTTTTTAATACTACTATTTTAGAATTGGTCGTGGTGGGCGTTTTGGCCGTAAAGGTGTAGCAATTAATTTTGTTACAGATGACGATAGACGTACTTTGAAAGATATTGAAACATTTTATAATACAATAATTGAAGAAATGCCAAGTCATGTTGCTGATTTGGTTTAGATAAAATCAATTTTTAAAGAATAAATAATTTGAAAAGAAAATAAAAAAAAAAAAAAAAATTAAAAAAACAATAAATTATTATTAATAATTATATATAAAAAAACATCCAATCTTTCAATATTTAACTCGTTTTTTTTTTTTTTTTTTATTCAATTTAAAAATATAAGGAAAATTAAATTTTGTTATTTGAAACATATTTTATATTTTAATTTTGGGAAGACTCTTGCTATAACATTTTTTTTGTTTTTAATTTTATTTTTTGAAACAATTTTTTTTTCTCGTTTGAAAAATAAATACAAAATAAACATTGTATATAATTTGGAAAATATCTTTCCTTTTCTTTTTTGTTTTTATTATCATTTTTTTTTATATCTTTAAAGGTGCATTTTCTACCTTAACTTATATATAATTACAGGTTATAAATAACAGCATTTAATATAACTGTTAGAAAAAAATTAAAATAAAAAATATGTTATTCAAAAAATTATTCAATAAAATAATAAAAATTAATTTTTTTGGGTTGATTTTTTTATACTTATTAATTTATTGTTTTTTTTTTATCTATATGTATCGGGTTGGTTGATGCCATTAGAATGGAATTGGATCGCTGATAAGTTACAGAATACTATTTCTCCTACTTGCATTATTTATTGTATTCAAATTATTGTAACGATTAAATGTTTCAAGTCATTTATTTAATAAAAGTTCAATTTCAGATCAGCCACACCCAAAAGTTGATACAAGCTCATTTTTTACATGAATAAAACAACATTTACAATTACTCTCAGAAAATCAATAGAAGTCAATTTTTATTGGAAACGAGGACTGCGCAAGCGGTTGCTGCATTTTATTTGAAAAAGAGATAAATGGGCTGCGAAAGTAACAGATGATCTATGAATAGAATACAGAAACAGTGCATCATAATCTGATTTAACAAATATTTTAATTTATAATTACATTTGATTTGCTACCCATTATCAATTCATGAGTAGAACATCATTCTTATCAAGGAGGCATGTAACACTTTTTCACAAAAAAACAGTGAAACATCTTCGTCTTTCTGTTTGTCATGTATATTACTACAAGCGGCGATCATCTCTATCGAAAATTATTTTCAATTTCCTAAATAAATCCGCACATATGGACAATTCACCAATTTGCTTGTAATTATGTTTCAATAGATATATCATAAATTCTATTTATTATATGAGGTGGTCATATAATGCATACAAAAATTGTTTATATAAGTAGCAATCTTACATTACAAAAAAAAAAAACAATCACTAATAAATTACATGCAATTTACTACAACCAAAACGAATTATATATATTTTAAACGTGCAATTGTTCGAACCGTTACGCACAATCACTCAATAGGAGAGTGTGTTTCAAAAGATTATACATTTTTATAATTATTATGGATTACTTACCAACTGTTTGAACTGACTCATTTATGCATTTTCCATTGCTTGCTATCTCATTTTATCTTGCTGGTGATTATAATGATAAATTCATGTTTCATCAACAGATTATATTAATATAAATAAATCGGCTCCACAAATTCATCTGAATTACACTGAGAAATTAAATAAGAAATCAATTAAATATATGGAAAATAAATATTTAACTGTTAATGGGTAAAGTCAATACGGATAATTTTTCATAATAAAAAAGACTAAATTGAATTATTAGTTAGTTATTCGTTTATGAAATAAGGAATCGAATGTCTTGGAAAATATGATGTTCTATTTAAAGACTAACAAAGTCCACACACAACATTCCCCTGTATAAGAATATTTCAATAAATAGGACCTTTACAAAAATATAATTATTGATAAATTGTTGAAATTGTTAAAAAAAAAGCTTTAAAAGAAGTGCCACAATCTGTAGGTGTACTTAACAACTTGGTATTGATGTCTAACCAATGGAACCGAAAATTATTATATAGGTTAATGAAAGATGTATTGGTATGCGATAGGACATTATTAACGAAATAAATATACAATATTCTTAAGGTAAACAAGCTTTTACAACACACTCGCTAATGAATATCTGTGTGTGGAGAATGTGTTATTTGGTCACAATCGAAATTTAGTAAAATGGTCTGCATATAATTTATGAATACCATATATACTGACTACGTAATGGTTTTACAATAAATTTTAAATACCTACCTTTAATGTACCGACGCAAAAATGTATACAGACATTTTTATTTTTTATATGATTATTAAAACCAACTATTCAAACTAGACCGATATTATAGTCTTGAATATTATTAAAAAATTACTGTATTTAATTTATATAAAATAAAATTTTTTTTTATCTTTTCCGGATCACAGATATTATGCACAATAATAGAACTGTTTGTAGAGAATATCTGTAATTACAAAAAATGCATATTAGTTTGCAATTCGTTCAAAAAATATCTTCTGTTAAATTTATAAATAACTTCATAGAAAAAGTCTTTGTTTGAATATATTTGAACAAATATTTACAATTTTGTTTTCATAATCGTGTTTTTTTTTCTTTTCTTTTAATTCGATTTAGAATTTTAATTTATATTCACAAATAATTTTAAATCACATTAAAAAACTAATCAGATATTCTATTTTCATATTATTATTATTATTATTGTTATTTATTATTTTATTATGTGTATTATTGTTATTATTTATAAATTTTTATAATTATTAATTTATTACATTTAAATTGGGATAATTTTTTGAATTTTTATTTGTTTTTTGTATTTTTTTTTCTTTTTTTTTATATTTTGTTTTAATTTTTTGTTATAAAAATTGTTTTTTGTTTTTTTGTATAATTAAAAAATAAATATGTATAAGGACTATTGCACTTTATAAAGTACATAATTGCGTTTGTGCTTCATGTTATTTTATTTTATTTTATTGTTTTGTTCTGTTTTTTGTTTTTTTTTTCTTTTTTTGTAACTCGTATTTTAATAAATCTCTGTTCCTCCTCTTAATTTATGTGTTATATAAAATAAATTTTGATAAAATTATTGTAATTACCGTAATTTATATGCTTCAAAAAAATATATATGGTTTTTTTGTTTTTTATTTTTCATTTTGTTTTCATTTAATCTCATTCACTGTGCGTGTGTGTGTGTGTGTTTGCCGCGCGCAGGTCATAATATGAACTTATTATAAAATGATGATTATAATGTAAAATTTACGCAAATATGTACGAATAATAATATAATTAAAATAAAAGTCTTTTTCTTATATAATATACAATATTTTTGTTTTTAATACAATTTTTATTTAATTTCAACAATTTTTTTTATTCACATATTAGACTTTTTTTTTTTATTTCTCATTCATGATTTGTACTTGGGTATGGGAACATCGTCATTTTATCTGCTGGAAAAAAAAAATAATTAAAATATTTATATATATTATTTAAAATAATAATACTGTATTAACATTTTGATATTTTGCATATTATTACCCATTTAATTTGGTAATGAATGATTGGTTTAACTGTCAAGCTGCAAAAAAAAAAACCGATGTTAGCATATAATTGATAAGGAACCTGACGCATTATTCTATCTCAGTATCACAATGGTAACAAAAATTCGATTATTCAAGAACCAAATTGCATTAAGACATCTACCAAACTTTATCAAAGGTAACAAAATTGTATTTTTTATTTAAATATTATTTAGTCACCGTGCTGACGACAAACTTGTAGACAACAAAATCATTCATATTAGTTGGTCCGACACAAAAAATAGTTCTCATGTCAGTACAATGAAATGGAATTGTTGTAGTAGTATAGAAACACACTGAACAAGAGTGTGGAGGGCATAACAGACCAGTTCATGGACTGGAGAATCAAGTTGCATATGTCGCAGCAAACAGTAAGCTTAGCACAAGTTAGCGTTAAAAAAGTGAAGAATTTGTTGACACTATATATATCACGCGTAGTGCTGTTTTACGGATGTTCAAGGAGTATACTATCACTCAGTAGTGGTATAGCGGTTATGTTAATTAATCGCGTGATTGATGTCTTAAATTCATTCAAATATTTTACACTTACTTATATTTGTGATAAAATTTGTATTTCTTGGTTTTGGCGGAAGTTTTGGTGTTGTATCTCCTGGTGAAAATCTTGGTGAAATACTTTAAAAGTAATAGAAAAAAAAATTAAAATTAATAACATTACATTGGTTGTGTCTTCTATTATACACCAACTTAAATAAATATGTGCCGTACCTTGGTCTTTTTTTAATATTTACTGTTGTTGCTGATGCAGATAATGATATTGATGAAGATGAAGATGATGATAATGATATATCATTAGCATTTGATATATTAAGATGTGTATTATCACTAGTAATACAATTATCATTATTACTATTATAATTATTATTTATATTATTATTACTATTATTATTACTATTATTATTATCATTATTACTATTATTATTTATATTATTATTATTATTATTATTATTATTACACATATTATTATTATTATTATTATTATTATTATTATTATTATTATAACGGTAATGTTGCATAATTGGTGTGCCTGACATAATTTCTGCGTTTTGAGCTCTTCTTAACATAATTGTACTTGTATGCGGTAATTTTAAACTATGTTCAAATAAATCACCATTTTTAACTTTAGGATTTTGTATAAGTCCTAATCGTGGTGGTATTGGTGGTGGACTGATATCACGTGGTGGTAACTATAGTTTTAAAAAAAATAAATAAATCAATTATTACGCTTAAAATTGTTAACAATTTCATCTGATTTTGATCTCGTTATTTTACAAGTAATAGTAATAACCAAAAAATTGTCTAATTGTGAATTAAAAATATGTATGTAATATGATTTAAATAGTGCTCCCAACTATATGGATTATAATAATATTAAACACATTTTTTAATAAGAGACAAACTTTCCTTTTTGGTTTTATATAAAATTAATTATAATAAAAAGAATGCTGTGTAAGATTTCAAAGCAAAAAAAACAGTTAAGACAAATGGATGAAATAAAAACTTTAGATAGACTATGGAAAAATGTACACATTTCCAATAACAACAAACAAATTGACTTACTTGAGGTGCATCTGGTCTTTGTTTAGTTTGTGCTAAAAGTACAGCACTTGATTCTTTTCGTTCACGTCTTGGTGGTAATGGTGGCGGTTGAACAAAAACTTTTTGTTGAGATTGTAGAGTATTTGGCACATTAACATGCGGTGATATTGGTGGTTGACCAGCACTAGAATTATTTGAAGTATTATTATCATAAATAGTATTTTGTAATTTTGGACTAGACGGCATATAATCTTTTTCATATCTATTATCATAATGTGTTCCTCCTTCATTTATTAGACTAAAAAATTAAAATATTTATTGATTAAGAATATTATATACTATAAATCGTATAGCAATACAAAACTAAAATTACCAATTATGATTATTAGATAAATTATCTACAATTGTATTATGTTCTTCATTTAATGTTTCAAAATATTTTGGACTAACAACTGGTTGATGACTATTATAAAAATTCGTTGATATTGTAGTTTCTTTAATGCGAGGACTTAAAATCGGTTTCATATCGGTACTGGTATTATTTGATAATGACATACTATTCGAACGTTTTGGTAATTCTGGTGCCATCATCGAAGAATCATTATTATAATCACTATTTGTTAATGTTGATGATAATGAATTTAAATTAAGTTCTGATTGTGATAATGACGATTGACTTTGAATGGTTACATTAGAAAATATCGAATAATCATGCATTGATACTGTTGATGTATTTAACATTGAAGCGGGTGGTGATTGTTCGCCCTCCGTTATTGATGTCGGTTGTAATGATTTTATTGAATTTGTGTGATTTTGACGACGCGGTTTTAATCCTGGCGATTTTAATGTTATATCCGGAAATTGACGGGGCTAAAATACGTTTAATTAATTATATATTATTATAATATTTAAATGTATATATTATCTAAAATTAAATTATTGGCAAGAAAACTTACATGTTTTAAAGCTTGTTTACAGCCACGCGGTTCCAATCGTAAACTAGCATCATATAAATAAGTTGTAACTTCACCTTCATTAAGATTAGGGAATGGATCAAGATTAATTAAGAAATTCTAAGAGAAAAAATATAAAATATAAATATATGGTTATTGATTAATTGCAATTTTTCTACATGTAATTAATATTTATAATTAATTTATTTTTGGCAATTACTCTTAATTGATTATCAACTAATAAACAATATGGTTGATTTTGATATTGTTGAATTTCAGATGTAATATCAGCAACTTTTCGTCTTTTTGCAAAATTAATTAATGTTGTATTTGGTAAATAATTTGGATTTCCTTCTTCTGTATGTACAATATGTGTTAAATACATTCCAAAAAATGGTACACACGGTGGATTTATTGAACGTAATTTATCTTGATACTTTCGATAATGATCATCACTAAGCGATATCAATTCAGTTATTGTTTTTATATAACGTGGTGATACAGATTGTAATGTAATTTTTAAACGATGTACTGCGGCACTTTGAAAGCAAGCAGCCGTTGATAGAAGAGCATTGAAATTATTGAATTCATTTAATGCTAATACTACTTCAGCGGCACGCGTAATAACCGCAACACGTTCTTCAAAATTTAATGTGTCCACAATAGATTTTTCAATCCAACGTGCAAACTACAAATTATAACAAACAAATATATTGTTTAAATTATTATTTTTATTATTTATTATTATAGAATAAATAATAATACTTACATTATTTGTAACTGTAATCATTTTTATTAAATTTGGACTATATTTTAATTTATCTTTTTTGGTCCAAACTGTATCAACAACCTCACATGCTTTAACAGTTCTATATAATTCGGATTGTAATAATGTTACTTGTCTAGCTAATTCTAATGGATGCAATGTTAATAGATTTATTTCACTGTCGGCCACTTGAATATAATGTTCAATTGGTGGTGGACTATGTCCAAAGGCAAATGTTATTTGTTTATGATTTTCAGCTTGTTCTTTTTTTCTTTGTATAATTTTTAAAACAGAATCAACCCATTTTCTCATTGTTTTACCATTAACAGATTCTAAAAATGTTAACATATCTACTAATACCTGTGGCTCGAGTTCAAAATCATAAAAATGATGATCAACCCAATGTCTTAATGCATTTAATACACGAAATTGTACTGGTTGTACATATTCTTTTTTATAACGTTTCCAATCTTCACGTTGATAATTTTTATGTAATTTATCATTTTCAAAATCTTTATCATTTGTCGATTCATATACTAAACTGGGATCAGGTATATTAAAACGTTCTATTAATAATTGTAATAATGCTGTTGGTGTTGAAAATGTACGAAATGTTGTTAGAAATTGTCGTACAAATTTTGGATCTGAATATATATGATATGTTAAGCGTTCAACAAGTTTATGTATTGTTCCTCCCTATTATATATATTTAGAATTTATAAAAAATTAAAAATATCTATATTAATATAAATGCATTTATTTGTTATAATTAATTTTAGGGTACAAGGATACAGGATATAAGTATAGTCGTGTTTGATATATGAGAACACCATCACAGTTAGACTTTTAACTATAGAAACAAATCCAACATTGATTTATATCTACTATGTGGAATCGAAAACGAGTGAGTGAATTCAAAGACAAACACTACACAGGATTACTGAATAAATGATTGAAAAGAATCCATCACATTTTACAGTAAGTCATGTGTGATATACTTTAGATGGTAGGCATCTGATATGAAAATATATGACAATTAATAAATGGTGTACAATTTTATGTATATATTTAAATAGGTAATCCAGAAAATTTCAATATTAACATAATAGGCTGCATTAAAAAAAAAGTGACAGCAGCACATGACAAAAATAAAGATTTTCTTCCATCCGAAAATGTATCGTTTCGTACCAATTAAATGGTTGTAATAAAATTGCATGAATTATGTTATGAAATGGTCACACGCACACACATCTCTAATATTCTCTGGAGAGACATTGGAACAACTATTATTAACTTCCAACATGATGAAAAAGTGACTCCAAAGTAAAAGTATTTAAAATCCGATATTATATATAAGGAATTTTATAAAACAATTCTAAAATTAGTGTATACAGAATTTTTCATAAAAAATATCATTATCTTGACACTATCATACTCTCGCCCACACATAGGTATATAAATTACAAAAAATAATAATAGAACAATAAAATACATACCTTAACCAACGGCACTCCCGTATTATCAACATTATCATCTAAGAGTATATTTTCTGGACTATCAGGTTCAGAAAATTTATATATTTCAGGACTAGGTAAACGTAATGGATGCTTTTTTTCAATATCCAATAATATACTATCTAATATACGATCTAACATTGATTTTGTATTAACCATTATTAAATCGGCCATCCAATCATTTTTATGTTGCGTATTTTTAGCAATTAATATGACAGGTTGTTGAGCACGTGGTGCAATTTCAAATGAATGTTTTATATCGTCTGTATCGGGCCGATCAATAACCTCAACTTTACGCATAAAAAAACGTTCTTTTAAACGAAAATCGAAATTCGTTGAACCTACAACGGCTGTTGTAACACCCTGTCGCCTTGTATTCGATTTACATAATACTAATAAACCATCAAATAGATAAACTTTACGTTCTGTTATACGTTTACCAGAGCTCAGCTTTTGTAATGTATCTTCAGTTATAAATTCATTACAACTTTGTCCCACATTATCCCAATGTTCAACAATATTTTGAAGTTCTTTAATTTTTTCTATGGCCGATTGACGACGTGTATGCCGACGTGTATGTACCATTGTTTCACGATAATTTCTATAAATATATTTTTTAATAAATTTCTTAGAATATGAAAGAAAAAAATTAATAATAATAATTACTTTGGTAATGTTGCAACAATCGTTTCTAAATCACATTGTACTGGTTTTAATAAACCTTGAACTTGTTCAAAAATATCTTTATCTTCTTCGTTAGGACTCATTTTTAAAAAATTATTAACATAATCTAAATACAAAAATGCATGTGAAATAGGTCCTAATAATAATTTTGGTAAATAAAATTTAACAGCTTCACGAAAACCATGTCCAGCCGATATTAATTTTGTAGCCTATATATGAATTCGTAAAATTTATAAAATTAGGGTATATTTGAGAAAAAACAGCAAAAGAAAAGAAAATAATATTATATTATAATTACATCTTGTTTCATTAACAGATTTTGTAATGCATCTCTTGAATGAGACGATACAATATCACTTGCATATTTTATGTAAACATCAAATTCAGCTGCTTCAGCCAATTCTATAATTATAAAATTTATAAAAATTGATTTACACATAAATATGGTAACGAATTTAATGAATAAATAATTTGTACCTTCAAAACAACTACCAACGCATACCGGCGGACGCTCTTCGGACATCTCAATGACATCTTCCAGTGAACCAAGTAATGTTACAGTAACTTCATAAATGTCATTTATATTTGAAAATATTTCATCTAATTCTTTTGGATCATTTACAATTTTTGCTAGTTCTTCCCGAAATACCCTTATAATCATATGCAAATCACGTTGATATTGTTTTTCATCATGTATAAATTCTTTAACTAAATCTTCATAGCTTAAATTTGTTAATGGTGTTTGTGCTATTGGTTTTGGTGTTATTGAATCTGCATCGCTTTGAAACATATCCATTAGTGCCTAAATATTTATAGTAATAAAATTATTTCATATTTTATAATTGATGCGATTAACAATAAGACATTTTTTATTTTGCTGAGAAGATAATAAAAAATGACACCAAGATTTATTTATTTGAATATATAAAAATTAAATTCTGAAACACACATATTTTGTTTATCAATTGATATAAAAAAAATAATATAAAATAATCATTCCGTTAATTAATTAAAGAGGTAATATAATATAAATTGTATTTAATTTAAATATATACTCGAATATAGGCTGCTTTTTAAGATTGATACACTTTACAAAAGTGATCGTAACTGTTGCTTATATAGAGCACAATTTTTTACTCGGTGACGAGTAATCTTATTTCTGATTAAATGACTAACTGCAAAAATGCCGTATCAGAAGTGAAATGAATCATAATCCTGAGACTTTATTGCATCCACATCTTTTTAAATATGGGTATATACGCCGTTCATTATGTTAAATATTGATCATTACAAATTGATATTTGACTCCTTTATTACTATTAATTATTATTAGTTATTTCATTAATTTTGGTATGTATTATTTAACTTCAAAGTTGTATCGTTCTTATAAAAACAACCTATACGAATATATAAAAAAAATTGTATGTAAAGAATATTTAAATAGTTATGTGATGGTAGGTTTTTTTCAATTTTAATTAGGTGTGGAAATTAGGTGTCAATAATGTGTTGTTTTTTGTTTTATATATAATGTAACATATAATTTGAATAATTAGTCAGCGAAGTCAAACTGTATAGCGTGCAATTCAATTGATATTTAAAACATTAAAAATGTTATGAATATGCGTCTATTGAATGATCAGTAACTGTTTTGTTCGATATCAACAACTTGGAGTACATTTTTTTTAAAATTCCCCACCAAATACAGAACATAACTTTCTATGCACGTGAAATCATTTTTGTTTCATTGCCAGTCAAAATTTGATACAAAAACTCTTTTATTTTATGTCAATAGAGAAAATGATATGCATGAGATTTTCCTATTATCAATTTGCCACCCATTTTACTTGTTTCTGAATCTTTCCCATAGTTTACAAATGTTTTCCAATTGTAACATATGATTAGAGTCATATTTATCTATAAATCATTGAAAACTAATTTCCACACCAATACTATTTATAAAAATATGAACACTAACTTTATATCGACCATTTGTAAGGTCACATAGAAAATAGGTTATACATCACACATGTATATCGGATGCTAACGGGATAGGTGAAATATAAATGAGCATTCTATAAGCATTTCAGAAAAATATTTGAAAATAGTAAAAGCGATAAAACTGGAATCATTATCTTAATGTAACATTATAAAATTGGGTATTTGAATATACAATAGCTTGGAAAATTTAGTGTTAATATACAATACGCAATAAAAAGTAAGCAGAAAATTAGATATAATTGTTTAAATAAAAAAACAATAAAAATCAAATGAACTTCTATTATATAGAAGAGGAAATAACAAACAATAACGTAACAAAAGAAACGGATTTAAAATTTGTACTAACCGCAGGTCCATCGAATCACTGCGGTAATAGAGCGTGCGTTTGAATAGAAGAAATATTGCCCCGCCGTATCCCAGACATTTTATAGTGTTTGACACGAGGAATTGATATTCACAAGATGAGACGAATATTCCTAAAAATTTTTGCCAGTTCCTTCAATCATACCTCCACATGATCGTAGGTTCAGAATCAAACATGAAGACGCATTTTTTGGTTTTATCCGGCTTTGGTTGGAGTTCCAAATGGAAGCGTATTGGGAACCCTCCTATAACTTCTGTATAATGCAGATATACCTACAACAAAGAAAACATTCATCGATACATTCACTGACGATACTGTAATTATGTCAGTAGAATAATTTCAACCAAGACCAGTGGATAATCTTCAAAGAGCACTGAACAACGTTAGCAAATGGACAAGTGATTGGAATATGATGCTAATTTTGTTGTATAGTTAATTTTTGTTTTTATAACTATACTATTTTGCAAAATGTGTTGTATGTTGTGCTATTATACAGATCATAAATTAGAATCATTTAACGTTTACTAATTTATGAATACATGCCTGGTGACAACACTCAAATGTTTTCTATATGGACAACTAACCTGAATAGATCACTTGGGGAAGGAAGGAGAACGGATGAGTTCTTTATAGGCCATCACTAACCATTCGAGTTTAAATACTGGATATATCGGCCCTTCTATCAGCCGATCATAATATCATACAAATAAATATACAAAAATGTTACTAACAATGGAAAATATGCGTATATAATCAATAATTTTTCTAAATATTCTATAATTGTAATGAATATTCATTATTAATTAATCATTAATACTATAGAGAATAAATTAAAAAGAATATGGAAACAAATTTATAAATAAAAAAAAAATAAATTTCAAAATACTAAATACAAAATTCGTGCTGTAAGAAAATTTTAAATTAATATTTATGAAACAACTATATTTTAATATTGTAAGTAAAATGTAAATATAAAATAAATGTTTAGTAGATCCAAAATGCATATATTAAAAATGTTGTATAATAAAAAAACAGAAAACATGCAATTAATAAACAAATATTAATAGAATTTTGTTTTAAATTAAATTTTAAAAAATGAGCTAATTTTTTATTTTGTAAAACCATATGAAAAGAATTATTAATTAATTACAATAAAAAATTGTTTAAATAAAATTATATTTTGTTTTATGAGGGGGAAAAACTTTCATTTGTTTAGAAAAATTGTCATAAACCAATTTAGAAAAATGTTTTAAAAAATATCAATAATAAAAAATAGAGAAATTATATAAAAATTGAAAGAAAAAAAAGAATGAATAAGAAATAATTATTTTAAAATGTAAATTAAATTAATATTTATTTATTAAATTACATACCACCTTTTAAAATATGTTTTTTTTTTAAATATTAATTGTATTTTGTGTGTGCGTTTCAATATATTGATTTTTTTATTTACGTTTTGAAAATTATTACAAATGAGAGCATGAAATATAAACAAAGATATTTTTCTTGTTTTTTTTTTTTTACAAAAACAAAATTAATAATTGTTACAAAAATGAAAAATCTAAAAAAATGTTATTATTATATTATAATTAAATGCAATTAACTTTTATTTATATCTTATATTTTAAGCATAAATACGATAATAAAGCAATAATTTATTGTTGTTATAAATATTAAGGATTTAAATTTTTGTAATTTCCTTGGTCAGTGTATGTAACATCCATAAAATTTTTACAAATCCATTTTATAACAATTGAAAATTATATTCATACTATTTGAATTAAGCTAATATGAAAATTAAACTACTGCTAATTATTTGAGGTGATAAATTGATTCATTTATATAAATTTATATTGTTTCAGAAATTATACATATATTTTTTCTAATTAAGTTTAAATTAAATTAAATTGTTCAATTTGTAAAACAAAAGGATATTAAGTTTTCGTGTTCAATTATGAACCAACACAAAAATGGTGAAAAAGAGAAAGATCAATTTGATAAAGATTCTTATTGACAATCCGTGCGAATTTCAAATCACACCGTTTTCAATTGAATACAATGGAACATTAAAAAGAACATATTTTTGGATAAATTTAGGAAGTAAAATAAATTCGACAAAATCATCAAATTATGACAATTATTTAGAGAAAATGTTTTGTTGCACGTCTGAAAAGTGTGCTTCATTAGTATCTATATTTGATATTTAAAGCGTATGTATTTCTAGCCACAAAATCAAATTATTAGTCATACATTCGGGAATAAAGAGTTTTGAAATATATTCCCTACACTTTTACAATAAATCAAAATATACATACTGATGATAATTAATGTGTCGTCGAGCGCCGTGTTTATATTTACATTATAATTTGTTATTTACGTACTTAATACTTATGCGTATACATTGGTTAAATCAATCTTTCACAATATTGTATATTATTTACTTATAAAAATTTATTTATATACTTAAAAAAACTAAATAATTTATATTGGACCGTTATTATTATTAATAATTTTTTAGAATAAATAAAACAATAAACATACCTTATCAGCATTCATAGCAACTTTAATATCTTGTTTTGATATTTCAACATGCTTAAAATTTTTAACATAATTTCCAGCTAACTTCAGAATATCAGCAGATATATATTCTAAAACTGCAGCTAAATAAAGTGCAACTGAACTATCAATTTTGTATTGTAATACTTCCTGTTAATTTAAAGAAATTTCTAATTAATAATCAAATTCTATGAACATAATGTAAGAATTGAAAAGTATTTTGTAAATATTTATATTATAAAATTATAATTGTTTACCTTTTGTAACATTGAATGTATTCTATCGGCTGGTAAAACCGTTTTTTTCTTTTTAGATTTATCAATAGTTTCACGCGCTTCATTTAATGCCCATTTATCAATTGGTGTTGGAAATGTTTTACCAATACGTTCTTCAATATCCTTAAAACAAAAGAAAAAAAAACCATAAAAAAAAACAAAATAAAACATAACCAAAAACTATTATTTTTAAGTTTTTTTAAAAATGTATTGTTTTTACCTGTATCGTATGAGGTGGTGGCTTAGCACAAAGCATACCCAATAATCGTAAACATAAACTTTCCAAATAGAATAATGCATCATCTCCGACAGATAAAGATGGATGCACTTGTTCTAACACCTAAAATATAATTTTTCGTATTATTTATAGATTCATAATTTATATATACGCACAGACAGACATTCACATATAAAAACAAAAAAACAAAACAATATAAAAAAGATAAAACTAAATTATTATGTAAATTTTTTTCTTTTTTTAATTACCTTTCTTAGGGCACTTAAAAATGTCCCTTTCCATTTGGTTGCATTGTCTGAATTTTCAAAATCATAATCATTATTATCTACATTATTGCTGATAATATGTTGTGCTGAAAACATTATTAGCCGCATTTATAATATGTAAGATTATTTAGAAATTACTATAACACTCCATAATTCAAAAGAATTATTTCACTTTTCTTGACAGATTTACTAAACACAACCTTTTTTTATTTTATTTTTCTTTTTTTTTTTTTGATGATGAATTTTTAATCTTTGTACATTACCACATACAACACAAAATAAAAATAAACAGCAAAACACAAAACATTCGTTTATTACAACAAATACAATTTTACAATCATTAACATTCTTCTTTTTTTTGTTTTTCTAAAATCAATTTTTTTTTATTAGAATTATAATACTTTTGCAAATATAATTTCTTTAATTATGGGCATTAGGAAATATTTGTTTTACATTATAGTTGTAATAAATATTCTTTTTATTATTAAGAAAATTTTTATACAATTAATACAACGCACTTTTCCTTTTTCTTTTTTTATTTTATTTCTTCAATTCAATCAAGAAGAAAAGCTGCTGCAAAGATGATGTTGATGATGTAGCGCTAGCGCCATTTTATATATTTTTATTTTATATGTTTTATTTTCTTTTGAATTTGTGTGTAGTGTATCTGCTTTGCTTGTTTTTTACTGGTCGATTCGGCTCAAGTATATAAGATTGAATTTTGACAGCAAACAAAAAAAAAACGCTTTATTTATTAACAAGTGCGTTGTACTGATGCGTTGAACCTTTTTCGATTATTTTTAATAAATTTCATAATTTTATTTATGTTCTATTTCTATTGTTATAATATTATATTAAGAACTTTATTTAGTTGGTCTATACTTTTTTAACTTGAGTAAAAATTGCAAAATAATATTTTATTCTATTTGAAAACTTTGGTATATTATAAACGTGATTGAATGCGTTAGCTTTTAAACTTCCATTGGATTCTTAAGTATTTTGCTTGTATCTTCAATTGTCTCAACATTTTTGTAGTAATTAATGGTGAACGAACAATAAATTGTGATGGAAATCAAACATTCGAGGTTGTTCTATTTGCATCTCTATTTGCTGCTTCGCATTTTTTTGTAAATATTAACATGAATGGCTGATTTTTTTGCACACATTTGATGTGTGCTGCTTAATTTTGACATATCAATGGATGCCATTTTTTTCATTTGCTCATGACAGCTTACTAAAAAAAAAAATGTCATTTTTTTTGTATTTATCGATATCGATAATTTAGTTAATTCTGTGTTTATATTTTTTTTATAATTATTGTAAATTATAAATATAATATAAATATAAAATTAAAATGTTAATAAGAAATATATTAAAAAATATTAAGCAACGAAATTTTAATATAAAATATAAAACAACTGTTGCAAATAATGTTGTAAAATTAAAGGAAGAAAAATTGGGAAGAAAAATGAGTGGCTGGCAAATTCATTCTTATGGTGATTTAACAGAACTGCAATTTAATGATAACATAAGAATCCCAATAATTCAATCACCTAATAATATTTTAATTAAAATAATAGCTACATCAATAAATCCTATAGATATTGCAATGATAGGTAATTTTTTTTAATTTATCTACTAGAAAACTGATGCGAATAACATAAAAAATATAAATATATTACTACCCTCGACAACAAAAGGTGGCTACGGAGCTAAAACGTTAAATCTATTACGATGTTCAGGTGATATTGAATTTCCACTTATACTTGGACGTGATTTTTCCGGGGTAGTTATAAATAAAGGTATGAATGTAAGAGATAATATTAAAATTGGTGACAAGGTATGGGGTGTCATACCTGTTCATAAAACGGGATGTCATGCAGAATATACAATAGCACATGAAAATCATGTAATATAAATCAGTATTAGGTACGGAATTAAATAACATAAATTTATTAATTATATATATATGTAGATTTCACATCAACCAGTTAACTTAGAAGATACAGATGCAGCTGCTTTACTGTATGCTGGTTTAACGGCTTGGTCCGGATTATATTTATCTGGTCAATTAGGTGGTTTAAATGGTGCACTAACATCTCAAGGTGGTGGACGTGGAAAGCGTTTATGTATATTAGGTGCTTCCGGCGGTGTTGGTAATATTGCTGTACAAATAGCTAAGGCAGAAAATGCAAATGTAAATTAATACTTTTAATTTTAAAAATCAACAACCATGTGTTCATATTTTTATCAATTCATTGTAATATCAGGTAGTTGCATCTTGTTCTACTGATGCTGTTCCTTTATTGCACAATTTAGGAGTCGATAAAATTATTGACTATACAAAAGAAGATGCTATTGAAGAATTCATAAAATATGGACCGTATGATATTATATTGGATTGTGCTGGTAAAGGACCAACACATGCATTAGAAATACCATGGAAATATCATCAATATGTTACATTTAGTTCACCTTTATTAAAAACTGTGGACGAATTTGGTTTAGGATGTGGACTAGTTAAAAATATCATGAATTTGACAGAAAGTAATATAAAATCGATAAACCAAGGTGGACTAATAAAATGGGGTTATTTTATACCTGTGCTTCATGGTATTGAATATTTAAAAAAATTAGTGGAAAAAAATAAGGTAAGATAATTAATACATTTATTATATTTTATAAATGAATTGCATATATATTTATAATATTTACTTCGTTTTTGCACAAACACATACAATAATTAGTTATTACCACAAATAGAAGAAATCTATAATTTCTCAAAAGCAAATGAGGGGTATGAACGTGTTGCCAAAGGACACATGAGAGGTAAAATTGTGTTAAATAATATTAATTGAATTATTTTAAATTTAAATATTGTGTTAATAATAATAATTTTCTATTATTTATTATTGTATAATTGAAAAATATTGAATAAAAATTTTTTATATAGAAGCGTTACACAAATATCGAATTTTGATTAAGTCAATGTCAAACAATTAACTCAATTTGCAAATTTAACGTGCATTATTTAACCACCATATAAGTTAATTTACTAAATATACATACTTATGGTATAATATTTAATTTTATCTGAGTTTATTATATTATATATTGGCCTAAAAAAGATCTAAAAAATTCATTAAATGAAGTGCTCTTCCATAAAAATATGTTAATGTAATATAAAATTGTACTGGTACAAAGGTACATATATAAATTATATATTATTTTTGGTTCGGTGGAAATTTCAAGTCAATGCACTCAAAAAGAAAACAATTTAATTTATCCTCATATAAACATATCATAATCATATTAGGCAAGTATATAGTTTTGTTTGTTGCAACATTTTTACGTTTTGTTTATTCAATTGCAAAAAAAAAAAAAACAGAAAAAAAAAATAACAAAAATATATATAAAAAAAATCTTAAACAGCAGTGTCAAGGTCAACGTATGATTTTACTGTTCATTCACAATAGTATTCCATTTCCAAACAGTTCTGCATAAAGTATACAACACATGCATATGCAAACCCATACTTTATTTACAAAACTGATTGCTAGCAGAGAATGATGATGATGATAAAAAAAAAATTCTTTATGGTAAGTTTGTAAGAATGTGTTGTTACTTCTTCTTTACTAAAAAGAACATAATAAAATTATATATATATTTTTAATTTAAATTGCTGTTTTTTAATCAATAATTTACTTCACACCAATCCCAATAATTAAATTCGAATTTTATTTCTATCACACTACTACTACTACTACGGTCCCGGCTTTTTCCTTATATATAATATATATATATATATATAAACAACAGCACATAATACACACACACACACACAAGCACCACATTACTGGCTCGTGTGGATAGTGGATGAATGTGTTAGTTGGGAAGTGGATATGAAAAAGTGGTGTCAGTTTTGTATAGCGCTGCTTTGTGCTGCTTATCTTATTTTGCAATTTGCAAATGGAAAATCGTAAGGAACAAAACCAAATTATATTGTTATTGCTTAAGCTTACATAAATACCATATAAAATTAGTTAAGAAATTAAGCGCTATAAGAGTAAATTAATGTTAACAGCAAGAAATTAAAAATAAAACATTTAGAGACAAAAAAAGTGAAAAAAGTGAATAGTAATTTCAGCATCATTAAATAATAAATTCAGGTATGTTTAAAAATTATTAAAAAAGAAATAATAATAATATAATAACGAACCCCATATGTGGAAAAGCAGATAAAGATGAAATCATCTGATGTGATATTGAACCAGAAAAAGATTCTTCCTTTTTCTTATTTGTTGAAATCAATCTCATAGCGTAGGGGTGAAGTGTGTGGTGAATTAGTACATAATTAATATAAAAAATAAAAAATTCTTTTCCTCGGTATGCTGTATGAGTGTGTGTGTATGTGTGTGTTGCATGCTTTGTTTGGGTGATCAAACAATCCAAAAATTCGTGCATATTACTTAATACTTATACTTATGCTACATATGCACATGGCAATGGAAGTCATCATATGAATTTGAAATGGAACATGATGAATCATAAATGCTATATAATAATCTTCTGTAATAATATATAAATAAAGAGAGAATTTTATGTTGTGTTATGTATCATCATATATATAATCATTCGTTTATATAGAATTGTATATACAACGTACAACCAACAACAACACAACAACATATTTCGCATAAACAAACGATACAACATAGCTAAATTTCTTATTGGAGGAAAATTGTGGTATGATTTGTTTGATCGGATCGTAATGTGTGTAAAAATGTTAACATCACGTTAAAATAAAATGAGAAGTGGTGAGAGTTTTGCGAGCTTGCGATGTTGTGAATTGCGAATGAGTGAGTCGAGCAGGTACAATGCAATTGTAAAAAGTCGCAATATATCCAACAACACATTCGTAAAGTCGTAGTGCAAAAAAATATATCGTTCGATCTTTGGTTTAGCTTTAGCAATAAATAGAACAAAGAACCAAAACATTTTTAAGTTTACCACCCTGTTCTGTATCTATGCGTAATTATTATTTATTATTAAAACTTATATATTACATATGCATCTGTTTTTTTTGTATATATATACAATACAATATTCATAAAATTACAAAACAAATTATCAACGATTTTCTCTTTGAACTTGAAAAATTATAAAAAAAAATAGTGCAAAAATGATCATAAAATGATAATAATATAGTTATATACACATACAGTCGAATGATGATAGTTGATGATGAATTATAAAATTTTATAATTGTATGTGTACATTTTTATTTTTTCATAATTTATTATATATGTATAGGTTTATTTCTTCTCGATTCGATTCTCATAAATCGTATGATTTTTTCATTTTTTATTTTTTATTTGTAGTATAAATAAGTAAGAAGAAAGGAAAGGCGGTGATCGTTAAAAACGTATGTGCTACGTGTGTACTGTGTATAATTGGAAAAAATAATTAACAAGAATAAAATAAATCAGAAAAAATAGATAATAATTAGAAAATATAAATTAATAAGCAATTTTTTTTATTAATCCGATATTCGGGTAAGTTATTTTATTTATTTTAATAGATTAATTATGAATTAAATTCCTAAATTATTAAAAATTTTAACAAAATATTTTTTCATACGTGAAAATTGTGAATTGCATTTAAAATAATAAAATAAAAAAAAAAAAAACGTACAGTAGTCTATTTTAAAAAGGGGTGCTCATTTTTATTTTCTGCCATTTAATTAATAATGAATATAAATAATATATAATATAAAAAAACATGTAATTTAATGAAAAATTGATTTATTATGTTTTGTCGTAGGGCTCTTAAAGTTTTTTTTTTTTTTTAAATAAGTAATTTTAACAAAAAAGAAAAAAAAGGAAGAATGAAAAACTTAACCTAATTTTTCACCGGTACATAATTTTTTTTTTTCGATTTTGTTTTGTTTTGTTTTGTTTTTTTTTCTTTCTATTTATTTCGCTGCGAAAATTATTTTACCTAAGTTTATAATATACAAATATTTTCGCATTATCAATAAAATTTTAAATTAAAAAAAAAAAGGAAAAAAATGATCAATCTTTTTCAATAATAATTTTAGTATTTGTTCATTAAAAAATTTCTGTTAAAACTACTGTTAAAAACTAATAAATATATTATTCACATTACACAGTTATCTATATTATATTGTTTTATAACAATTTTTCTATTTTAAATGATTTTTATTAAATATGTAAAATGATGATTTCGTTATAATTTTTTTTTATTTTTATATAAAATTATATATAATATAATTGTAATTATTATATGCGATCAATTAATTTTATTAATAATTATAATATATGGGATCTATTAAAAATTAAACGATGAATATAAATATAATTACGTGTTAATATAATTATGTAATATTAATTATTTTAATAAGTAATATAAAAGCTTAACTGTTAATATGATAACAATAAATAAAAAAGGACAAGGTCAATCAAAGGTGTAACTTTTATAATATATATATTTTTAGCATACAAAAGCATTTATTAGTTAAATATATATAGTTAATTATAATAACCGCATTAATCTAACTAAAATATTGACTTAATTTTGTATTGACAATAGTAAAATTAAAAAAATAATATGATCGTAGTTTGGTGATTTTTCCAATGCAAGGATATTTTTTCTTATATAATAACGATTATTAAATAAATTGTTTGAAATGAAATGGATTTTAAAGTCATAGTGATAAATTTCATCTTCAATTATTAAGGGGAATTTTGTTGTTGTATAGAAATCATTTGAATGCTGCTTTCACATCTCATATATTGTTTTACCACAAGATGTTACACATTCAGTTTCTAATGTTTTACACGTGGTCTATATTATTGGCATTTCGTTTAAGTGTGTATGTTAATTGATTTTTCTTTCAATTAAATATGAAATTAATTTCAACAATAAAATCGTAAAATCGAAATTGTTGTGTTCAAAATCTAGAATAACTCCTTTTGTTTTTTTTATATGTTTAAATAAAATTTAGCTGTTTGTTTGAAATATTTATTTTAGTAATAGTTGCTTTATTAAATTATCCATCGTGTATCAACACACACACACACACACGTTCAAAAACAAAGAAAAAACTGTTTAAAAATATAATTTCAAACTGTTGATATAATATCTTAGCCAATTTTCGTTTGAACAACATTCTATGGTGGTGACTTATTGCATTATTTTTAAGTTTATTTTATCAGAAAATAATATTCTTATGAGAACAAATAAATACACATATTGATATAGCACAACAATTCTTCGTATAATTAAGTATTCCCTGAAAACAAAATGATTAACCGAGAATATAGTCGTCAGAATAAAGAATTCCCCGAATAAATATTCATTTGACAAACGACAATTTCCCCGCGGTAAACTTTCAATACCATTTTCTTATCATTTGTTATAATATAGGTAATATACCTATTTTAATGATAAAAATATATACGTATTACGTATTATAATTAATAAATAATATGTATCTACCTATATATTAGTAGGAATAATTATACTATTACGTTCATGAAACTTTTAAAGACGTATTTAGTTTTTTCACGAAAATTAAATAGAATCTTCCTCAACAAAATTGCATACAGGTGGTATATGCCAATCGCATTCATACATACTAATATTTGGTAATATATGTGATTCAGTGAGGTTCATAAAAGCTCGATATTATCGATATTATGATTTTACTATACTATATTGAACAATCCTGGCGCATTACTATTTATATCAAAATCGGAACTTATTATTATGCTTATATTTTACATTTATTTAACAGATAAGTGTAATAATATATGCTAATGAAACCAACATTATTTATTCATATATTTTTCTATGGTTTCTTTGCTGCTTTGATGTATAGAAAAAAAAAGGATTCATATAGATTTTTATTTAAACAAAAAAAAAAAAAACAATTGATAAGAAATTCAATAATTTATTAACATTTTTTTTTTTTTTTATATAAATTATAATGTGCAAATAAAAGCCGCACAAATATATCAAACTAACTAATAATATTTGTATAAACGCATATATATATGTCCGGGAAAAATTGTGGGTGGTATGATGTAATTGTATTAGTGTATTTACACACACTATGTATACTCTGTGTTGTTATGGTTATATTTATTTTTTTTTTATGCTTACATTACATAAATTATTTATTTTTTGGTTTGGCGTATATATAAAATGCGTTCTATGTGTCTTATTGTCTTTTTGGTTAAAATGTTAAATGTTAGTTTCTCTTGATACTTCAAACTAAATAGACGCGCCGCGTTGGTTAATCTATAAAATTTATATAGTTATTCATATAAATAAATAAATAAATAAATATAATATTTAAATTTTTGCAAATAATAATAAAAAATTAATCGTTTGCCTTTGTTTTTATTTTTTGAGCATTCTCAAAATTATATTTAGAAATAAAAATTTTCCCAACATTTTTCATACATATGAGGAGTTATTTATTGTGAAATAAAATAAAAGATCGATATAATCAAAGCCGTTGTGTGTCACTATATAAATATATATATATATATATATAATATACAAACACTCTACAGTCCACAGCCATACACAACGTAAAATTTATTGTATCTATAAAAGAGAAAAAAATCGTATAAATTTTCACAAAGTTTTTCCAGTTTTTTTTTATAATATAAAAAAATAAAAAAAATTGTGTTGGTGTGTGACCTAAAAATAATTTAATAAAAATAATTGCATCATTTAAAATAAAATTTAAATCAATTAAATAATTTTAATTATTATAAATATATTATTATTATAATAAATCATCATCAAAAATTTATATAAATTAATAAATAAATAATTATAAAATACAGTCAAACCATCAAAGCTTTTGTGTGTGTTTATATCATCGAATAAATGAAAAAAATAGACAATTAATTAATTTTTATTTATCTATATAATATTAAAAACATATTTAAAGTTTTTTTTTATTAACTTAAAAACTAAATTATATATTTATTTTATCATCATCATATTACACACACACACTCACACACACACAAAGCCTAGTATATATTCGTCTTTCTACTATTTATTGTGCGTACAATTTTATTGCTTGACTCATTGACTGTGACTTTGACTGACTGTTGATTAAGTTTTTACCAATTTACGTATATAATTATATATATTGAATATATATGGGGAGAAAATTTTTGCTGATAATACACATAACAAAATAATATAAAACGGTGACAGAGGCATTGTGCATTGAAGAATAATATTTTAGTAGTAAATCAACCATCAATTTGAATTATTATTATATTAAAATAAAAATTTTTATAATTATTAAAATATATGCGCATCAGCAGCAGCATCTTACACACGCACTACTAACGATCTGAAGTAAAAGTCTATATAATTTTTTTATATATATATTTTCCAAGTGTTTTTTTTGTGAATAATTATTATAAAACAAGATATATACAATATATAAAATAATTATAATAATTTTGTGAAAAAGTAAAATATTTAATATTATATTATTAAAATAATATTAATAATAATAATAATAATAATAATAATAATAATAATAGTTTGTGTGTGTGTAATTTCATTCATTAATAGTAATAATAACTCTTGTTCGTTCGGAAAAATCGGTGCGTTGCCCATTTTTCTTATATAAAAATTTAAATAAATTTATATTTTTGTGTAAATAAAATTTGCAAAGGAAGAATTTATATATATTTGCGGTTTTTTTTTTGTAATAAACCTAAAGCCGCGCATTAATTTACTCAAAAAGAAGGAATTTGAGGTAATAATTTTTTTAATCTTTGTGTTTTTGTGTGTTTACTCATTATTCATATTTTTTCTGTGAAACACATTAAATAGACATTGATTTATATATATATAATTACATATTTAATTGGCCATTAATTAATAAGAACATTTAAAATTATTATAATATTAATCTTTACAATTAAATCAATATTCTTATTTACACTATACAAAAAAACAACACAAGTTTATAGATAGAGGACATTTTTATTAAATTTTATCTTT
Organism: Bibio marci; assembly: GCA_910594885.2. Lineage (NCBI taxonomy): Eukaryota > Metazoa > Arthropoda > Insecta > Diptera > Bibionidae > Bibio > Bibio marci. The sequence continues at coordinate 42,056,305 of OU343117.1, forward strand.
TCATATATATCTAAAGTAAATAATTAAAAATTATATTATATAGAATAATCTTTTGAAACAAGGATATTTACAATTTTTAGATTAATTAATTAAATAATGAGAAAATTACTAATTTTCTTTGTACTTGGTATTATTTAAATAATCTGTATAATATACTTTATTATAATATTATTAAAAATAATTAGTAATTAATAATTATTATATAAATAAATAAAAAATGGTATATTATATATAAAAAAATTATTTAACTGACACCTTTATGCAGCAGCAAAAAAAAAACCAAACAAACACAATATTTATTATGTAAAAAATATGATTAATTTAAAAATTAATTGACATTGAAAATATTTTTTTTTTATTATTATTATTATTATTATTTTTTATATTATTATAAATATAAAAATGTCGAAGACGACGACGTACTTATAAATATAAAAAGAATAATATTTACTTTTTACTTTATAAAATTTTTATTTATTATCTATAAGATTTTTTATTACGTACATGCGAAACACGATGATGATGTACATACAATAAATATAAAATACATAGTACCCCCATGCTGTATGAAAGTATGAAATGACACATTAAAATTCGAATGAATGATGAACAATCGCTAGTTTAAAATTGTTGCCTAATTTGTTGGACAATTTGTATATCACGCTGGTAAAAATTTTTCCCTTTTACCGCGAACAATAATACATCGAGCTATTTTTTCAGATTTTCTTATACTATTAACTAAAGCACTGTTGAAAGCAAGTGCATGACTTCCATCGATGCACAAACAAGTGGTAATTGAAATTGGGGTCAAGTTTGATGAATAAACCACATGTGGTTTTGTCGTATATGATGAAGCATTGTCATATATAAAGAAAAATGACCATGTGTTTGATTTTTTGATGGAGTCGTTTTTTGAGCAGCGAACAAATGGTTCAAATCTATTGATTATTGTTATGCGGTAGTGTTTGGTTTCACTATAGGCATTTACTGTTCTCATTGTAGACTATACACTCTTTTGGTCAAAGCGATACATAGTCATATAATGAAACCATATTGTTTACACTTGTGATGTTTGATGCATGCTAACATGTTTAAGCTTCTCTAATCAATCGATATGTTGTCTACCAACAATTTTGCTGTTGATGGCTAAATAATTGTATATGAAAACCCTTCACTTCACATTGGTGCACCACATATTTTTGCTTAAATTCGCATTTCATTCTTGTACACCTGATAACATTTATTATTATTTTTTATTCATTTTTCTATTTTTTTGCTTCCGTTGTTTAATAAATAAATGTTAAATTAAAGTTTTTGGGAAATTTTGAAGCTTTTAAGTGTTTGTATAAATATTTAAGTACATATATTGTGTGGTGGTATATTATATAAAATATAAAAGTGGTTTTATAAAATGTGCTGTGTATGCGCGTATGTGTCTTTATAATATTATTTTTTTTTCTTCTTATATATATTTAAGATGGAATTTAATAAGTAGACATTAAGATATTTTAAAGTTCCATTATATTTTGAGGACCCTATCATAAAATGTGCTATACATGCGCACGTATTTATTGTTAATTATTTTGAAATAACTGCTGAACATTTTTGGTTGAGATTATTAGTCGATCGACGAGACACACCATTACTTTTTTCAACCTATAACTATTATATAATAGTTTTCGGGTGTAAACAATGACCACCTACATTTGGTTAAATAAATATGATTGATAATAAAATTACGTTTTATGTTTTATGTATATGCTAATAAAAGGGAATTCCAACACGTATCATTATCAGGCTTGTGTATATTATATATATATATGCGAAACAAGAGACATGATACAATGTTTTGTTTTGTTTTGTATTTTTTGTTGTTGTTGTTGTTAATAACTTATTATCAAGGCTGATTATATAATTGTTTGCAAAAATTTATTTAATTTATATTAATAATTAACATATATTTTCTTATGTATATATGAGTCTCTCTATATCAATATTAAACTCTATGTTTATTTTTATATACAATATTTGATTTGATGTGCTAATTGTTTGTATATTGAATATTTATACCACTTTCGCAACTATTATACATCACATAATAATTTTACAATTAACTTAGTATATATATACAAAAACTAAAGCTATATATAGGGTTTCTTATCGGTCATCAATAAAATTTCAATTTGTATATATATAGACAAGAAGAAAAAAGCTGAGCATAATAAAAGTTAAATATTTTGTGTAATGTTTTTATATAGTATATTTATCTGATAATGGAGCTCCGATTTCAAAATTACAATGTAAGAATAGATATTATGTAAATTTTAATATAATAAATATTGATGTGTATATAAGTGCAATGGCAATGAATGTTCAAGATGGGATTTTTTTCGAACATGACAAACTTGTATTTGTTTTCCCGGTTCAGATATGCATTAAAAGGATTATTAATTCAGACGGTTAATGCGGTAGCAAAAAAAAGTCGACACGCACTGTTTTAAACAATGGCAAATTAACATGCATTGTTGTAGGGATAAATGAAAAATGATTTTTCAATTTTTGACATTGGCTAATCGGAATTCACGGTATATAAACTTTTATAATATTATTCTAAAGACAAACGTTCACTTTTATTATTATTATTATTATTATTATTTTAAGATTAACTAATCTTTATTATTACATTTAAACAGAGGGAATTACATTTATATTATGATAAAATTAAATTTCCATATATTTCCCAATTTTAAACTAAAGATTTCTATAATGGGAATTACATTTAATTATCTCGGTATCATTGAATGAATATATAAAAACATATATAGTATTAATTAATTTCCCAAATCATTATTATATAATATTAAAAATATTTTATTTTATAAAAATGGTTTTTACTTGAAATTAATTACAATCTATATAACTATGAAATTCTAATAATGTATTTGCGTGTGGTGTTAACTTCATATAAATATAATAATTGTTCTAATAATATTATCTAAATAATGTGATGATTATTTATTATAATAAGAATTTAAATATATATATAATTTAATTAAAAATGGATTTTCCATATACTATTAATGTGAAATTTTCTTTTTAATTTGGACCACATGATGCTGCGGTCGGTGTTATTGTATCTATATATTAATATAGTTATTGTTTTCAGGTGCACATCACTCTTCAATACCGTGCATATAACAAAAAAACAAATAAATAAATAAATAATTAGATTTATTATAAGAATAAACAACATTTTCTTAATATATATCTAATATATATTTTATTTTTGGTTATTCTTAAATTCGTGTCAATTTTCTGGTTAATTAAATCTTTTTTTCTACCAAAATGTAATGTGTAAATTTAATACATATTTATTTATTTATTTATTTTATTTATTATTCTAGCACATCTAAAAAATGTTTGATCTGCCGGAATGTTTTCTATATAATTTGTTAATTATTTTCAATTTCAATTTAATTCGCGCACAAATATAGAAATGATTATTAAATTTATTATATGATGTCGTCGGGTGTATATAAATATTGGCTGTGGAAATAATAAAATATATATATATAAGTGATAAACTTTTTTAATATAATTACTTAATTTAAACGAAACACAAAAAATATTATTTGTATAATTACCAATTACCGCAAATAATTACCATTTATTTATGTAACAAATTTTAATTCATGTCATTTAATTAGTCATTATTCATACATCAAACAATTATGTGTATAATTAATTATAATATAAATATCGACCTTGTTTATATTAACATTTAATTGTAAAAATTTTGTTTGTTGAATTTTAATTTAAAAATGTTAAAATAATTAAACAAAGAAAAATGACAAAATAAGATAATTTTTATATGTTGAGAAGACACACACACGCACGCTTCTATATTATGGTTTTAAAAAGCTATTCGTTTAAAAATGTCCTTCTCCTTTTCCCTATTGCAATAAGTATATAATTTTTATCTATTTTATATAAACAAATTTTTATGGATTTATAAAGGTTTTGAAGTTTGATTGTGTGGATGTTAATTTTAAATGATCATTATTATCCTATATTTATAACATATTCGGGTGCGAACATCGCATAACATAATATTTAATTTATTAACATTTTCTATATTTAAAAATCTATTAATAGCGAATATTATTATCTTTTATATGCTTTAATAATTCATTAATTTCCGATCTATCTATCTGTCTTAATTTTATTATATATTATTTTATATATACTTAAGTCAAGTGTTTAAAAAAAAAAAAATTTAAGTAATAATTTATTATCACACCACAAATTATATAATTAAAATATAATCACATGTACATAACATTAGATTTGACTCTATGTTTTACATTGTAGAGCGTATATATATATGAGTAGATTGAGTTTTACAATGAATGTGAATCATTTAAATGCCATAATAATATAATAAAGTGCTCGTGTGCTTGTTATCACTAGAGTAAAAGTAAAGCACCTAACAACAAAAAAAAAAATAGAAATATTTTAAAAAAATTTTATACACATGCTAACATAAATTGGTTAACACAGCACAGTTTGTGTTAAAAATTCAAATTTTCATGTTATCACACACTCAGGTTAATATTTACAGTGACCGCTATTTCTTGTATAGCTTATTTGTAAATCGAGATGGTAACGATAGCACGTGTATACTTTTCACTTTCTTCAGCTGGTATTTTATGCTAAAATTCTTTAATATATTTATATTGTGTTTCAATTCATTTAAATTTGCTGCTATTCTCTCAATTTTTATTAACACAACATGATATGATTTCAATTGGTGGTGAAAGACCTGTACTTTAAGATGGCCAGTTTAATATATTGATTTTCGTTGAATTTTGTAACAATATTGTGCCACCGATGCACATTTATCTAGTTGAAAAATGAATAAATCTTTATAACAATTTGATTTCTATCTTCTGGTATAATTATCTTTTGTATATATTATTAATTTTAAATATACCACCGGTTAAAGTAATTTTTCCGGTCAATTTAGCAATTTGTCATCGCCGTTGCAAGGTAAATATCATCCATTGGTGTAGCTGGACGAGTGTTACACGCACCTCCTCCTCCTTTATATTTATTTATATGCACTTATTATTACTTTAAAAATTGATGGTTACAATTTATTGTGAATATTTGCGAATTTTTCACTATTATTTTAACTTTTCCTTTTCTCTTCATTTTAATATTGAAATTTATTCTGCTTGCTGAAGAAGCATTGAAATGTATAATTTCTAAAAATAGAAAATAGAATTTATGATTTTAAATATTATATAATTTAAATGTTATAAATTAAAAGTAGTTTAATGTAATTAAATTTATATAGCATTATTTTTGCCAAATCAATTTTGAATAATGTAAGTCAAATTATTCACATAAAAATTAATTTTATTAATAGTATATTGACCAATGTTTGTTACGTATATTGAGAGATACAATGAATGACTGATTCAGTTGATCCGGATACTGTTTCATGTAATATCCAAGTATATTTCTCAAACCATAATTGTTTTAAATCCTATATGAATATGGTTTTAAGTGTTTATAATTTTCTGAACCGTACGGTGTTAACCAATTTTTGTTAGTATATGTCTTATAGCTATTAACAATTTCAAGATAACATTGCTAATTATTATTATTATTATTATTTTTATTGTTGTTGTTTATAATATACTATATAAGAAAACGATTACTAATTTTTATTTTTCAAGTATATAAGTGAACACAATATTTGGAACCCCCACAAATAGAATCCATGATGTGATATATGGCGTGATCATGTATATTATGGTGGGGTCAGGTTTTTAATTATTATTATTATTATTATTATTACTATTATTAATCGAATCGGTAACAATAAAAATAATATTCGTCGAGTAAATATATATGTTTAAATAATAAAAATGTGCTATTATCAAAAAATTTGTTATCATTTATTATGTATTTATTAAAATGTACATATACATTTTATATACATTTGTTGTTAAGTTAAAAATTTTATATCGCCTGATATATTTTTTGTATATTTGTATAATAGCAATATGTTTGTTTTAAAATATAGGTGCCACACGCACGCATTCGAATCGTACAATTCATTATTTTTTTTGGTTTAATCTCTATACCGATATATAGTTCAATTCTTTTCATACGATCATCATCAGGTCATATTATATTATTATTACAAGTGAAACATATAATTTCTTGTGTTGTAATTGGATGTTGTGCGGGCAGACATTGTTATTCTTTGAATAGCATCATACTTTATATTTTTTCAACATAAATCGCAAACAAACACCATCTGCTCTTGAACTTCAATCGATCGTTTATCATATTCGAATGATATATATATATATATATTGTATATATTTCCAAGTCTACGTGTTAAAATAAGTGTTAGATAAATTGTGATTATACATGAAATCAAAGAATTTGGTACAGTTTAAAAAATTAATCGCACATTTAACACAAATTTCAGAAGAAATATATTATTTATTGAATGTTGGTAGGCACACCAGAATATAAAATATAATTTTATTTATTTAAATGTTTTGTGAGATTATATTTTATATATATATATTATATTGGGTATATGATGGAGATGAAATCTATATATATTTATATATTTTTAATGAACCGTACCAATTGTGTACACACATTTTGGTATACAAATATTTCATAAAATATATATATAGGTAATTAATTGATAAAGCGCGCGACAACAACAAAATATTTTCTATATATATATATTCATTCATATGAAACGTATATATTTGCTTTTCTTTAAGATTATCGAAAAAAACATACAAAATAATATGATGCAATAAACATGCGAATGTTATAAAATTTTCTTATCACCACATTTATGTCACCGGTTCATTGATATACATATATATATTTTATTATTTTTATAGAAATAATAAATGAAAATGATAATAATAATAATAATACAACACGTGGCGGTCTGGCAGCCTCCAATCCAAATAAATAATATATACATATTTTTTGAATAATTAATAATCGAATGATTTTGATACGATTTATTATACGTTTGTAATAACCTTGTTATTTGTCGATAAATGTTTGTGTTAAATATATATATATTCGTTTGAGTATGGAGTAGAGTTGTTATAAAAATATATAGCTTTAACCACAATATCTATATCTATAAATAGTCATTTTACTGCAAAAGTGAAGCGTATATACCAAACATTCTATGCAATTAAATTGATGCAAATTATTATAATACATCACTTTCATGCGATGTAGTATAACAATTCATCAATAATTGGGCTCTGCAATTATATTTCGAAACATATATATATGTAGATATTTCCTTAATTCCATTATATTGATATAGTGACACCAATATTAAGCTTCTAACCACCAGTCTCCAGTCCCATATATATAAGAAAAACTAACATACATACAATATCATGTGGGGGATGGAGACTAGTGCTATGATGCAACTATATACCATATATATATATATATATATGAGCATTTATTCTGTAAAGGTTATTTGTAGTATAGTAATTGCTTGTATCACTGTATCACAGTTATCATATAAAATGTGAAAATAATAATAACAAAAATAGTTTCGCATCTTTTATTAACACGCGTTAATCCGCTATGTCAGTCATATGTGTCTGACGCTAAGTTGTTCTACATGAGCCATGTCATACATATATGTCTGATGTACGCGAATCTAATAAAGTTACCATGGCCCATGTGAAAATTTTTCTGATATTATCGTGGCAATTAACGTGTGTAGAATTATAGAAGAAATGTATCGGTATCGATGATGATTATATAAATACATTTCTATTGTTATCATTGTTATATATACTAAATCTAAAATGTATATAAGTTCAAAAATTGTGTGTTATATATATATATAGATTTTATCTATTATATGGAATATTATTAATTAATGAGTGAGTGTTGTGTGCGGCGGACATGCTTTGCTACTAATATAACATTTGTGTATTGTTTAGAAAATATATTTATTTTTTTCTTTTAAATTTCATTCATAATCAACATTAAATATAGTGTTACGTATACGTACCACCCGCTATATACATAACATTTGACATTGCCCCGCGCTCGACCATGACAAAATTCTATAAATTTGTAAAGCCACACAATATAAATAACATGTGTTAATCTTTATAGTTTATAGTTTCTTCATCAATATAATTTATACAATATATCATCGCGCCTCTATATATTCATTTTAACTCGTATCCATATATATTGTTTTGTTATTATAGTACAATATATATATGGGTGCCTTAGTATTTAATAGTATATAAATATGAAAATAACTATAAACACAATATTTTGCAAACGTAAACAAAAAATTAAATATTTTTTTTTTATTATTTATTTATTTATTTAAATACAAAGAAAGTCTAATTATGCAAGCAGCAATAATAATAATACATTAAAAAAATAAAAATACGTATTAATAAATTATAATAATTATTGCGTCTGTTTGTCTTGGGTGTCTTTTTTTTGTATTATATGCGATGTTATTGAAAACATGCTCTTCTTTCAAAAAATAAACGCGAATTATGTGAATGATTTTGAACCGGTTATCTTCATTTACAATTTATTCCTATATAATATGAAATATTTGCAGATAATATAATAATAATAATAATAATAATATTGTTCTCCTCTTGAGATAGAAAGACATAAAAAAAAACGCTAAAGTGACTAAAACCATTGAAATTTATACGATGATGATGATGATGATGATGATTGCATATACCATTTATATTTTATTATATACAATTTTTGAATATAATACATAATACAAAAAACATCAGGTGATTCTCGTCCACATATATACGCATACTTTCTTATAGTATATAAAATCAATCGTACGATACGATACGATCTGAATTTTCTCACATCATTACGCACGTATAGCATTTTCAAAAAATAAATATAATAATAAAAAAACAAAAAAAACATATGGCATATATTGGCATGATGAGGATACAGAAGACAGAGTCGCTGTACCATTTTTTTTTTTATAATATACATCTCAATACAATACCAGAGTAGAGACACGGTGTGCATAATATATTCCATATTTATGTAAAATGTGTGCTATGCTCTATTTTGCTTTTTGCTTATAATTTTTAAAATATCGTACGTATTAAGTGCATGATTCAGATATGGGTTTGTCGTTTATGCTAATCGATTGCTAATGAAATATGTATATATGTATATTGGGTGGAAGCTTTTATATATAGTTAAGTTACTACCGTATTGAATAAAACAATTAACAGATATATGTTGACGCTATACTCAAAGAATATAATATATATACAATATAATGTTTGTTTCTAATTCTAACTCAATTTATATATTGTAGAAAAATAATGGAATTAAGGATCTCATCGATATAATTGCGTCCGATCAATTGTTGAATTTGTATAACAAAAAATTGGAATGTGGATGAATTTACCAATGTGTGTGTATATAGATGTATAATGATTGTTTTGATATCGATATACACAACTGAATTCAGGATTTTAGTTATACCGCCGGCGAGTAGTGTGTATACTGGTTTATTACTTACAATTAGACATACTCATCAAGTCTTTCGCTCGCAAAATAGTCTACCTCACTATTTTTCTATATATATTTCTAAAATTGCACAGTCAAGTTGATAACTTATGTTAACAATTTACCAATTGGTCTTTTAATATATATATATATATATATATATATTAGATACTTGATTAATCCAATGAATATTTTAATGTTATGGGTAAATCGTCTTGTATTAGTGTTGTTATTGTAGAAATGGAAATATTGTTCAACACCGCATATATATATATATATATTAATATATTGATTACAAAGATATTTCCATTTTGATTCCATAACCAAATTGGATTATATAAGTTCATTTAAAAAAAGTCGGCAGTACCTGAAAAAAGAGTTTGAACAATAACCTCTGCGAGTTTGGAGGATACACTCTAACCGCATCCAATCGTTTTTTTTTTTTATTTATATTATTAGAATTTATTGTATATAGGAAGTTTTCAAATTGTACAACATTAATTAAATTTATCTTATGATTATTTCTATTAAATTTGTATTGTATTGTTTTCGGAATTAATCGCGCTTATAACCAATTTATATTATTAAATGCTTAATGAAATTATATTATTATATGTATGTCAATTTGTATTAAGAAATCTCTCCCATTGGAAATGGATCCAGTTAAGTTGACTGCTTATGAGAATATTACTATATATGTGACTTTTAATAAACAGCGGTATTGCTATAAATTTTTTTTATTAACTTATGAGATACATATATTTAAATAATTTATTAATATCACGTGACGTAACGTACTATATATATATATATTTATTCATTATACAATTATATATATATATTATATATCTATGAATTAAATTAATTGAAGATTGTGGCTATCAATTTTATATAAATATAAATATTTCGGATATTAAGTAAAAATTATTTTATCTATTATTTATCTATCCGTATTTAATATAGTACAGTAAAATCTCTATTTGATGATGATTATGTTGTATCACCTGTATAAGTGTTTACAAATTATTCATTAAACTATAAATTTCAATAGAATTTTGTGGATTTTATATAAGATTTTTATAATTAAAATTTTATTATACAATTGTAGCATATTGGAAAAATGGTAATGATGCGGTTATGTAATGGCTGCGCAGGCATACACTATTAAATCAATTGTTGATTGTTGTTCCTATATATACAATATATAATATAAAAGTTATGGTCGTTTTTATAAAGGAAATGAAAATTTTAAATCCTACGTTTTTAACTATTTTATATATACATTAAAAAAAAAAATTAATTGATTTCTACAGAATTGTTATTATATACATTTACTTTACCTCTAGTTTTACTATGTACTAGGAAAAATATTATATAATATTTGTTGATAAATATATATTGATTAGCATTAATATTTATAAATATTTTATGTAGATATCAAATAAATGATTATTGTATATTCATATTTCATTCAGTGAATGATAGTGAGGATGGAAGTGAAAACTTTATTTAATGTCATATTATAATATTATGATTGATTTTATATTACACTCGTATCAATTTATTATTATTATTATTATTATTATTATTATTATTATTTATTAATGTAGTATTTCATTTCATTTCATTTGGGATTGATATTGTTTGTGTTTAGTTGTTTAATTAATGGGACACAGTTTATATACAAACATATTTTATTTTTGTTTATGATAAAATAGTTTGACCACATATATCCTTTTTGTGTTATTAATGATTAATGTATATATAGGCGGTATATTTTATTTATATATATATTATGGGAATATTATTTTTATATATTGTCCTTTTAATTAAACTAATATATATATATATTATTTTTATTATTACTTGAATTAATGTATATATATATATACAATATAAAATATATGTGTGTCTGGTAATTTAAAAATATACAATTGTCTCTGCTAATGGCACTATATACGTGCCATCATATAATAATAAATTATAAAATACTTGTTTAACTATATAATTTCACATTTTATATATATTTTATATATTTATGTTATATTTATTTACATATATTATTTGTATATTATATTCGTAAAAATATTTGTAATATTATAATTTTTGCTAATAAAAATAATATGGCATAAAGTCTGAAGACGACGACGCATCAACTCTATATAAATATGTGTATATACAATTCTTTATAAACTAATAAAGAAAAGAGGAAATCATAAATGGTAATATTTATATATATATATATTGTTATGTGCGTGTGCGTGTACACATAAATTGAATATATTTGATCATTGTAAATTTTTATCTTCCTCTATTGTTGAGCAGAAAAAAATAAATTATTATTTCAATTTAATTTTATATATATATTTATAACATATAAGACATTGGTAAAATGGAATACATTTAAAACAGAGAATCTATGGAATTTTTTCTATATAATATATTATAGTACCTATGGTATATTTATTATATCTATATTATTTATATTTCTTGTTGTTTCAATTGATAATTTACGACGCACAAAAAATTAATGTAAAATATCACATATTGTATAGTGTAAATTTTTCGAATTCATATATACAATAGACGCTGCAGATACAGAAACAGAAGAAGCATCCTCTTATATAACTTATATGATGGTACACCCTGTGCGCGCCCAGTATGGTGAAGCCAGAGAAATATCCTTTATAGTTTTTAATATCACTATATTTTTTTCTTATAACTTGAAATTTTAGACTAAATTATTAACAATAATTTGAACTACATTTTTCGGAAAATATCAACTTTTAAAGAATTATATAATCTTTTTGAATTACCATATAGTTTTAACAGATTTTCGTATACAGAATTTCCAAATAATAATCATAATTTCCAATCTTTTGTATAGAAGAGATTTTTAAAATCAGTGAATCGATTTTGTGATTGCATTTCTAATTTTTCAATCCATTCCATTATATTAAGTGTAAACATATCGCTCTGTATATGGAAATTAAGTTGATTGATTAACATTTAATATTTATGATAATTGTATATGGATATTATAACATTATATATATATCTGTATTTTAAAGAAGGATCATCTTCTAATGGTGCTACTTATTCACATCAAATTCAATCTATGACAATGAGATAAATCACGTATATATATATATATGTGTTTATGACCGCACAATAATTAAAAAAAACGAAGCAACAGTATTTGATTTAATAAATTAAATAAAAATAACCAACACTTTGTTGTCGGTATATATGCTCGACCTTTTAAAAAAATTAAATTTAATAAAAATCTTGTTTACACACCAATACCCCAAAAAAAAAAACGTGCCAATAAATGTTTAAAGTTTTTTTTTTTCTTAAACCAATACTACACACAAAACCATTACAATATGAACAAATTATTATAACAACCGATGATGATGATGGTGATGGTGGTGGTGACAGTATATAATAAAAATCTTAAAATTATGAATAGCAAATTTTGTGTAAATTTCTATTACCCTTTTCGATATATAGAAAAAAAAATTAAGTTGTACAAGAATAATGATCAATTCGGATGGGATGGACCAAATAAAAAAACTTATGATTGTTTTATAATGAATGATTTTTTAAAATTTTTTCCTTTTAATTATTGTTTATTTTTATCTCTATACAAAATATTGTGTTTAGTATACGCGCGCACAGATACATACCATATATTAAAAATACCATCCATAATAATAATAATAATAATAATAATAATATTTATATAATAAAGTTTATAAATTTTAAATAAATAATTGAAATAACGTAATGCATGTAAAATTAAACACAATAACGTCACATTTGTAATTGTAAATATGAAATATCATTTATATCTACAATAAAAAAAAATTGTATGGAGAATAAAAGAAGAAAAAAAAAATATATAAATAAATATTTAAAAAAATATCTTCATCATTTTTTTTTCTTCCTATATTGTTATTTATTTTCATGGAAATACAAAAAAATATACCAAAAATCATTTACGTATGTGGTTTTTTTTTTTTTTCTTCATTTTGGTTTATTATCTTCTCAATTTGATTCTTAATTTAACATTTAACATTACTTTCTTGCGTACATAAATTCGCATATATAATTATTTATTTATTGTTATATTATTTTATTGTTGGACAATGAGAGTTGAAGGAAACTCTTTGTATTTGCGTGTGTATACACGAGTATTTATTATGTATTTAAAATGTAATCCGAACATTTTTGCTATTACACCTTGATTGAAGTTTTTTTTTTTTTTTATTTTGCTATTAAAATATCACGACAATAGATGGATTTATTCTCTAGAATTTGCTTAGAATATTGTGACACAAAGAAAAAAAAAATTATTAAAATTAATAAAAACAACAACGGTCGATGGAAACGAAAATATATTAACATTTCCGTATGCCATTGTATAATATTGTTTTTTTTTTGGTTTTTGAATACCATTCTAAGAAATATACAACCTCTCTGTCTCATCTAATAATTCGGAATGGATTAAAAAAACCGCAAAAAATATTATATTAAATTTTCACAAAAATCATTTTATTTATTCAAAATAATATCCATCAATTGCTAATTGATGTGCACGGCGTTCAACAAGTGAATGAAATGAGTGATTGTGGAATGGTGTTGAGAATGGTGTCGTCTTTTACAACCTGTATATTTAAAAATTGTATCTTCGACTCCAAAACCATTTTGTTTTTTGACAGGATCAAATTTGCCATTTTGCACGATCTCGAATTTCATGCATTGCATATTTCGTTGTCACCATATATTTTTTCTTGTTTGCATTCACTGGTGGCCTATAGAATCGATACCTTCTTGTTTGATGATTCGAAACCATCGTTTACAGTCACCACATTTTGATAGATCATCAAATCAGTTGACTTGATTTTGCTGCCTTTACCATCATAATATTAAAAGGTAGTGTTGAGTTGCACGGCCCCAAAGAGTTTCAAAATAACTTATTTCGAATTCACACACGTGAATTTGTGTTGTTTTTAAAATATGGTGCGTGAAAATCTTCATATTTTCTAAACAAAAAATTCTAAAATTGTTTATTATTTGCAATGTTATTTATTTAAAAAGTACAAAGATAATATAAAAAAAATAAAAAACTCAATTTATTTACATCTCAATTATTCAATTTTCCTGATTGACTAATAGACTGAGGTCAGACTATATAATAAATTATATGTACTAATACACGAGTAGTATACATTTTATATGGCCTCTTGCGTGCATCTCTTTTTTTTTTATATAATTTTTTGTTTATTTTGTATTATTTATTGTATTTGAATTTATAAATTACATTATTATATCATGTTAAAACAAATAGTATTATATAAATTAATTTAATTGTGTGTTTGATTAGAAGCTATATAATTTAATAATTTTTCTATTTAAGAAAAACTATAGAGATAGATAAAAAAATTGTTTTTTTTATTAATTGTTTTTGTATTTCATTTCATTTCGTTTCAGTTATTGTTTGTGTATAATTTATTTCATATAAAAATACAAATAGAATATATATATATATATTTGTTGGTTGTGTACGATAAAGTCGGCGCCACCATTCCATCTCAAAGTAATCGATCATATAAAAAGAAAAAACGACGGAATCAAAATACAAAAAACAAAGAAATGCCTGCACGTTTCGAAGATATAGCAACTGATACACGTTCACGACATGGTGTTCCCATGGACCTGGAGGAACATTATGGTCGTCAACGTTGTGTATCAGATGATATTGTAATATCTGGATTTTCGGGACGTTTACCGGAAAGTTCAAATATCGAAGAATTTAAAGCAAATTTATTTGATGGCATTGATATGGTAAATGATGATTCACGTCGATGGCCAAAAGGATTATATGATTTACCAACACGAATTGGTAAAATTAAAGATGTCGATTTGGAAAATTTTGATTCACAATTTTTTAGTGTACATCAAAAACAAGCTGAATGTATGGATGCACAAATGCGTATGCTATTGGAGTCAACACATGAAGCAATTATTGATGCTGGTCTAAATCCACAAGAATTACGTGGTACACGTACTGGTGTTTATATTGGTGTATCGTCATCGGAAACCGAACAATATTGGTGTGCCGATCCGGATCGTGTCAATGGTTATGGTTTAACGGGTTGTGCTCGTGCTATGTTTGCAAATCGATTATCATTTACATTTGATTTTAAAGGGCCCAGCTATGCAGCCGATACAGCCTGTTCAAGTTCATTGTATGCAATGTCACAGGCATTTGAAGACATGAAATCTGGACGGTGTGATGCAGCTATTGTTGCCGGTGCCGGTTTAATATTGAAACCAACAATGTCATTGCAATTTAAACGGTTGGGTATGTTAAGTGCTGAAGGAATGTGTAAAGCATTTGATGCTACCGGTGCTGGTTATGTTCGTTCTGATGGTTGTGTTGTATTATTATTACAAAAAGCTAGTGATGCACGTCGCATTTATGCTAGTGTATTAAATGTTAGAACCAATACGGATGGTTGTAAGGAACAAGGTATTACATTTCCCGATGGACAAATGCAAAATCGGTTGATACGTGAAACATATGAAACGGGTGGTGTAAATCCATTGGATGTAGCATATGTTGAAGCACATGGTACCGGTACAAAAGCCGGTGATCCACAAGAAGTAAATTCGATAACGGATTATTTTTGTAAAGATCGTAAAACACCATTACTTATTGGTTCAGTAAAATCAAATATGGGCCATTCGGAACCGGCGTCCGGTGTATGTTCGATAGCAAAAGTATTATTGGCTATGGAAGCCGGTGTAATACCGGCCAATTTACATTATAAATCACCGAATCCAGATTTATATGGTATCGTTGACGGGCGTTTAAAAGTGGTGGATAAAAATACACCATGGAATGGTGGTATTGTTGCATTAAATTCATTTGGTTTTGGTGGTGCTAATGCCCATGTTATATTAAAATCAAATCCAAAACCAAAAACATTGGCACCCGGCGCTGATGGTTTTCCACGTTTAGTTATTTTATCGGGCCGTACAACCGATGCCGTACAAGATTTATTAAAAGATGCCGAAGCAAATAAAGATGATGAAGAATATTTAGGTTTAATAAATGTAATACATACAAAAAATATCCCATTACATTATTATCGTGGTTATTCCGTTATTGGTGGTACAAATAATGAACCAATACGTGAAGTTATTGAATTGGTTGAAGATAAGCGTCCTATTTGGTATATATATTCTGGTATGGGTTCACAATGGGCTAGTATGGCAAAAGATTTAATGCAAGTGGAAGTGTTTAATAAAAGTATACATCGGTGTGCGGAAGCGTTGCGTGAACAAGGTGTAGATTTAATTGATATATTAACCAAAAGTGATGAGGATAAATTTGAAAATATTTTAAATTCATTTATATCGATTGCGGCTGTACAAGTTGCATTAACCGATTTATTAACACATTTGGGTATACAACCGGAAGGTATTGTTGGACATTCTGTTGGTGAATTAGGTTGTGCATATGCTGATGGTTGTTTTACACCAGAACAAACAGTTTTAGCAGCATATTGGCGAGGCAAAAGTATTGTTGAAACTGATTTAATGCCCGGCCAAATGGCAGCCGTTGGTTTATCATGGGAACAATGTAAAGAACGTTTACCAAAAGAAGTTATACCTGCCTGTCATAATAGTGAAGATAGTGTAACTGTAAGTTTTAATTCAATTATTCATTTAAATCAATTTGTTATCAAATATACTAAAATATATATTTACATGCTTATAATATATATATAGATATCTGGTCCAATTAATGAAGTAACAGCATTCGTAAAGCAATTAACTGATGAAGGTGTATTTGCAAAATCTGTAAAATCATCAGGTATTGCTTTTCATAGTAAATATATTGCTGATGCTGGTCCAAAATTACGTAAATCATTAGATAAAATTATACCATCGCCAAAGAATCGTTCAGCACGTTGGATTAGTTCAAGTATACCGGAAAGTGGTTGGAATACACCGATTGCTAAACAAAGTTCAGCTGCATATCATGTTAACAATTTATTATCACCGGTACTATTTCATGAAGCCATTCAACATATACCAAAAAATGCAATTTGTATTGAAATTGCACCACATGGACTACTACAAGCGATTTTAAAACGTTCATTGGGCAGCGGTGTAACAAACTTAAGTTTATTAAGACGTAATCATGAAAATAATGTTGTATTTATGTTGAGTAATATTGGAAAGTAAGTAAATTTTATTATAATAATAATAAGGTAACTTTCTGTTAAGAAAATTTAAAAAATTTCAATTAATTATTATTAATTGTATTAGATTGTATGGAGCTGGTGCACAACCTGCTGTTCCTAAACTATATCGTCCATTATCATATCCGGTTGGTCGTGGTACGCCAATGTTAAATTCTAAAGTAGGATGGGATCATTCACAAAAATTTTTTGTACCAAAATTTGGAATGGATTGTAAGTTATAATACATTTGGATTAATTATTTGTTTGATATATTATTTTATTTTATTTTAATTTTTTATGTTTGTGTTTTTTTTTTCTTATCTCTGTTAAAGCGCAAACTGGTGAAACATTAATCGATGTAAATTTATCGAAAGAAGAAGATGCATATTTGGCCGGTCATACAATTGATGGACGTGTATTATTCCCAGCTACTGGTTATATGACATTGGTATGGCGTACATTTGCTAAAATGAAAAATAGTACATTAGATAAAACACCAGTTGTAATGGAAGATATTGTATTTCATCGTGCCACAATTTTACCAAAAGATGGTTCTATTAAATTTGGTGTGAATTTCTTTGATGGTACTGGTCGTTTTGAAATATGCGAAAGTGGTTCATTAGCAGTATCCGGTAAAATTTATGTACCAGAAAATATTGAAAAAGAACAATTACCATTAGATCCGTTGCAACCAGATAAATCTGGTTTACAATTAAAAACAAATGATGTTTATAAAGAATTACGTTTACGTGGTTATGATTATAGTGGTGTATTTCGTGGTATAATTGGTGCCGATTCAAAAGCAATTACCGGTAAATTAAAATGGGAAGACAATTGGATTAGTTTCATGGATACAATGTTACAATTTAGTATAATGGGTAAAGATTTACGAGAATTATATTTACCGACACGTATTGAAAAAACCATAATAAATCCGATTAAACATTTCGAAATTCTAAATAGTTGTAATAGTGATGAAAAATCGGTTGCATGTTATATGTATAAAGATATAACCGTTGTAAAATGTGGTGGTATTGAAATGCGTGGTTTAAAATCATCGTTAGCACCAAGGCGTTCGGGTACACAATCAACACCGATTTTAGAACGTTATACATTTGTTCCATTTATTAATTGTAATACATTATCAGAAAATATTGATACATCACGTCAACATGCTATTACGGTTGCAGTACATACAGTTATTGAAAACAGTGGTGGTGCATTAAAAATTAAAGTTGCTGATTTTATTGCTGACAGAGCACCAGAAAATTTGATGGCACAACAAATTCAACATATTATTGAAAGTGAACCAACGTTAGCAAGTGATGTTGCCATTGTAACCAATCAACCAATTGAAATGTATCAACAAATTGTCGGAGAATCTGGTGTACGTGTCCTACAAAAAGATGCTGTTGCTGGTCCAATTGAACAAAATTGTCATTTAGTTGTTGGCTATGATATCGTACAACGACCGGATGCAAATGTATTATGTACTAATTTATGTGCATCAATACGTAATGATGGTTTTATTTTATTGGAAGAAAATATAATTGGTTTTGATAATGATAAAGCTATACAAATTTTTAATGATTTAAAATTAACAATTGTTTCGGTACAACGCAAATCAACGAAAAATTATATATTATTACGTCCAGAAATTGATTATGTTAATCGTAACAAAGATCTTATTTATGTTACAGAAAATGATTTCACATGGCTTGTAAAATTAAAACAAATGATGTCGATAGCCGAAAAAGAAAATAAATATATTTATGTGGTGTGTCACGGTGAAGAAATGTTTGGTTCATTAGGTTTGATGAATTGTATTAAAAATGAAAATGGTGGTAAATTTGTACGTCTTATTCATATTCAAGACAATAATATTGAAAAGTTTAAAATTGATACAACAAATAAATTTTATGTCGATCAATTGAAAAAAGATTTACTAACAAATATTTGTAAAAATGGTGCATGGGGTTCATTTAGACATTTAAAATTAGAATGTAAATCGGATGTACCGACATTACAAGTAGAACATGCATATGTAAATGCTTTAACAAAAGGTGATTTAGCTAGTTTAAAATGGATTGAAGGGCCATTGTCACGGCAATTGCCTGATCCAAAAGATAAGAATCTCGAATTATGTACCGTTTATTATTCACCTATAAATTTCCGTGACGTAATGTTAAGTTCTGGTAAATTAGCTGCGGATGCATTACCAGGTGATTTAGCAACACAAGATTGTATATTAGGTTTAGAATTTTCGGGACGTGATAGTAATGGAAAACGTATAATGGCATTGGTACAAGCAAAATCTTTAGCAACAACATGTGTTGTTAATCGTAATATGATGTGGGATGTACCAGATAATTGGACAATGGAACAAGCATCAACAGTACCATGTGTTTATGCAACAGTTTATTATGCATTAGTTATACGTGGACGTATGAAAAAAGGTGAATCCATTTTAATACATGCCGGTTCAGGTGGTGTTGGTCAAGCAGCTATTTCGGTTGCATTACATCATGGTTTAACAGTTTACACAACCGTTGGTAGTCCCGAAAAACGTCAATTTTTAAAGAAAACTTTCCCAAAATTAACGGATAATAATATAAGTAATTCACGTGATACATCATTTGAACAATTTATAATGAAACAAACACAAGGTCGCGGTGTTGATATTGTATTGAATTCATTAGCTGAAGAAAAATTACAAGCATCGGTACGTTGTCTAGGATTAAATGGTCGATTTTTAGAAATTGGTAAACTAGATTTAAATAATAATAGTCCATTGGGTATGTCAATATTTTTAAAAAATACATCATTCCATGGTATTTTATTGGATAGTATAATGGAAGGTGAAGATGATGCAATATGTCAAGTTGTTAGTTTAGTTGCTGATGGTATTAAAAATGGTGCTGTACGTCCATTACAAACAAGTGTCTTTAATGATAAACAAATTGAACAAGCATTCCGTTTTATGGCGTCGGGCAAACATATTGGTAAAGTTGTTATTAAAATACGCGATGAAGAATCGAAAAAAATTGTTGTGCCAACACCAAAACTAATGACTTCGATACCAAGAACATATATGCATAAAGAAAAATCGTACATTATTGTTGGTGGACTCGGTGGTTTTGGTTTAGAGTTGGCCAATTGGATGGTTACACGTGGTGCTACAAAATTAATATTAACCTCACGTAGTGGCATTAAAACGGGTTATCAATCGTTAATGGTACGGCGTTGGAAAGATCGTGGTTGTAATATTATATGTGATACAAATGATGTAACAACATTAAATGGTGCAACAAAATTATTGAAATTAGCCAATCAAATTGGACCGGTTGGTGGCATATTTAATTTGGCAGCTGTTTTACGTGACAATATATTAGAAAATTTAACTGAAGATGATTTTAAAATGGTTAACATACCAAAAGTTAATGGAACTAAAAATTTAGATGTTGTATCACGTGAATTGTGTCCAGAATTAGATTATTTTATATGTTTTTCAAGTGTATCATGTGGACGTGGTAATATTGGACAAACAAATTATGGTTTAGCAAATTCAGCAATGGAACGTATATGTGAAAATCGACAAAGTGCTGGTTTTCCAGGAACCGCTATTCAATGGGGTGCTATCGGTGACACCGGTCTTGTCATTGAAAATCTTGGCGATAATGAAACAGTTATCGGTGGAACATTACCACAACGTATGGTATCATGTTTACAAACCATGGATATGTTCTTACAACAACCACATGCTGTATTGGCATCAATGGTTGTAGCTGAAAAACGTAAATCTGATTCAGCAGCTGGTGTTAGTCTGGTCGGATGTGTAGCAAATATTTTAGGATTAAAAGATTTAAAAAATGTTCCAGATCAATCGTCCTTAGCCGATTTAGGTATGGATTCATTAATGGGAGCCGAAATTAAACAAACATTAGAACGGAATTATGATGTTGTAATGAGTGCTCAAGAAATACGTCAATTAACATTTGGAAAACTAAAATCATTAGGTAAAATTGAGTAAAACTTAACAAAAAAAAAATATATATATAAAAATGTATTTATCAAAAATTAATATCAATATTTGTTTTATTGTAGAATCAGGCACGGGTGATACACCAGCAACACCAAATAAAATTATTGTAAACGGTGTAAGTCCAACAAAAGCGATGTCACAAGCCATCGGCGATGGTACCCAAGTTGTATTTAGTAAGGAATTAATACCAACTAAATGTTTAGTTAAATTACAATCAAAAGCATCAAAAGATTCTAAACAACGACCATTATTTGCTGTGCATGCAATTGAAGGTTTTGTAACGGCATTAATACCATTAGCAGCAAAAATGACATGTCCCGTTTATGGGCTACAATGTATTGCTGAAGCACCGTTAACATCAATAGCCGATTTAGCAGCATATTATGTAAAACAAATAAAAACTGTACAACCGAAAGGACCATATGCAATAGCTGGTTATTCTTTTGGTGCATCGGTTGCATTTGAAATGGTTATTTATTTAGAAAAACGTAATGAATCGGCAACATTAGTTATGTTAGATGGTTCACCAAAATATGTTAGTTGGTATACAGAAGCACATCAACAGCGTTTAGATGGCGGTTCGACACCAGCTCAAGATGAATCCTATGGTTTATCATATTTTGGTATGGTATGTGCTAATTTAAATTATGCAAAAACTGCCAAAGAATTAGAATCACTTAATAATTTTGAGAGTAGACTGAAACGATTAACTGAATTAATTCATAATCAAACCAAATATCCAACTGATACTGTAAGTATACATTTTACATATATATTTATATGGTATTATATGTACATAGACAATTATTAATTAGATAATTTATTATAAATTTAGATATCATTAGCAGCTGTATCATTTTATAAAAAATTATATGCATCTCATATTTATAAACCGGCGGCTAAAGTAAAATCAAATGTAATACTTATAAAACCAACTGAAAATTATGCAAAATTATCGGCTGACTATGGTCTATCAGAGGTATGTTTTGTATTTATTTTCAAATATTTATAAAAATTTTATTTTTGCTCTCATCAAATATAATATACTTTCAATTTATTAAACGAGTTGTTTGGTATTACTTTACCAAAGATCAAGATGATGTTTCGCAAGGGATTTTTTCCATTAGCAACTTTCGTATATTATACTGTACTATTATTTAATGATTTGGTATTTTGTAGTGAAAATTAATTACACACTACATTTGGGTCTGGTCGTTCGATCACATTTTTCATTTTTCCTCTAACATATTATTGAACTAGTTGGGCGTTAAATTCGAAGATTTGCAATATCCTACCACCACCACCCACCCATTCAATCTACTCCCCTTGGAAACAAATTGGAATAACTAGTGACTTTTTAAGCTATCGACTTGAAAATTTAAATTTAAACATTGCACATGAACAAAAATTTTCTACACCCTTCAAAAATCGATCTCCGTATTTCGTATATTGTTTTGTTTGCAGCACTAGTTTTTATTAACATTATTACTAAAATTTGAAATATTAATAATTGATTTTTTTCAGGTATGCGCAAATCAGGTACAAATAGTAACAGTAAAAGGTGATCATCGAACGATATTAACTGGTGAATCAGTAGAAAATGTTGCAAAAGTTTTACAACAATTAGCCGCATAAAAAAAAAAACAAAAATTGTATATGAAAATAGCCGATCGATTAATGAAGAAAGAAAGAAGAAAAATAAAAAAAAAAAACGATCAAACTAAAATAATAAAAATAATTAGTGATTTTTAATAAAATTTAATTTAAGTTAATTTTTATAGTCAATTTTAAAAAGAATTATTTAAAATAATTCTTAATTGATAAAGAAAACAATAACACTACTTCTGCTACTACTGCAACTACTTCTACTACTATTACTACTAATTTAGTGTGTCTGTGTTTGTTTTAAAAACTGTTTAAAAATGTGAAAAAAATTATATATAAATATTTTATTTTTTATTTTTTTTTTAATTATTATTTAATTATTATTATTTTTAGTTTATTTTAATTATGTGCTGATTTTTAAAATTTTTTTTTCTTTCAATTATATATTTTCCATTCGTTTATATAATTCAGGTCCGAAAAAAATTAAATTTTATAAATTATCACATAATTTAGAATAAAACTGTTTATCTTTAAATTATTATAAATTAATTTAAAAAAAAATAAAATATATATTCTAGTCGATTCTACTATTTTACGCTCACCGCTCCTAATTAATTTTGTAAATTTTAATGTGCATTTCTTGCTTCAGGCACAAAATCTCATACATCAATAATATTATCATTTATAAAATAAATGCCGATGAAAAGTGTGCCTCTCCCCCCAACTCATCCGGGTTATGTGCTGCGTAAAATAGTATAAAATCTCGACCATTAGTTTATTTAAAAAAAAAAAAATAAAACATTCCATGACATCAATATTTGTAAGAAAGAAAAACAAATTACATCACCCCTTCCGCCCGCCCTCCTTAACAATTCTTTCAGTATCCCATCCCCTAAATTTCATATTAGTTAAATTATAATCTATGGTTTATATTTATTATTTTTTTTTTGTTACTAATTTTAATTATTTTTAATTTTTTTGTTTGGGTAAATTATGATTATTTTTTTTTTTGATGATTTTTTGTTTGTAGACATTTTAAATTCATATAAAAAAAAATAGAAACTTGCTCCTATGTTTATAAAATTTATTTAATATATATTTAATTAATTAAAAAAATATATGTAATATTGTTTAAAAAGAAAAAAAAAATTTAAATAATTTTTTAAAAGAAAAAAAAAAAACAAACACAGTTTTTTTTTTTTTTATCTTAATATTTTGTAAATATTTATATATAAAGAAAAATCAACAAAAATTATATTATAATATTAGAAATTTATATATTTAAGTGGGGAAATTATTATATATATATATAAAAAAATTAAAAAAAATTATAATAAAACTTATAATAATAAAATTAAAAATATTATTATTTTTATTAACCGCGTGTGAACCCAGAGAGAATTTTATTAATTTTTAATTTTATTTGTAAATTGAAAAAATATATAATTACAATTACATTGCATTCCAATATCCCATAATTGCTTTCAAAAAAACAATGTATTTTAATAATTTAAATATTTGTATTATATTAAATTAAATAATTAAACTTTAAAATCGTAGAATTAATTTCAATTATAGTTACTCACACACACACACAACAAATAATAATAATAATAATAAAAGTATACTTATTTGAATTATGGGATGGGATGGTGATAGGATAATAACCACCCGCTAGGAAATTGGATATCATCTATGTATCTCACTTTTGATTTATTATTATTATTCTTTTGGGATATTATTATTTATTTATTATAATAAAAATAATATTTTAATTATAATTAAATAAATAATATTAATATAATATAATGTATAATTTAATAAATAAATATAATTTATATATAAAAAAATTTAATTATAGTTTAAAGTTATGATTTGTAGATTATTGCACTTAAAAAATGTGATTTTTTTTCTTTTTTTGTTTTGTTTTTGTATCACACTTAAATATAATATTGAAAAAAAATAAATACACTGAATCTCACACCCACTTTCTCACTTTATATATATATTTAATATAAAATAATAAACGAGAAATAAAAATAATCACAATAATTTTTAATCAATAATAAAATTAAAAATGAAATAAATAATTTTAAATTTAAAGAATATGTTTTAAAAATTTCATTCAAAATGTAATGTTGTTAAACGGTGCTGTGGTCCGTAATTGGCAATTGGATAACCAGGCGGTGTTTAGAAACATGGATTGGACTATGATGACTACATCTTTGATTTTAGAATGTGTGTACAATGGTTCGAAATGAGCTTTGTTTTGGATAAAGGTATACACATGGGTATATAACATACTTGCAAAGCCAGTTGCAACCGAACGCGTCCACAGGTTGCGGATAGTGGAACGGCCTGTAATGGGTTAGCTACGAATAATAAATAAGTAGCCGCGGACAATTTGGCAGCTGTGTATTAAAATTACTATGGGGTACTGTGCATGAAAGCAGTATCCAATTAAAACATAGTTAATGATTCAGTGATTACACAGTAACGGCGAATCAGCAGCGCCATTATAACTGCTTTCGCGGTAGTGGTGAAGTATTCCACTGTACGAATGCCGTACGAATTTACAAAATCCGATTGAGTAGGTTAGACATAACTATCATTTTATGAACTCAACAACACGGTATCGGATAGGACAGAATAAATGGCAATGAATTAATCAACGAAAAACGGACAACGATTTAAAATTTGCATCATGTTGAATATTAAAATCCGTAAAATTCAAGATTGGAAGACGTTAGCTGCAGATAGGCCAGGTTGGTGAAGCGTGTTGGAGAAGGTTAAAACCGCACCCGGGTTTTAATGCCATCGAGTAAGTAAGTATACACAATGGTTCGGAACCATATACCGCCATACCGGTTGGTAAGCTATCTAATCGAGAAATGGATCTTGGAAGAAATCGTTGCGCGTAGATGTAATTAGTAATTTTTTAAATCAGCTTTTATGTTTTCTACAGAAAATAACACCAAGGAAGAAGAGGAGACGACTGCTGCGCATGTTGTATATCAATGTCCGGTTTTAACAAGTACACAAATAATTGAAGGTTACTGAATCTGCTCCTCAAGGAATTGGATATGTTTTGGTTGACCTTCAAACTGATGTTGGAAATAATGAGAAACGGTGCTGTGATGACAACCAATCAGTTGCTATCGATAGGGGTACGAAAAGGGATCAAATTCGTGGTATGTTATATATTTATGTATACAAATAAAATCGGAAAAGAAAAATCGTATTAATTAACAGATATAATTTTATTTATTTAATTATTATTTCCTTTTTTCTTTTATTTTATTTTTAAATATAAATCATTATTAATTTTTATTATTGATAATTATAATTTATGTATTGCGCACACAACTGTAAACAAATATAATAATATACAATTACAAATATATTTTTTAAGATCACCACTTTGATATATATATATTTATGTGTGTGTGTGTAAAATACGATATATTATATTGTTATAAATATGTAATTATCTATAATTAAATTTTAATCATTTAAGTTAACATAAATTGTTTATGTTAATATTGATTAAAATTTTTAATTTATATTTACTTTTTTTCCAATTAAATTTATAATAAAATCTTTTCCTATGTATAATGTGTGTGTGTGTGTGTGCCGTTCTGCTGGGGCCCTTGTGTGGAAAAACAATTTTAAAAATCGAAACGGAGGCAAGTTGAATTGTTGTAATTTTTTAGCAATAAAATAATGATATAATATTCATTAAATTTAAAACAAATCAACGATATACAATAACAATGCTGACAATAATTTCTAATCTTTCAGAAAACACACACAGTATAAGATTTGACCACGTTGTTTATTCGTCTTCAACAAACTCATTTCTAAATACAATACAATTAAATCATATGCCAAAATGGTAAATAATAATAATAATAAAGTGAATAATAAATGTATCAAATATTTTATAATTAATTACAAATAACCATTATAATATTAAAAAATAATAATAATAACTAAATTGTAAAATGTTTCGCAAAATATACAAATGAATAGTTATTGTATTTTCAAATTAAATGAAATTTAACAGCAATGTGTGACGCCGTCGTCGTCCTCCCAGCAGTAGTTAGTTATATTATATTATTAAAAAGAATATTACTCGCATATATAGGATTTTAGTAACATAAAAATAAATAATACATAAATATTAAATAATAATAATAAAAATAAAATAAAAAAAAAAAACTATAAATAAGTTCCATATTTGTAATTAACGAACCAGTTCAGATATAGATATAATAATAAAAAAAAGACCATTTATTGGAAAAGTTAATTTAAATCAATTTAACATAACGATGATAGTTTAACTTTTATCTTTTCTTTTTCTTCTTCTTCTTCTTCTTCTTCTAATTTTTACATTAAACTATTTTAAAATACATTTCATTTTGTATAAAAATTACAATTATAAAATTTATTTTATCGTCTTTTTATCTTATTATTTTTTTGTTTAGTTGCTTAATTTCTTAATCCACTAATTGTGAATTAAATAATATTTATAAAAGTGTTTTTAAATTTAATTTTATACGATTTTAATTATATAATTATAGTCACTATAATGTTTAATGTGTAAATACAACAATAAATTAAACAGTAATCGGTATGTGCTATGTTCGCCATTGCACAAAGTTAGTTTTAAAAATAAATAATTTGTTTTATGAATATGACGTAAAAGACTTCCCGAATTTTGTCCCATAAAAGGAATATTTATTAAAATCCAATTAAATATTTCATTAAAATAGGAGAATAACAATAGTGTATGATAAATTTATTCAAAAACAGTTAATTGCAATTTGCCAAGCTTAATTAAGATGGTTTGCAGCACAAAAGCACAATATTCAAATGAATAATAATATTTTGCTCAATACATTTTATCAAATAAAATTGATTTTAAAAAGAAAATTGACTAGAACAATGACGTTAGTAATAATGTTTCTGGCTCTTTGTATGTATCATCGTTACAATTACTTTTTAATTCTTTTCAGATAGGTGAATCAGTGGAACATAATATTTTGAAATTACATATAATAATAAGTTAACAATAACTATGAATCATTTAACATTCAAGTCATTTACATTAATACAATTTACTTTAATTATAATACAATGGTATCAGTATTCTTTTCCCATTGACATTTTGATCAGAACGATCGTAATTCAATTGTTCAGATTTTGATAATTTTTTTCTCTATATACATTTATATAATT
Organism: Bibio marci; assembly: GCA_910594885.2. Lineage (NCBI taxonomy): Eukaryota > Metazoa > Arthropoda > Insecta > Diptera > Bibionidae > Bibio > Bibio marci. Next base: position 42,085,066 of record OU343117.1, read on the forward strand.
TTGTATTATTGCATTAGAGCAAATATTTGCTAACATGCCGTATTTATTATTATTATTATGTTACTTATAATCAAATTAACTGTGTGTGTGTGTGGGTGTTATTATTAAAGTGTGCCAAAGTGAAATGTTAACAATAGATTTAAGCAAAACAAAAATTATCTTAAAATTCAATTAAAATGAAAAAAAAAACATATAACATTATAAATTGTTAAATGAGGTCAAGTTATATTTGATGGTGGTGAGTAGTCGGCGTCTTATCCGGCCATCATATAGTCAATTAATATACAGTTAAATAAAAATAAAAAATTTTTAATACGAAATATATTATTTATATAATTAATACTTAATAGAAATATAATTAAAAGATAAAAATTAATTTGGAATTTCTTATTATTGTAAAAATATTTCCATTCTCAATAATATTCTTGTATTGGATTGTGTTTGTTTGCGTGTGTGTGTTTGTGTGTGGGTATATTTCTATTGTCAATTTTCTTCTTTTTATTTTTATTTACCATATTTTTTATATAAATATTTTTCGGTAGATTTTCTACCTTTTTCAAAATTATATAGCATTAAAAAAATAATAAAAAAAAAAAATAACTAATAATTATGTAGAATTTGTTGTAATACTAAATACAGGACCAATTCGCAGGAATAATCGTCTAAGAACGCTTCTTAATTCAGGTTTTAAATCAAAACACATTATTTCACATAATAATGTGTAATAGCTGGCTATGTGGGTGGCAAACTATAATAAATTAAAAAAATAAATAAAATAAAATTATTCCCTTTAAAATAAATTAAAATTTTTAAATATAAATGAACATACCCTATGATCAGGCATTTTAATTAATCTAGTTAATACAAGTAATAATAAAGATGTCCATGCATCACGATGGGCTTCACTTTGTAATGCAAGAAAATATTCTAGTGCCTCTTTACACACAGATATTAAACGATTTTCAATGTCTAACCAATCCAGTGACCGGCTTTCATCACCATACATTTTAAAAAATATACGTAACACACACGCCAATGATGTTGATTCTTGTTTTAATAAATTCGGTTTTACCGATCCCTTTAAACCGGCACGCCACAATACATTACGTTGTTCATGATCGGAATTAAACCGTTTTGCAAAACGATGACTTTGTAATAAACATTCAGTTAATTGTATTAAATGTGGTGTATTTAAATAACTATACATTCCTTGTTCCTCACGTTGACACTCTGTACGATTTGTTGAACTACCAGTTAGATCGGCCGCAGCCAATGCTAATGTTTCAGCATCTTCTTTACGTGATGTTGTTGGAAAAAATATTATACTATCTATTGTTTGTATTAATTCCAATTGTACAACACATTTTATAAGCAATGAACTAAATATATGATTTTGTGAATGAATTATATCAATTTTACCAACCCCAGCAGCACCACCACCAACACCATCATCCATTGTTGTATACTGATGTAAACTATAAACTGAATGTTGTGAATTGGAACGTTTTAATATACCATGACGTATTTCACCATTTTCTTTTACATTTGATGTACGTTGATGTTGCGGTTGTTGTTGTGGCTGCTGTTGTTGTTGTTGTGAATGTGTTATTGAATGTTGATCTGGTTTCCATGTCAGCAGCTCACCGGGCAATGTACTATTAAATATATCAAACATACAGTCACACGTTTTGTCCCATGTTTCTTCCGAAAATTTAAAACCATTTGATATTACAAGATTTTCTAAACAATTTGTTCCCGATCTGGCTAATTGTTCATTATTTTGTTGTACACACCAATGTAATTGGGTATATAAATCGGATAATAATAAATCACCTAACATATCAAAATATTGTGTGAATACATCGATTATTGCATATAATGCATGATTACATGTAGTGGTCATCCATTCGGCCTTTTCAGTATGTTGTTCGGGTAATTTCATATTATCAAATATACGAAATAAAATATTAAATAAATCACGCCACCAATTTGCTTTAAATGCATCACCATGTGTTTTAACAATTTCAAATAGAACTGTAAGACCACGTGTTCTAACATCTAATTTACAACGATTAACCACACAGGACAACGAAAACAACATGGGAAACCAACCACGTACCCAAACCCGATCCTCTTCGGTTACCGATACATCATTTTCCATACCCGCATGTTCGGCAAATAGATTTGGTGACGCATGTACACATAATGCACAAGTCCGTACTAAACGTATTGCCTCCATACTTGTGTCAGGAAAACGTGCATTACATGCAAATTCCGATAAACATTTAACCGCATCTTGAAATGAATCAATCATAATGTGAAATTGTCGTTGATATAAATCCATAATAATTTTGCCAGTTGTTTGAAATGCTAATTCAACAATACTTTCTTCGTGATCACCAGCGGCCAAATGAAATATTGAAAATATATTTTTCCAACCCGATCGTATATTATGGGCTTGTGAATTTACCATTTGTGCAACACAACGTACAACCATATCACGTATTGCTGATGAATTATTTTTTTTCATAATATGTTCGAATGGTCGTAGAAAATCTTTTTGAAAACGAAAATTTGCAAATTCACCTTTTTCAATAAATTTCATTGATAGTTGTCGCAATGAATCTAATGCAAAAAATGCAATTTCTTCATTTAGATTACAACCGACTGTATTAAAATGATCGCCAAGTACTTGCCATATACGTGACCATTGTAAACGTATACGTCCCATATTATAATAGGATATTTCAACAATTTTTTGTAATGAAAACATACGCGGTTGTTGCGCATTATTCAATTCGTCCAATGACACTTGACACAATGCCCGCACAAAATCAACTATAGCATCACCATCTAAACGTATGGAACCGGTAAATATACGGTCAACTGCTACCACAACACTTTGTGAACTCGTTTCACCAATATGTTCTTTTACCAACGGATCTAATGTATCACGATGTGTTGTCGGTCCAGATAAATATTGTGGTCGTACACCGGTACCAATTAATTGTGCCAATTCTAATTGTGATATACATTTTACAATGTCCAGCCAACTGGTTCCCAAATAATTACCATCGGTATGGGCTACCATTATTAATGTTTTAATTGTATCAATATTTTTAGCTTTCATTTCGGTAATTGGTGAATTAGCTGTCAATAGGGTAAAACGTGCTAATGCTTGGACATAAGCATCACGTTCTAATGACATATGAAATATACATGCAATACGTACAGCACATCGAATACCTGTTTTTGTTTTTTTAGAAAAATAAAATAAAATAAAACTTTAAATTTATAGTTTAAACAAAACGAAATTGTGCTCTTACCATCTAAACAAAGACTTGCAATTTCTGGATCATCACAATCTTGTAAACCAACAGAAAATGCAGCTAAAAATGGTGTCCATGCCATTTTAAACATTGGACGCACATGTTCTAAATGTTTGGCTGATGTAAATGGTGATTTAACATGTGATACAGATTCCATTAAATTTTTGGCTGTACTTGACATTGCCTCCATTTCCATATTCCATAATAATTTACGTTTTTTTTCATTAACAATTAAAAATTTTCCGGGTTTATTCAATATTGTATTTTTCATTTTAATTTCATGTCCAGCAATTTCATCATAAATTTGTGATAGATATTCTTCGGGCAAATCTTTACTATCGCTAATGCCACGATTTAATTTAATATATTGTTCTTTTGTCATCTTATTTTTAACTTGCGGTGAATGTAAATCGGTTGTTAACATTATCAATGAAAATGCTAAAACATACACTGTATCGGCGCTTGGAAATAATAAATTATTTGGATTACATTCACAATAACGACTGGCAAATTTTTCCATTAAACGATCGATTTTTTGTGCTTCACCGGGTAAACGAAAACCTTCGAGAAAATAGCGTAGCGCCGCAACAATATCCATATCGGAAAAATTCATAGCATCAATATATCCACACATTACCGATTTACAATGATCATCATTTTCACCCAAATAATCACCAACAATTGTTTTGTCTAACCGTTCGTCGGCATGTAACCATTTTGCAATGGCCTCAATTGATGTACCCAATAAACTATGTTCTTGTAAAAATAGAACACCTTTTTTCGGTTTTCGATTAAACATTTCAATTCCAGTTTCCATAACTTCTTTTCGCTGTTTACGTTCCTCAAATTCTTCGGGTAAATCTAAAACTTCACGATTATTTGATTCCATTGAATTTAAACTGTGACTTGAACCACCTAATGATGATTTTATTATTACAGCCGATTCAGAACCTTCTTCGCTACCATTATTAATGTTACGTGATACCGGTTCACCTAATGTTGTTTGTGTATTTGGATTTACATATAAATCTTTACTCCATTCAACCATACATTTTAATATCGATACTAAACATTCTAAACCACGGATACGCATTGATTTCTCTTGATTCGGTGCTGCACCCAATTCAAGTGCATGTCTACCTTGAGCAATTTTCGACAGATGATTAACAAGACGTTCAAATAGATTTGCGGCTGAGAAATCACAATCATAATTTACATAGATATCAACAACACTTTGCGCATCAGCACATATTCTCGTTAACGCCTGTATAACCATCCATTTATGTTCAAATGATGAACTTGTTGCTTCTAAAATATTTAAAAATATTTCTTTGAAAAATACTTCGATTTGTTTTTTCAAATGGATTTTAAAATTTGACAATAATGCAACAAATATGGATAATGATAATTCGAATACTTCCGGCACCGAACTAACACCATTTTTTGATAGAGCAACACATAAATATTGTTTTATAGCCATTATAAACATTTCATTTGATCGAAAAACGGGACCAGCATTTTGTAATATTGATAATAGTAAATGTAATGATAATACTTTTGAACGTAATTCATGTGATTTTGGATCTGGCATACCGTCCGGTAATGGTTTCATTGATAATTTACATAATGCACGAAACACTAAAAATGCATCTTTTTGTAAAATATGTGCAAATTTTGCTGTTACAATATTATCATTTTCACTATGCACTTCAATACTTTCTTGTGATGGTACACGTGTAATATTACCACCACTAACACTTAATTCATGTGTATTGGTTGAACCAATTGATTTTGTATCTTCATTTTCCATTTTACTACGTTTAGCTTCCACAGTTGCTATTGCATTATCAATAATTTCATTTAATATCGATTTTACAATTTCTTTTGCTTCTTCATCTGCATTATCATATACTGAATTTAATTTATCATTTATTATTATTGTTGTTTGTGGACTAATCACTTGATTTTCAGGATTATCATTATTATTTGTTTGTTTTGCTGCATTTTGTTCAACGGATGCATTTAATTCATATGCTTGATTTTCCATACGTGTAAAAATTACATTTAACATTTGTGTTAATGTTGCACGTGCTGTTGTTTGATTTATTAGATTTTTACTGGATAAATATATATCGTAACATGTACGTACAGCCTGAAACAAATGTATATAAATTATTACAGATTTTAGTGTAAATAAACATGACGATTTTTTTTTACATTAATATATTGATATTTAATTACCTGAAGAACAGTTCCTTCGTGTACTTCTACATGTTGTGATGTTACAACAGTTAATAATGCTTTAATAATTTGTAGTTGAACACCTTCGTCGGTTTGCGGACCATTAAAACAATTACATATTGTTGCAACAATACGATCGATTAAAAACTTGCCTGGATTTGCTGAATCTGGTATATTACCAGTCAAATGACCATATGCTATCAATTTTTGTAAACAATCTAGGGCGGTTACAACAATACGTGGTGTTTTACTTTGACATGCCAATTCAAATGGTAAAAAGTATTTTTCAGCATTGATAATATTTGTTATGTCATTTTTTGGTAATGGTAAAGCAGTAGATTGTTGTTGATCTGAATTATCTGATTGTCCATTTTCTTTTAATTCTTCTTTGATTTCAGCTAGGAAATAAAATGTATATTTAAAATAAAATTCATTCAATTTAATTTAATAGTTAATATATAAATGTATTTACTTAATGCCGAATCACAAGCCTTTTTAAGTTGCGAATGATGAGAACGTTTTATATCCTTATCGCTAAGGATTTTATCTAACGCTCTGACAATAAACATTTCTTTTGTTTTATTTGAATAATTTTGCATTTTAAAATTTATACATAAAAATTAAAATAAATTGATTTCTAAAATTAATAATATATAGTAGCTATTATTGTTATTGTAATAATTAAATTTATAATCACTTGCACAACTTTTTGTTGCCATTGCTTTTACATATACATATAGAAATACATATATATTTTTTTACGTTTAGTTTAGGTGGCCATATAACAATACTCTACTAAATAAATGATAACGATGACGGTATTTATTGCATACAATGATAATGATGAAAAAAGGTCATCTGTTTATGTCAACAATTTTTTTTTTTTTTTTAATTCTACAAATATGGGAACGTATTTTATATATTTTGTAATTTTATCACAGTTCTGTTTTTTTATTTATCACTAAATTTAATTAAATTATATTATTATTATTATTAAAATAATTATATTATATGATTTTTATGTAAGTTAAGAATATCCTTTCACATTTACCTTATAAATTTTTTATTTTACACACCCGTTTGCATTGGATTGGAATTTTTTTCTTTAAAAAAATAAAAAAAAAAAAAAAGAAAAATATTTGTCGTGTCAAAAAAGTATTAACCCGCATATGTCAAAATGGAGAAAGTTTTCGAAAGAAATTCCCTATCGGTTTTTTATACGTTTTGCTATTTGTACTAAAAAATTAAATATGTGAAAATGTATATTCAGCGAATTGTCTAGCTCTACAATTAAAAAATTTAATACCAAAATACCAAAATAATTTATACCAAATTTAATTATGTTTTTTTATTACAATATTTATATTTATTTTCATTACATAGGTTTCAATTTTAAATCTATATAAATAATATATTCTATATATATAAAATATATGAAAATATCTCGGTGAATATATTTTCACCTTTGTATAAACAAAAAAAGAAAAGAAATACCAAAATTTCCGAAAGGGATGTATGAAAAAAAAGCAAATTAAAAGCAACAATTGAAAATTGAAATTGAAACGTCAAATTAGAAGTAAAAAAAAAACAAATAAATTTGAGTTGTTTTTCTTGATGATTTCGTTTATTCTTCTTTTGTGTTAAGCAAAAAGTTTTTAATTGTGGTGTAATAAAAAGAAAAAATTGTAAAATGCAAAATTATCCAACAGATCTTCCACCAAATTATACGGAAGCAATGAATACCGCACCGATGATGCCAAATCCATATGCATATCCCCCACCTGCTCCCGGTTTTGGAGGTATAGTAAAATTAAAATTATTTTTTTTTTGTAAAATTTACAAACTCATCCTTGAAATTTCTGTATGTATAAAAATGACTCATCCCTCTTTTATCTTTTAATAATAAAAAATAATATATATATCTTGTTCTAACTTATCAATTACTGTATAGGAATTAGCCAACAAGTACAAGCAACCCCATCGGCTCCAGTACAATATACAGAAATGCAAAAACACATAATAACTCAACCAATGCCATCAGCTCCACCAATTATACCGCCACAACAAACTTATGGTACAATTGGGCAGACTACAGTAACTGTACCATCTCAAATAATTATTGTTAATGGATGTCCAGCTTGTCGCATTGGAGTTTTAGACGACAATTATACATGTTGTGGAATATGTTTAGCTATTTGCTGTTTTCCTATCGGTATTTTATGTTGCCTTGCAATGAAAAATAAAAGATGTTCCAATTGTGGTCATGAATTTTAACAAAACATAATTGCGCGAGCAATGCCGCGCCATTGTGTGCCTCTACAAACATTAGGTATTTTCTTTAATTATACTTTATTTTATAATATATATGTTATCTACTATAAATATAATGCACATAATATATATTCTATTTACTCGTATTCCATTATATTATTATTATTATTATTATTATTATTAATTACATTGATAAGATTTATATTACATTATAAAAATCATCATAAAATTATATACTTAGAAAAACAAAATTTAAAAAATCTGAAATATATAATAATATTTCAATTTTTGAATATTATTCGAATTAAATTTATATAATTTTGTTATTTTGTATAAAAAAATGAACGAAAAAACAAAAAAAAACAAAGAGGGTTGAGTGAAATACTGAACAAATTAAAATCAAAATTCGTTAATAGTGATAGTGATTTAATATAAATGAAGTAATTATTTTTATAAATTTATTGATAAATGTATGTTTTTTTTATATATATAATTATATACTTTGACTTTATAATGATATTATTGTATATTTATATAGTTATATGTAATATCAAATCATTATAAGAAATGAATTAAATAATCTTAATATATAAAATAAGAAAATATTTATTATTAAATTTCTCAAACCCGAATATATTGTTTATAATAACAAATGTACTCGTAAACTATTAATGGATAAATTCATCAATGTATTATAGGTTTGGCTAAAATAAATGAACCGTCGATGTGCAATACAAATACTGCATGTTTATTTGCACATTAGAATTGTTATGTTATGCCGAAACACATAACATTAATAATTGAAAATAGTCCTCGAATGAAATTGGAAAACTATAGATTTGTGTGTCACTTAATTTAGAAATCAGAAATTGTATTAGCAATAGTTTAATATATCCATTTTCAGTTCATTATTCTAGTTATTTCAACATCATCATCATCATCATCATCATCGTATCATTCCAATCCATATGGAGACGAATATACTAGTCGAATAATTTTATAGTATATAAATTACTCAGCAAGGGAGTTTAACGATATCATTTAAAAATTAGATTGCTATTATAGTATACTGAATTTATACTGAAAATTTACCACCAACAAAATGTCTAAAATGACTAAAAATGATAAGAGTTCTAGTAATATTATGTAGAAATTATGATTTATACAACTACATCAGACGTATATTGGTATTGATTTGCAAAAGGTTAATTAAAACATCTCACTCTACAATCATTAATTCGTCGTATTAATGGTTGTGCATGTACTTAAAAGAACGTGTCGCATGGTACATTGAAATTATTTATAGAATTACAAATATGGATAAGAATTAATCATTGTTAATTAAAATATACCATCCATAAATGTAAATGTAAAGTTATTCTATATTTCGGAGTAGAAAAAATTAAATAAATTATTTGTTTTTTAATAATTTAAATGGAATTGTAATTGTAGCGCAGGCGAAAATCGGACGATATGTAAAATATTTAATCAATTCAATTTTAAACAATAATCGTACAACAAAAAGGGTCTCTCATATAATTACCACTAATTATATAATTGTTAATATGTGAATGTTTAATTATTTATTTATTTATTTATAGTTACGTTGTACTTTCTAATTCAACATTTAGTTACAGTATGCAATTATGTACATAAATTTAAATACTAATATGAATATGTAAATAGTGGTAAACAATAAATAGTTTGACCCACAAGAAGGTCACTTTGTACTTACGAAACATATACAAATATACATACAAATACAAATAACCAATTATAATAATTAGGTAAGAATATTTTATTATGTATGTATGTATTCTATGTAGCTATATAATATAGTATTAAATTTCGAAATACTATATATTTAATATATATAGATAGTGATTATGATTGTAAATAATTAATAATTATTGTAGAATTGTAATTTATTTTATGTGCGACGTGTTTTTATATTACTCAAATTGGAATGTACAATTCATATAATATAATTTACAATTTATTTTTGATATACTAATGCGATTATTTTAATATAAATAATTAACGATTTGAGTAGAACAATTACTGGAAAACGTAGAATATAATATATACAGGATTTAGCAAAATTATTAGGGAGAGATGTCATAAACTGTAACAACTAATCTAATTATATTCAGTGCGAGCATTTAGAAAAAAGTATGGAGTGAGCTATGCTCTTCATCAGAAGCAATATTGTATATTGCCGGTCACACTATAGTTGAACTGTTAGCAATGTTATAATATTTCTTAAGAGCATCGTTAGCGAGCTGTTCTTATGATCAATTTTAGAATTAGCACATACCGACTGGCATTCTTATTGAGTCTATGGACTCTCATACTAAAGTCAGAGTAGTATACAGTCGCCATCATTGTCCATTTCAGATGTTAATGAAGTTTAATGTGTGTAAAATATGAAATAATAAATTGTGTGAATCACCATAGTGAACACAGCAAGCGAGTATATGTGACAAATAATGCGTCATAAAGTTATGCGATCATGTGTGAAATTTACTATTATTTAATTATTTATTATAATACATATATACAATAGAAACCTTTACGTAATTATTTGGAATATACGAAAATTATATATTATTGGTATTTCCATGAAATATAGACACATTTTCTTACTGTACACTATCACCGTATAACCGTATAACGACAACCATAATTATCTTAATTTGGAAATTCTTGTCATATTACCACAATAGTTTTTCATATAATTTACTAATTTATAATTTAAATTAAAATTATATAAATTGTAAAGGTCGCCGTTTCCTATTATAAATACACCAAATATTATCTTAATGTCTGGTTTTTTTTTTTGGGCATATTCTTGAAATTCACATTAATAAAAACGGGTACAATTCATGACAACAATGGGAATTCCTATCTATCTATGCATATATATACTGACAACAGTCTGTTGCATCTTCATCTGATTTATTTATAATAAAATAATAAAGATATTTGAATCAAAAATGTACAACATCGATCATATTTAAAGATTTTTTTCTCATGTATAGAGACGTGGATCGTGCGACAAACAGTCTACGTTATTATAGTATATTCATATTTACATAAATACATTTACAACACATACACACCCATATGTAGTAAAATGTGTAAAATTATTATTAAATATATACGAGAGTACTTTAGTATAATAATTTAAAATAACATAGAATTTATTATATGATATATTTATTTTCTTCCTACATTGATTCTTAATTTTTTTCTGTCTTAACTTATAGATTATCCTTGAGAAAAACAAAAAAAAAAAGAGTAAACAGCTGATTAACCATTCATAAGTTCACGCTTATATACACTGATACTCTCTTTCGCTATATACTATTTATAAATTTATATAAATACTATATATATATTGTAAAAAAATGTATATAAATAAATAAACAGGTTCTTCTTTGAATTCTATTCCACCAAAATATTACGAAAAAAATATTAATAATAATTTTATATAAATATTTACTTTTTATATATAAACAAATTGAAAATTTTTAGAAAATGGAAAGAAATAAAGCATTATATTGGATTTATGTGTGTTTGAAATTCATCATGAGACGCGGCGACGATCAACCTTTAAATGTGTAATTGTAATTACATGGAATAGTAATAAGAATAATAATAATAATAGATAATCGTTCCCGTAAAGCTCGTTCAGAACACAGGCACAACCCATTTATTATCTGCCGATTATCAAAAATAATATCACTATATATACTCTCCGGCGTATTGACGATTGAATTTACCAACTTTATTATAATGGTAAAATATCTGGGCGCAGCAGATGCCGCCATAAGCTACAATTGAAGTAAAATGCTCTGGTGATTATTATATGATGATTAATTATCGAAAGATAGATTTAATTACATTATTTCATTAAATGAAAGTGATTAGCTCATAATAGAGCGTCTAACAGCGAATTTAAAAAAAAAAAAAAAAACTGTTTCATAAACGCAAGTTAAAATGTCACTATTAACATAAATACCAAAAAGACGTGGTCGATTACGATTGATTAGCATGAACGTTACTTTTATCTCTGCGCGTCACTGAGTGTCCTTGTTTGGCAGAAGTATAAGCTTAAAATATGTCGAAAGTTTTGATTATCCATTTTGCAAGCGTATGTTATATGCAAAAGTGAGTGCTGTTAAAATTGAAATACTTATCATTGGATACCATCACTTGGGGTTGCCAACTATCAATATTATTAAACTATCTATAAATATTAGTGTTCTCACATCACCAACTAAAAAATGGATATAACTTATCATTGGATACCATCACTTGGGGTTGTCAACTATCAATATTATTAAACTATCTATAAATATTACTGTTCTCACATCACCAACTAAATATTTATATATATTTTTTTTTTGAACTTAAATAAAGTCCATCGGCCAGCTCGCTCCATTACAATACATTATTACTAGTATAATATTTTCCATTTTTAATACAATGTATAATTGTAAAACATATTTATACTAACTAATACTATAATTATAATAATTAAATTAATTAATTAAGTATTTTTTTTTAAGTCTAATGGAAAGCAATGCCATATATTTAATAAAAAAAAACCTAGAACTAGTTTACAAAAGAATAAAAAATTCAAAAAATAAATTTCACGCATTTATTTTTTTTTTACCACGGTCAAGAAGTTTTTTTGTTTAAATATAAAAATTTAATAATAAAAATTTGATGTTTTCATACGAGTATGAAATTTGATTCTACGCTTTTTTTGGGATGCAACAACGATGTGTCTATATACATTAATTATATTATATTATAGGATTTAAGGATTCAATTTATAAATATAAAAGGAAGCATCTAATCGTTAATTCGTTAATTAATTGAACAACAAATGGTGAATTATTACATGCTTCGCATGGATTGACTGAATTGTTTTGCTGGTGGATATCATAAAAGCTTCATTTGTTTGAAGTAAGATGCTGTGCATACATATCTATACAAAGAGATAATAAACGAATATAATTAATATATATTATATTATCATATAATTATAAAGATTATATCTAATTGCAATTCAATGTTGTGTTAAATGATTTATAAATATTATTAATATGTTATACCTATTTTTTATATTAAAACGTAGAAAATACGAGTGTAGAATATGGAAAAATCATCAAGGCCTTTTCCATTACAAATTTTATGGAAATTAAATCCTTCTCTCCGTCTCGCTATCTATCCAATAATATAATTATTTTATATCCATATTTAAAAGTTATTATAAAAAAATTCTATGTTCCTTTTACTAAACTCTGATACATAAATAATTTTTCAATTAAAAAATGTATATGCAATTAATATTCTTATTCATTTCGTATACAGATTTATTAATATTAATTTCAATATTCTGCTATCACCCGCTTCCAATTGCTAAATATATATATACAGATTTTGCTGTACATGTGTATCTGTGACAAACAATTAAAGAGAAAAAGAGATTTAATTTTATTAATTACATTTAATACACTCTATATATATTTAGTATAATTTAAAATTTAATTAAATATTTAAAATTCATTAATTTCGTTCATTCGAATTGGATAACATTTTAATATACAAAACAAAACATATATTAATGAATAGTGGAAATTACCTTGAATCGATTTATGTATGTATGTTTTCATTTGAATATATACTAATTATTATATACTAAAAACATAGTTATTTAATAATATAATTAATAAATATATATATAGGAATAAATACAAATATATAACGTGAACGCCAAAGTATTTAAATAACGTGCGCCACTCTTTAAAACCGACAGTCTTAATACTGATTTATTACATAGTAGACATAGTTGGGTGTATAAAATATAAATTTTATATTCGATTATATTAATTTTAAATTAAAATTTGTGGTGTGCAGTTGATATTTTTATTTGTAATTAAAAAAAAAATAGAAAAAAAAAAAAATTAATTTCATTTATAGTTTTTTTTTTTAGTTTTTTGTGTTTTAATAAAAAAAAAAAAATTTCTTTTGTGAAATTCAAATTATTTATTAAAAATAAAATAAAAAGTGAAAAAAAATTTTAGTGAATTCTTATATTGAATTGAAATTGTTTTTGTTTTTTTTTTGTTATTCGAAAATTTAAATAAATAACAAAATCAAAATGCCAACACAGGGACAAACAACAATTGATGTACAACAACGACGAGAACAACAACAACAACAACAACAGCAGCAGCAGCAAGTAGATACCGAAACAATGCATGCACTAACAGATGAACAATTAAATAATTCTAGTGGCTCGGAATGTAATGGTTTATCAGAAGATGAAGATATTTTAAATTCATTGTCAATAAATAGCAATAATAATAATAATAAATATCGTATTCCAACACCACCACCAACCATCATCAATACCATCGAATTACTAACACATAAACGTTATGAAAGTTTACCAAAACGTTCCATACATGAACCATTTTTACGTCAAGCAATTGAAGAGATTTTAAATTTAGCTGTTTTTAATGCAACCGATCGATGTAACAAAGTTTTAGAATGGCATAATCCAGAAGTATTAGAACGCACCTTAGATTTACATTTAAAATCCGATAGTGATTCAAATGAAATGCTATTACAATTAATACGTGATACAATCAAATATTCTGTTAAAACAGGACATCCATATTTTGTAAATCAATTATTTTCTGGATTAGATCCGTATGCATTAATTGGTCAATGGTTAACCGATGCATTAAATCCAAGTGTTTATACGTATGAAGTGTCACCGGTATTTACACTGATGGAAGAAGTTGTGTTAAAAGAAATGCGTAAAATTGTTGGTTATCCAATGATTATTCGAAATGGTGCTGCTACCGATGAAAATAATGGTGATGGTATATTTTGTCCAGGCGGTTCAATTGCAAATGGTTATGCAATTAATTGTGCACGTTTTAAATATATGCCAGATGTTAAGGTAAATATTTTAAATATATAAATTACACATAACTTAAAAATATAATTCAAATAATAACACGTTCAGCAAACACATCTAAATCATATTAATTTAAATTTAAACAAATAAATTCGATGTACCAGTTGCCAGTTCCTCTGTTAACCACAAAAAAATAACCCTTACATTATAATATAGTAGGCTGGGAAGTAGATGGCACATCGACTCTATAATTTAAATTTAATTGATTATCAATACCTTATTTTTATGTGGTTTGTGATTTCTTTATTTGCATTCAATATTAAATCTTCATATGGATGTAATCTATGCTCTTTTATAGATGTAACACACTTGTCGTTTGCACCACCGTACTTGCAAACTTCTTTAGTATTATAATTTTTATATATTCAACTATTTTACATTAACTTTAGTTATTACAAAGTGTTTCCAAATTAAATTAAATATAGATTGTGCGGATAGACGCTGAAATTGAGTACGATGATTCTATATCTACATTTCGTATATATATATTATTCCCGATAGCAATACTATGCACCACAAAATGCTATCATATGTGCAATAAAATATCACCCTGTTGTAAAAATAAAATAAATATAAAATCAAGTATTTAAAGAATTAAAATTTTAAAAAATTTAGAAAATCTTAAATAAGTTATTTGGTGTGATGATTGTGTGGGTGATATTGAATTTGGCATTAAATTATCTATCACATACGAAAGCAATTTATGTTATGTATTTATAAATTAAAGAAAGTGTTATTTCGTATGAAAAATGTTTGAATCATCATTCATTTTAATCAACAAATCAACAATTATTAGTATTGTAGTGTAACTCTCTATTTTTGGCAATTAATCTATTATTATTATTATAGTTATAATTGCCAAACACGTATTAAAAATATATGCTACTCAAACCGTACACTTATAAACTTTGTTGTTAAAACATACACAATCGACAATATTATATTTGTCTCGATATGTTTAAAGTTAGACATTCAGACAGGAATTCGTAACAAAAATTCATTCTTATTTATTCATATTAATAAAAATTAATATAAATAGTTTGGTTGTACAAATATGATTGCATCCTTTTTATTTATAGTAATGATTTCAATTGAATTAATTGTTGTTGGTAAAACAATCAACTGTAATATGGTTTTATTCGATAGCCGTAGCTTCTTGCTGGTGCAACCGAATGATAGACGGCTTAATTTATTTTCCGTCTGAATTGAAAACGCAATTTTGTAATCATAAAATAACTTTCTTTTCATTTCTATATAAAATATAAAACTATCTACACTTCATCCAATCACTTCCGTTGACCAGATTACATGTATATAATCGCAGTATAATATTTCACACATTAATTCTCGCCGGTTCGTTATATTATGTCCTTTATAAATATTTATATTTATATCATTATCACATATAGTGATGATGTCTTACATATTTATCAACAAAATATACGGTTCATCGTTTGCTAAAAATTGCGTACCGCATTGCCAATTTTAAGTGTGTTGAATATTATGCTATATGCTCTGATATGTAATCAGTTAAAAAGTGAACGCTTCAGCAATGTTCAGTTAATACACCGCCAAACTAAATATTTACTTATTGCATTTAATAATAATTTATATAACCGCACCTTTTTTTATACATCGTATATTGAATCTATATTTCATGTGGCGTTGCTGTAAACGTCCAGATGCGATAGTTGATGTTTAATGATAATAATGTCATGTTAATAATTGTATATCTACGCTGACTTCCTGTTGCGGGCATTCTTTGTCATCAACAAAATATGCATATAAAAAAAGTGTGTGGAATTCATTATTCTCGGCATATGGTCTCTGGTCGATCATTCGATGAGCATCATACCGCAAAGTAATCGTGTCTCTATATATTATTCTTATTAAAAATATTAAATTATAAAATTTTTTAAATTATATTGAGTGAGTTAATTAAAAATTAATAATTATTATATAAATTAAGAAATATTTCAATAATAATGATTTTTAACGATAATAAACTAGTTTTTTTTTTTTGTCTTCTATAAATCACCATGAAAATTATGTTGATTGATTAATAATAATAATATTATTAATAATTTAATTAACAATTCTATATATATTTCGTGTGTGTGTGTGTGTGTGTGTGTGTGTATGTGTCCAAGAAGAATCGTTATTATTAAAAACATATCTCACAAATTTATGTATAATAAAATCATAAAATCATAATTAAAAAAATTATAATATTTATAAATAATGTCATTTGTTTCTTCATATATTTATTTAATTATTTTTTTTATTGATTTTGTAGGCTAAAGGACTTCATAATTTACCACGTTTGGTTTTATTTACATCAGAAGATTCACATTATTCAATACAGAAATTAGCTTCTTTCGTTGGCATTGGTTCGGATAATGTTTATAAAATAAATACAGATGCGCGTGGAAAATTGAATAGTCAACATTTAGAAAGTGAAATATTACGTGCAAAATCAGAAGGTGCTCTACCATTTATGGTATCGGCAACAGCTGGTACAACAGTTTTAGGTGCATTCGATCCATTAGACGAAATCGCTGATTTATGTAAAAAATATAATTTATGGATGCATGTTGATGCAGCTTGGGGTGGTGGTGCATTAATGTCAACAAAATACAGAACATTATTGAAAGGAATTGAAAGGTAATTTGTTCTTCTCCAATTATATTTAATAGCGCGACACCACAACCAACAAACAGAGTTATTAGAATTTTTGTATCGTACAAAAAGTTAAAAATTATATATTTTGTTGTTGTTGTTGTTATTGTAGTTAAATAACCTCGACAGTTCAATAACATATTTTATATATAGAAAAATTAGTTAATAATAGTGTATATAAATATAAAAAGATACAACTTTTATTTTTCGCTACTTTACCACACACACACATATTTACAGAAAAGATTATATACTTTTAAATATGCATATGAAAACAAAAATTTTTTTTTAATAAAGGTCAAATAAGAAAAATGAAACGTATTTCCGGTAAAAAAAAAGTTAAATAAATAACAAATATTTAATATAAATTGTATGTATAATACGTCATTTGTCATAATTATTAATAATTAATTAATTAATTATATGATGCTAATGTTTTAACAATTACATTTTCTCTATATTACTTTCATATATTTAAAGTTAAATTGAGACACGTAGTTTTTTCAACTAACTATAGCAATTTAAAGAACAAAAACCATAACAAACCATATACCATATTATCTGGTTCCTTCATCCTCTTATCTCGGTCAAAACGTTCTGGCGCATCCATACCCTATATTACCCATTCAGTTTCCTTAATTTTGGTATACTATTGTATTTTTGGAGCATAAGCACGTATATTAATGTTATTTTTACCATTTTAACACTCCGATTGCATTCCACATTGGTTGAGAAAGATAAAAATTGAAAACGGAAATTATTGCTAATTGGTGCAACTATGACAATAAATAATTATCAATCAAAATCACACCGGCCAGCAGTATATATTAATTAATGCATATTAGCAATTGATTTTAGAAGTTACGTCAATTTTATTGATGATATAATAAGCACGTAATAACTGAAATTTATTATTATTAAATAAAATAATTGTGGACAGACAGAATGAAAACAATAATAATAATAATAATAATAATAATAATACCTTTCTTTTGTACGTGGATGTGTGTGTGCACAGAAAAATATAGTTGAGCTTATAACCTTGACCTTTCCCAAATTGAACTTGGCTCAGTCTTTTTCTTCTAAATACGATCATCTCAAATGATAAATTGTAGAATTTTATATTTTCACCTAGCATAGAAGTTCGATAATTTATTTATTAATTGTATTTAATTACATAATTATATTTTAGTTTATATAATTTATTTTGTTTTTATTTTATCCATGTATTTTAGATCGGATTCGGTAACATGGAATCCACATAAATTATTAGCCGCACCACAACAATGTTCAACATTTTTAACAAAACATGATGGAATTTTATCAAAATGTCATTCATCAAATGCAACATATTTATTTCAAAAGGATAAATTTTATGACACAAAATATGATACGGGCGATAAGCATATACAATGCGGACGACGTGCAGATGTTTTGAAATTTTGGTTTATGTGGCGAGCAAAAGGAACTAATGGACTAGAAGCGCACATAAATAAAGTATTTGAAAATGCTGAATATTTTACTGAACAAATAAAATTGAATAAACATTTTGAAATGGTGTTGGCCGAACCGGAATGTACAAATGTATGTTTTTGGTATGTACCACAGAGTTTAATGGGTGCAGAACGTGATGAACAATTTCAACAGAAATTACATAAAATTGCACCAAAAATTAAAGA
The DNA here is from genome assembly GCA_910594885.2 of Bibio marci. Classification (NCBI taxonomy): domain Eukaryota; kingdom Metazoa; phylum Arthropoda; class Insecta; order Diptera; family Bibionidae; genus Bibio; species Bibio marci. The sequence goes on from OU343117.1 coordinate 42,104,268, forward strand.
ACGTATGATGAAAGAAGGTACAATGATGGTAACCTATCAACCGTTGCGTTCCAAACCGAATTTCTTCCGTTTAGTTATGCAAAATTCAACGTTAACAAAAGATGATATGTTACATTTTATAGACGAATTTGAACGATTAGGAAGTGATTTATAAAATCTAATATTTATAAATAATTAAAATTAATATATATATATATAAACCTGTAAATACTGCACTTCTAAATGCACCCATATAATATACACTTATACACACATACACACAGCTATACATTGTATATAGATAGGTATATATTGCACAATTATGATTATTTATGTACCAAATCTATACATTTATTGTATATATTTACAGACACAAACAGACATATAAATTTATACATTAAACAATTTATTAATTAAATTATAAGTAATTGTTGAAATAAAAAATAAAATACAAAAAAATTGCATACTCTTACTTTTTTTGGCAGCGGTGGGATTCGAACCCACGCCTCCGAAGAGACTGGTGCCTTAAACCAGCGCCTTAGACCGCTCGGCCACGCTACCTAATCTTATAACGCTTGTTAATTACTTATTTCTTTATCTTTTGGAATATATTCATAATTTTTTTAAACAAGAATTTTCCATTTCTTTCTGAAAGGAATAGGATATAATTTTTTTTTCCAATTATTTTCTTTACGATTAAATGAATTTAATTTATAAATTAATTACCTTTTGGAAAGATAAGATTCCTTGAAAAAACAAAAAAAAAAGACAAAACTATAATTGTCGATCATTTATTGTGTTGTAAAGTAAATTGATTGATTGAAGATATAAATAATAGATATATATTTCATTACTTTGTAATTGTTTTATAAATATAATGTTCATAATAATATTAATTGGGTAAAAATTATTATTTTTATTAATCAATTTATTAAAACGAGATAAATTTATATTTAGAGATCATTATTCGTTATAACTTATACATAACATAAACGTTTTTCATTTTCTTTCATTCACAATCAATTATTTATTGACAGTCTGACATTATGTATAGCGGAATTGCGAATAGCGGAGTGGAGGAAGGACAATAAGAAAAAAGAGCAAAAACAATCAAATTCAGCACAGCAAACACATAACAAAAAAACCAAAATTTAAAGAATTGTCACGATTTGATACATGAGTTTTTATTTCAAATATTCACAAAAATGATCGTAATTCAAAATGTTTCATAATCATTTTAATATATTTATTTTTATTTTGTTGTGTTTCAAAATATAAAATTACATAAATTGAAATTTTGTTAAATATTGTGAATATTACCAACTTGACATTTTCAATATACCAAAATATAAAAATAAACGCACTCCAGCTGAATTGAGAAATTTTTGAGCAAAATGCTAGACATATATAATGCGCGCTATTGTTAAGTGTCAATTTGGTTGTCAATATTCAATAATCCCAAAATGACGTAAGTCGTAAAGTAAAGTGAAAAAAGTGAAGAATCGGAAAGTTTTTCTTGCGTTCTTTAAATAAATATAACAATTAAATAATAATTAAAAATTATTAAGTATTAATTATTTTATGCATATTATTTACTTTTAATCTGTGTATTACAGGAAAAATCAATTGATCATCGTGTTACTCATAAATTTATTAATATGTAAGTATGAACAACTACTACAAGATTAATCAAAGAACAATGGCGTATCTCTATCAAATTAGCATTGCAAAATCAATAGCGACGCCATTTTATACATTATAATGTGTACAAATTTTCTAGTAAAATTTTTATAGTTGAGGTGACTTCTTATCTAAGTTTTTTTTTTTTTTTCATTTCTATATAATTTGTAATTATAATATTTGTTAATTTTCGTCACTAATTTAATTTGATTAATTTAATAATTTCAAATTATATAAAAAGAAAAAAAATTGACCTATTTAATTTATTTTTTTTTTTTTTTATGGTATTTGGTTTTAGATCATAAAAGAAATTTTGGAGTTTAAAAAAAAAAAAAGGTAAGTTGATATTTTTTTTCATTACATAAAACATAAAAAGAAAAGCAACCAAAATGGGGGAAACTGCAGCTGTAGCTGCTAGTAGTCCAATTTCCAATCATAATGGAAATACTATGAATGATAATAACACCACATCAGCAACGCCAACTCAATCGCAACAACAACCGTGGTTGTACAACAACAATTATGGAAATAGTAATGGGTTTCACAACTCAAATTCTACAAATCCAAATAATTTTAGTCAATATTATAATGCATATTATAATCATATTAATCAATATATGAACATGCAACAAACACAACAATCAAATTCATCGGGTGGCTTTGGAGCAAATAATAATACGAATAATAATAATAATAACGATGTAATACCACCATTACCTCCGGGACCACCACCACCGTTACCATTGCCACCATTACCATTATCATCGCCATCCTCATCAAATTCGGGTTCATCAAATTATTCACCGGGCAGTTTATTAGGTCGTCCATCATTTTATAATAGTCCAACAAATTCACTGAAACAAAATAATTTTGGTGGAATCCGTTTTAATTTGAATTTTCAAAAACGTCTGCAACCAAATAATCCATTATTAACTTCACCAATGACGTCATCACCACAAACAAATAATATGAACTCAAATAATCAACATAATAATAACATTAATAACAACAACAACAACAACAACAACAACCACAACGCCAATAATAATAATAATAATAATAATATTATTAGTAATAATAATAACAATGCCAATAATATGGGAAATTCGAAAAGAAAAAGAAAACGAAATAGAAATAAACAAAATCAAATACAAAATGCTTTAAGTCAAAATCTACCAGACATGAGTATACCACCACCAATTTTAGGCAAAGTAATAACACCATTACAACCTGATTTAACAAAACCACCGCCTCCTTTACCTTTAAATTTTATAAATTCTAATAGTTCTACGATAACAGCTACAACGTTATCATCACCATCATCGTTATCATCCCCAAAAACAAACCTAACAACAGCAGAAACAGCAGACACGGCAACACCATCATCAACAACAATCACTCCAATAAATAAAAAACCAAATCCATTTAATAATCCAACTGATACGTGGCCAGACAGTCTTAATCAATATGTAGCCAGATGTTATGCAAAATGTAAAACAGATTTTGATAAAGATCAAATTGATATTTGCTTAAAGGGAAGAATAACAGCGGCTGCTAATCGTGGTGAATTATGGACAAAAGATTGGGATAATGAACCCATACCAAGTGTACATAGTGAACGTACATTAATTGTACCAAAACCACCCGTTACTGGTTTATTATCACAATTTCAAAAATTTCCAACACAAACCAAAAAAGGTCTTTCTCAAAGTTTAGGTGCACGACTGGGTAATCGTAGTACAATCGCAAATAATCATCAACGACGATCAGATGATGATAGTCGATCGCGTTCTAGAACACCGCCATCGTTAAGTAGTAATGGTGGTGGTGGTGGTGATAGTAGTGGTCGAAAACGTTATAACAGTAGTTCAAGAAGTTGTTCATCATCACCAAAACGTAAATCACGAAGATCTTCCAATTCAAGTTCGGATGAAGATTTTCAAAATAGTAAAGTTAATAAATTAAAAATATCTGATCGTTTAGGAGCTGTTAATAATAATAATAATAATAATAATAGTAATAATAGTAATAATAATAATAATAATAATAATAATATTAATAATAATATTAATAATACTAATAATAATAACAATCATAATAATAATATTCACAATAGTAATTATAATTTATGTGGAACAAATATCTTAACGAAAAAACAAAAAAGAAATAGAAAACATAAAAAAGCACCATTTTTAGAACGTTCAATGGGTGGCGACGTTGAAGGTGATACAGAACGTTTAAAACAACGTGCTGAACGATTTCATACAATCGTTGCACCAAAAAAAGATATGTTACATAATTACGGTTCTAAAAAAAAATTTCCAGTACATAGTCGACTTTTGTTTGTTGATGATTCTGAAAACAATTTCGATTTAATTAATTTTCATATTATTGGAACATGTAGGGATTTAGAAAAATCATTTTTACGTTTAACAAAAGCACCGTCACCGTCTGAAGTACGACCCGTTGATGTTTTAACCAATTCTTTAAGAAATGTAAAAGCTAAATGGTTAGAAAAATCAGACTATTTTTATGCTTGTGACCAGTTAAAATCGATTCGACAAGATTTAACAGTAAGTAGATTTTGTTTTATTTGTTTTTATTATCGAATCTTAAAAATCTATATATTTTTTTACTAACAATAAAATAATTTAATAGGTGCAGGGAATTCGTGATGAATTTACAGTTAGAGTATATGAAACACATGCACGAATTGCTTTGGAAAAAGGTGATCATGAAGAATTTAATCAATGTCAAACACAATTAAAAATGTTATATGCCGATGTTGGTGGAAAAAATCAATTAGAATTTACAGCATATCGAATATTATATTATATATTTACAAAAAATACATTAGGTAAATATTATTATCAATATTGTTGATGGTAAAAATAATCTTAATCATTATTTTGTTGGCAATAACACAAGACAATGATGAAGATGTATTGTGTGTGGTGGTGTTACGAGCGATGACTTTTATTATTTGCTAATTCTTTGCTTTTTTTTTTTTTTTATTATAGATTTAACAACAATATTAAAAACAATAAATTCTATTGATAGAGATGATAAAACAATAGCTCATGCATTACAATTAAGATCTGCATGGGCCGCTGGTAATTATTGTAAATTCTTTATTTTATATAAAACGGCACCATTGATGGCTGGTCATTTAATCGATTGGTTCATTGAAAGAGAAAGAAAATTTGCGTTAAAAACAATAATTAGAGCGTATGTATATATTTGATTTAATATTTTTACTATTTTATCTAAATTTTATTTTTATTATGAAAACCATTTTAAAAATCATTTAAAATCATATTTTTTACATAAATATTGATTGCTTTACACGTTTTTTTGTTGTGGTTCTTGTATATGTGATCATATGGGATTAGAGGTGGGGGGAAAATCTATCCGGTTCTCTTTACTTATGATGATATAATATTCATTTAATAAATTTAAATAGCCACTAATTGCTAATTTAGATTATAATTGCATGTAGTTTGGAAATTAGTTTTGTAATAATCTTTTTTCTTGTTTTTTTTTTTAATTTTATTTACTCGTAAATTTATCGATAATATTCGATAGTAAATTATAAGATCTTGGAGTTTGGTTACGGTAGTATGAATTTTCTTAGATTTTTTCTATAACAACATTATAAGTGTTATTTTGCGTCACATTATTGTTATCGAAATATTGTTATCGACTATCGTTCCTTATCTCAATGTGAGATAAGAAAAAAACCATTTTTATTAGAAATAAATAGTAAATAACAGAAATCAAAATATTTGTTGATTGTAAAGTTCGATAGATTAGAAATGTGGTAGTCGGTATATCGGAGTACAATTGTAATAAAGTTCTGCTAATCGTAATTTTAACTACACATTATTATTTGTTTATTTTATATGAACAGATCAACTTCTACTTTGATTATATTTTATCACACACAAATAAACATGCTTATGCTTTTGTTGGAATATAATTGAGCAATACTTTACAAATATTTACAATTATGAGAATATTTATTATTTCGATGCAATTAAATATTAATTAGCTCACATTTAATCACTCGACATTGGAACGGATGTTCAGGGTAAAAATACAATGGGTGTTCTTTTATTATATTAGACAATGTAAAGTAATTTATAAACTTTTGCTGAAATGAATGTATTTGGTTTGGATACCATATGCTTCTTTTGCAGTATAATTATGATAATGACAGAACAATAGAATGTTAAAATCATATATGCTTTTTCCTGACACATACGATTTGTATCATTATCAGTAGTTCGTTGAGTTTGAGAAAAAAGTATATCTATCGAAACCTAATTGCAGACCAATTTATGAATTGTGACGAAGTAATTTAACAACTTAAAATGCCGGTGTATGATTTTGTAAGGGAATGTATGTAAATTAAGCAACATTTTTGTAGTTTGATATTATACTGTACACGGTAATAACCTAGATCATGTGTATTATTGATACTTATGTCCATTATTATTAAGGAGAACTTGATGTATATCTGAGTAATCAACCACCTCTGTAGTATAATCGGTAGGAGGACGAAATGGCACCTGAATGGGGTTGTGTGTGGTTTGACTTTACATGGCAAAAATAAATAAAACACACACAACCGTTTAATTTTTACTGTTTTAAAACGTATTCATTTTAAATATATTTTTTTAAATAAACTTTTTTTTACAGGTGATTTCGTTGTTTTTTTTTTTTTTATTACTCTTATGGAATAATTTAAAAACATAAAATTGCATGTATTTTTTTCTATTTTAGGCAAAACATTAAAGAATTAAAAAATATAAAAAAAAAATGAAACAATTATTAATTATTTGTTTCATTTTTTTTTTTTTTTCGCATTTAATTTATAATTAATTTTCTTTTCAAAATTTATATAATATTTAGTTATCGTCCAAATTATCCCGTGGATTTACTTGCACGTACATTGGCATTCGATACGATTAAACAATGTGAAGATTGGATGACACCGTTTAATTTAACATTTATGAATCATGAATCAAAAAAATGTATCGATTGTAAAAATAGTGCAGCGGTTTTAGTAAATTTCTGAAAAAATAAAAAAAAAGACAGATGAAAATGTGGAAAATATATAAAGTGCTCAAAATAATCAAATAAAAATAATAAATAATATAAATAAATAGAAATAAATACAAAATAAATAACATAAAATAAGTTTTAAGTGATATATTTTAAAATAGAAAAAAAAAGACTTGAAATAATTAAATATTTATAATAATAATAATATTTAATAATATTTAATAATATAAATTAAATTTTAATGGAACATTAAATAAGAAATATGATGCGTATAAAGCGTGTGTGTCTTGCAGCAACCGCAAAAATGTATCTTTTAAAATACAAAATTTTTGCCCAACATTGTTAAAATTTTTGAGGTTGAGATTATTGTCCCAATATATAACAGAAGATAATCCGGCGTTGAATTTTTAATTACTACTACAATCATCATCATATGAAAGAAGAAAAAAATAGAAATTAATATTTGTGTTCAAAAATTGACTTTATTTATTAATATTTAATTAATTTTACTTAGTTTATGTTTTTTTTTTTTGGTTATTTTTTATGTTTTAAATATCTTTATTTATTTTGGTTTGGTCGAAGATACTTATTATCTGATAGATAGAGATAGAGAGAGAATATTGTTTTGATTTGTTTGGGTCTATTAATTTAATATGTTTAACAATAATGTGTGCAAGCAGCATCACCATCAGCACCACCATCATCACCACCATCACCACATTTTCGTAAGAATTGTTGTTAATTTAAATAACTGATATTAGTACAATAATAAAAAAGAAAAACTCCAGGGTTTGATCAACATTGAAATTTAAATTGAACGGGATGACAACAAACATTATTAAGTTGTAATAATAAATAAACTGGATTAAAATATAATATTATAACAGCATAGCAACCAGCACCGAAATTTATTAATTATAATTATTTTATAATATGATAAACAATTAAAATTGAACGAATCGTAATTTAGATTTGATGATGAACCACAAAAAAGCAGTTAAATCAACAACAAAAATATTTTTGGTATCATAAATATGTGATAGGATTTTTACACGTGCACTCATTCAAAGATTATTAACTACAAGAGATAATGTCCACATTTTATGCATTTTATATTGTATATTATATGGATAATTTATAGAAGATTGATAATTTGAAGAAATCAAAATTATACTGTGTGCAAAATAGTAAAACTGAAGTATTTAATAATTGAAGTTCTTTGGATATATATAGAAAATTGAAAATATAAAATGAATTACATATTGACGATGTGGTTACGATAGTTACGCGATATGTTAGCAATACAGATTTATCATCACAAGATATATTAAAACAGAAATTGTGTAATAATTATATCTATACAAAATTCGAAGAAATCGAAATTATACTGTGTGAAAGTAGTAAAATTGAAGTAATAATATTAATTCTTTGGATAGGCGATTAGAAGATACGTAATTTGAAGAGATCTGTTTCTGAAATAGCAAAATTGAAGTGAAGTGATTCTTTTTGGATATATTGAAAACTGAAAATCTAAAATGAATTACATATTGACGAGGTGGTTACAAAAGTTAGGACATATGTTAGCAATACAGGTTTATCATCACAACATATATTAAAATAGAAAATTGTAAAAATGGTAATAAAGTAGCTACAACATGGGAATTAGTAGTAATACTCTGTAATGTAAAACATATTGATTGTACCGTTCTGGCTACGTACGACACACAACCATAAAGATGTATCCTGAGTGTGTCGCACACAAATAATATAATAAATAATAAGATAATGTTTGCAGTTAATAATAAATATGAAAAAGTACAAAAATTTATTTATAAATAATCTCAATTTACAAAATTTGAAATTTAATTAATATTATTGTTTATTATACAAAAAATCATCATAACATCACCGGTAAGATAATGACAAATGTCTTGCTAATGATGTACTTGACAAAATCAAGAAGATATAATTGATTTAAAATCTGTTTTGCAAATTAATGAATTGTTAGTTTTTCCTAAAAAAAAAAAAATAAATAAAACAATGCCCGGCAATGTGATGTCAATTGGAAGAACTTCGCATGACCATTAACATAGAATATGTGAATGTACAATACTTAATATTGATGCTCATTTAAATTAACAACATTTGGCTACGAAAATACAATGGATAATTAAAAAAGATTTAACTACAATTTCCATTGCACAAGCACCGGCAGCGCTATTGAAATATTCGTATGTGGTATAATGCTATAAAGAACATCACATATAAGATAATTATTGTTTTGGTGACGACGCGGTTAATCGTAGCAACGTTGAACCTCCACAATCCAAAAAAGTTTCATATGTTATGAAAAAAAAAATCCTTATACAGGATTTTGTGAAAATATTTAATTAAAACACACATAAACAATTATAATAATAATAATAATAATATTATCAGTGACAATTCATATTTATTTTCAAATTTTTAAATCTTTCGTAATTATTATTAATAATTGTAAAAAAATATATATCGAAGAACAGTGAATTTTTTTTTTTTTTTTTTTTTCGTATAATTTTTATGTTAGGGGTTTTCTAAATTTTTCGTTGTTATTGTTGTTGTTGGTTGTGGTTATTGAAATTGACATTAATAGAAAAAAAAAAAAATTAAATAATAATTGAATGTTTTATATTTTCTATAATAATAATAATAATAATAATAAAACAAAAAATGGTTAGGTTTCAGGTTTTTCATCACATAATTAACAACTTTATATTAAGTAATTTATTGAAAATTTCAATGTAAAAGACGAGATAACAACAAATTTGTCTGCTGATATGGCAAAGAATAACAACAGCATTAAGAATATGTTGCTGGAAATGTGAAATAAATGGAATGCAAATGAAAGATGGCAACAACATTTTTTTTTGCTGCATCATCTAATATGAAATTTAATTAATTTTGATGGAATTTGATGCAAATGTGCTGCATATTAAATTATATTAAGAAGAAGGAAGAATTGCTGTGAAACTGTTAATAAATAGGATAGATGCTTCTTCTATCTATCTGTACACTATCATCATCTGACCACCGTTCACAACAAAATGTTGCTGCTGGCATTTGTAAAATTGAACTAAAAAAATAATGAAAATTGATAGTATCCAATTTATCCAAGTCTCCAACAAAACATATTCCCTGTGAAAATTTCCTTTTAACTACTTTTTTTTTTTTGTTTTTTTAATCATTTCATTATCTACTATTACACCAGAACCACCGCCACCACCACCACCACCACCACACGACTACACATGACACTAAATTTCATTAGTTTAAAAAAGCAAAATATATTTATAATATACATTCATTTTAATTGTTTCATCAAAATAATATTCATCTTTCCATAAAAATATTCAATTAAAAATAATCATATTTTTATTGTATATAATTTAAATGTCGGCAAATTTTAATTTTAAAAGAAATAATTAAAAAAAAAATATGCTACTGTTTTTTTTTTTTTTTTTTTTTTTCTTAATTGAATAATAAAAACAATAATTTTTTTTTAAAATAATTAAATTAACGTTTTTTTATTGGTATTTAACCTTTATTTAATATATATTTAAAAACAGCCCTGACAATTAGTGTTTTGTATCGAATAAGTTTGAACCAAAACGACAGTATGATTTTATGTCCAGCATCGTATATTTATTTTTTTTTTTTTAAAGAACTAAAAGATACACCAGAAAATTGTAAAAATATTTTTAATAAATTTATTACAATTTAAGAATTTTTATAAAGTACAAAAAAAAGCTTTCTTAATTTTACAATTTTCTTTCTTACAATTAAAAATAATTATTTTTTAAAATTAAAATAGATAAAGCTTAGAAAATATTATTTATTGATAAATTTTGCAAAATTATGTTCACTCATTTTATTGAATAATTTCCAGGAGATTTCTAATTGGTATTTTTTACTATTTTTTTTTTTTTTTAATTAAATGATATACATTTTATTGTTGAATAGTTTTCAACAGAATTTATAATATACGCACTTATAAAATTAAATAATTAAAATATTCAATTCAGTTAATTCTTTTGAATTAAATTCTAGATATGAAAATTTTATATATGTATTTTATTTATTTATTTTCTTCTTTTTTTTTTTTTAATATAATTAATATCCGATTAGTTGCAAATGAAAAAAAACTTAAAGATATAAAATAGATGAAGCATATAATAATAGGAATAAAATTTAATTTAATAATTATAACTAAACAATTTTAAATAATGATAATAATAATAATAATAATAATAATAATAATAATAAAAGTTAATATTAATTAAATATTGCACCAAATCAATTTCTAACTATATAATTCACTGGGACTATGATTTGCTGTTAAGAAATAATAATAAATTCCATTAAATTAAAATTCAAAACAAACAAATTTTTTATATTGATATTTTGGAACTTAAAATTTTATAATAATTTGATTTAAAAACAAAAATGTTCCAGAGGGATTCTGCGCAATTCTGACGATAATTGTACCACCTTCAATATTTAACTCTATGTTACCAATCACATCATAAAAATAAAAAAAAAAAAAAACAATTTGTGCGTAACAACGCACATTTAGAGTGATTTTTTTTTTATTTTTCCAATACATCTGTTTCACGTTTTTATTTTTCATTAATTTCATTTTCTTTTCAAAACACATTCGAGACGGTCGCGTCGCGTTACTATATTTTTTATTTTTTATTCATTTGTTTTTTTTTAAATTTTTTTTATTTGGTAATAGCAAAAGTGTTTTATTTTTGATTAATTTATTATATTTAATTTATTTTTATTTTTGTGTACTGTTGTGTGTTATTAAATTGTACTTAAAATCATTATTTTAATAAAAAAAAAAGAACCATAATATTAATTTATAATATATTTAATAAAAGAATGGATTACATTTGATTGAAATCAATTGCGGACAGACAAAATTAATAGAATTTATAATGAGTACTCTAGAAAGTAAAATAATGGATTAAATTGTGTATAGATAAAATAGAATTTACAAGTATTCAACAAAAATAGGTATTATTTTATTATTATTAAAATTTTCTTTTAATTAGTAGATTTAGAGAAAATAATTTTTATAAAAAGAAAAAAAAAATTAAATAGTGTTGTTGTAAGGTATTTTATATTAAATATAAAATTATATCCATCGCATCGCTAGCAGTCAGTGCCATCTTGTGATATAAATAGGAAATACCAATTTTAGTACTAAAAATATTTATCAGTGAATAGAAATGGATAAACAAAAAAATTTTTTATTTTTTTTGTAATCTTTTTGTTTTTTTTTATAATTTTTTGTATTTTTTATATATTATTTTTATATATAACTAGAAAAAAAAATTAATATATAAAAATTTCTTTGAATGTGTATTTCCCTTCAAATTGTTGGATGTTAAGCAACAAACACATAAAAGGTAAAACGAAAAAACACCAAGCCACTACACATTCACAGAAATAAAGTATATATATTAAATTCGATTTTAATTAACTCTTTAATACTTCTTTAAAAACTATCATATATATATACGCACATATTTCTTTTTCCCGTTATTTTGTGCTGCGATCTGTTATATACAAATTTGCAATAATATTTGATTTATAATTTACAATAACGGAAACGTTATACTCTTCTATCCTATGTATTAAATTATAATTCGCATGTTACCTCCTCTCTGTTTACATTTTATTCAATATATAATAAAAACGTCGCAGTTGCTTTCGTACCGTTGTATATAAAATATGAAACCAAAATTTTGTGTTGCATTTCTGTATTCGTTTTTTTTTATTTTCACGAGGACACAAGTCGCGCGCGAGGTGGTCGATGCACTTGATTTTTTTGTGTTTTATTTTATTTAATATAAAATTAAAATGTGTATTTCATTAGATAATTTTGCAAACGAGTTATTTTCATTTATTAATTATTATAAAAAAACATTTAATTTAATTATTTGTGAGTGTGTAGTGTATAGTGGATGTGTGTAAATAAAAATAAATATTGTAATATATAAAAAAAAAATGAAAAATAGATTGATTGAATGAATTGTGTTGTAAAAAAAAAAATTAATCTAAATTATTGGATTTTTATTAAATATATTAAAATTCTGACTAAAAAAAAATTATATTCAGTGACATCTGGTATAATAAGCAAGAACTAAAAAAATTAGAACAAATCTAAAAATATTGTTTTATAGCCTTGTTTGCTTTACAGCTATTGTTTTTTTTTTTTTTTATAATTATTTTTGTGTGTTTTTATATATATATATATTTTTTATTTGTGTAGCAAAAAACAATAAATTAATACAATTCACACTTTAAACACACACACTCACACTTTCATTATATTAAAAGGTAATATCGTCGTGCAGTAAATACACACAAAATACACATTTTTTTTTCTCCGTTATGTGCTGCGATCTATTATATACAAAATAATTTTTACACATATTATCAAACAAAAAACAATATAATAATTTCCAAACGGAAGATATTATTTTTCTATTTATATAATACGCGAGCGTGACTGTACTTTTTTATATAAAAAGGCAAAAGTTATATGGGCTGTGTGTGAATGTGTGTGAGTGTTAAGATTTAACACCTAAATTTTTTGTTTCCGTTTTATTCATTTTTTCATAGTCTCTTCGAACATTATTTGAGTCGGTCGCGTGTCGCGGTATATATTTTATTTTTTTTTTCTATTTTTCAGTATAAAACTAAAATATAAATTTCATTAAATCAGTGCAATCGTGTTCTATTTATTAATTATTATAACGAAAAAACATTTAATTAAATCATTTTTATTCGGTGTTGTATTGTGCGGTATAAAAAAACCATTTTTATTATAATAAAATAAAGAAATAAAAAAAAAAGACATAAACTTTATTAAAAAAAAAAATTGTGTTCAGATCAAATAGAATATTTTTTACAAGTACTACAACAAAAATAGGTATTAATTTTATTAAAATTTTTGTAGATTTATAAAACATAATTTTCTTAAAGAATAAAGAAAAAAAAAACAAAAAAAAAAAACCAGAAGAGAGCGTTTCTTGGGCATTAATTTTTGTTTTTTTTTATTTTTTTTATTCAGCATTAGAAATTGAAAATAGTCTAGATTCTAGTAAAATATTTAAAAAATACATATTTTTATTAATTATAGTATATTGTAAAGTAACAATATGTAATACACATAATAATACGTGTTACATACAATATCGAGTATTATACGTAGAAAATTGTATATAATAATATATAAGGCAATGGTTACATGTTTGTGTGCGATTGTGTGAGCGTAAGATTTAATACATAGATTTTGTGTTTCCGTTTTATTCATTTTTTCAATATCTCTTTAAAAATCATTGAAGACGGTCGCGTGTCGCGGTATATATTTTTTTGTTCTTCTATTTTTCAGTATAAAACTAAAATATAAATTTAATTAAATCAGTGCAATCGTGTTAGTTTTATTAAATATTATAAAGTAAAAACATTTATTTAATTCATTTTTATTCGGTGTTGTTTTGTGCGGTATTAAATTGTACTTTTAAAATCATTTTTATTATAATTAAAAAAAAAAATGAGATAAACTTTATTAAAACAAAAATTGTGTTCAGATCAAATAGAATTTTTTTTTTCAAGTACTCTAAAAGAATAGGTATTATTTAATTTTTATTAAAATTTTTGTAGATTTATAAAATATAATTTTCGTAGAGAATAAACAAAACATAAAAAAAAAAAAAAAATCAGTGTCTTATAAAAAATTGAGTTTCTTCTTGGACATTAATAATTTTTGTTTTTTTTTTTTTTTACTCAGAATTAAAAATTGAATATAATTTATATTCTAGTAGAATAATTATAAAATACATATTGTTATTTAATAAGAAATCGTATATTGTTAAGAAGCAATATGATATACACATAATAATACGTCAGATGGCGTTACATACAAAATCGAGTATTGTATGCAAAAAATTGTCTGACGTATATTTTGTTTTTATTTTTTTTTTTCGAATGCAATATCTTCTTTTATTTTTTTTTTTTTACACTTTCTCAATAATTAAACTATAGAAAGTGAATATTTTTAAATAATTTTCACCATTTAGTTGTTTTTTTTTTCTTTTGCTATTTTAAAAATGATTTTTATTTAAAATTGCTTTGCAATATATTGAATATTAAACGCACCTGATTTAAAAAAAATAATATAATTATTACGCTACCACTAAACACACATACACACACACACACACACACATTCACATTCATTATGTTCTAATCATATATTTATATATAAAACTAATGGCATTAAACAAAAAATAACTATCTTTCGATAATTGTAAACCAATTAGTAAATTACTCCCATGCGGAATAATTTCATACAATATATAGAAAGCAATTTTGGTATTACAATTCAGTCCCAGAATATTATATAGGCGTTGTGAGAATACATTTTATCAAATTTTTTTATTTTTCTTATCAATATTTAAATTTTAATTTGTTATTTGCAATTTTATTCTTCAATTATTGGAAAATTACAAAATTTATTAAAAAGGAACGCAAATTTCAATTTTCGTTAAAAATACATAATATTCATCTGTTTAACTTCAAAAAAAAAAAAAAAAAATAAAAAAAAATACATAAATATATATTATTATATTGTTTTCTATATAAATATTTCTTAACCTCTAATAAATGTACTTAAATCTATAATATCTTAAAAATAAAAAAAAAAAATCAATTTGTATTGTATTAAATTTAATAATCTGGGGAGGTTTTTTTATACAGCGGCTTTTTATTTTATGGCTTGTATAAAAAAAAAAAAAACAAAATAAATTAGCAATTAAATTAAAATAATAACCTTTTTTTTACACTTTTTCTTATGCGTTTTTAAAAAATACAATTCTATTTTTTCAAATGTGTATAACAAAAAAATTCACTTATTTATTTTATCCCTGATATGGAAAATGTACTTCTTTTTCAATAAACATACAATATTTTATTTCAAATACACCGCGCAACCTCCCATTATAAAATATGTTTCTTTTTTTTTTTTACTTTAACTTTTAATTACAATTATATATAAATTTCATAATTTAATTTATTAACAACCCTAAATAAATTTTACTTTACACTTAAATATTTTAAAATATTTAAGTCTGCAAATTAATAAAAAAAAAAAAAAAAAAACAAAGAAATACAAAAACAAAAACCATAAAAATTTTTTTTTTAAATACTAAATAGAGAACACAAAATTTAATTTAAATTAAAAAAAATATATTAATTATTTATTTGGCTTGTTGTTTTTGTTGTTGTGCGCGTCTTAAATTTTTTTCCTCTTCTGTTGCATCTTCATCTTCATCGTCATCTTCATCACTTGATTGTTCTTCAATTGGACGTGTCCATCTAATCATAGTTTCCGGCGATCGATAGACAAATATTAATTTCGCAAATAGATCTTCCTCTAAATCGAATTCCATTGATTCTCGTACCTAAAAAAAAACAAACAAACACAAACCGTCAATAATTATTTTATATTATAATTATTTAAAAATTTAAATAATATTGGCATTATGAATTTATTACCAAATATATGTCTAAACATAATTGTAATATACGATCGACACATGGTAATTCTGAATACATAATATCTTGACAACCACCAGCAAAGAAACCACGGAAAAATCGTGACATTACAAACACAAATGTTGTATACAAACTAATGACTCTGTTTCAATAAATACAATTTTTTGTTGAAATTAATTAAATATACAAAAAAATTTTATGTAATAACAAAAAATATAATAAATAATATTTATATTACCCGCCAGCTGTTAGAAAACTTAATGTTTCCGGAAATAATTTATCACTAAATGTATATAATACTAAATTATTTGCACAATCTTCAAATGGTAACTCATTTAATGATAATGTTTTATATATGCTATCGGTACAATCTTCCAGAACAGACCACCATGAAGCAATTGTAATTTGATCACGTTTATCGGTATGCATTTGTAAAAATAAATTACGAAACATATGATCTTCATCGGTGTCCATCGGGAATAATTGTATTATGCTTGCCAAATCTCCTAAATTTCTAACCTACAAAATAATTACAATTAATAAAATGTTAATATATATATATATTTATATTTTTATCAAAGTGTAAAACGTAAATCAATTTTCTTGTCGGCTTCTAATTTGTATGTAGTATTAGAACTTGACAATCTTCTTATGTGAATGGAATCGTCGCAAGAATCATTGTATTATGAAATTATCTAAATGGAATATTTATTTGATTATCTTAAACACAATTCATTATTATTTAATAAATTATATTTATATAGAAAGAGGAGTCTCTCATTTGTTGCAATAATCATTAATTATGATTGAATACAATGTGATTTAGGTAACCATATTTAAGAATTTGTAATAATCCACATGTTGGATGTTATTGAAGGAAATTGTAAACGCTGTGATTATTCGTCCTCATCACGTCATAAATTACTGTATGGCTACTTTAGTGACGACTATATGTATCAATGACTTTCATTTACATACATTGATTTAAAATTTATTACATAGCCTATTGAGTATCAATACGTTTCAAATTTATGATGTCAAAAGTTTCGTAACAACTAAAATGTACATATACATTTAAAATAATATATATAATAATTGCATAAATGATAATAAATTACCATTATTACAGATCAATTGATGAAAAATTATATATCACATACGTGTAAATGTCTTTAAAAATGAGTGCCACTATGTGGCGACAGGTTTACTTGGCGTGTCTGGGGAATAAAAGCACGTAGATCTTATACCATACCATGAACAAATATTCTCGGTATATAGTTTTCTTTCTACAGAAAAGCATGTAGTTTCAGATTTTTTATGAGATGAATTCCCTCTCCATTTTAAGATTAAAGTGTATGTGTTATTTTAACAATTTAATGTAGTAGTATGGCTATATAGCCATTATCCGGTAAAATGTTACCATCACCTAGCTTAACATACATATATTTATATATATTATGATGAGAGAGTCAAACTATGAACGAATGCTTTCAGTATTGAAATACATAATACAAAATATAATAACAAATAGTTGTTTTTAAGTCCATATTAAATATTGAATTAATAAATCATATTATTTATAAATTGTAAAATATTTAAACATAAAATTGAGTGTATCAAAAAACATGATATAATTTATTATAATTTAACTTAATGATTTTTGAATCATTTCATTGTTTTCATCATCATCATCATTAGCGCTATATATTGACAGTGATAAATTATCTTCATCATTATCATTTTGTTCTGTACGTTTGGTCCACTTTATCATTGTTTCAGGTGAACGATATAAAAATATAAGTTTTGCATATAGATCTTCTTCGAGAACATATTCGTTAAATTCACGTACCTTTTTGTTTTAGTTCATATATTTATTTGATTGGCAAATAAAATTGAAAATTTATAAATTAAAATACATTACCCACACCCACACACACACTAGAACAGAAACAATTATATATTATATTATATATATATTTACCAAATAAATATCATGACATAATTCAAGAATTTTATTAACATTTGGTAATTCTGTTAAAATTATATGATAATATGAACCGCCTAATATTTGACGAAATATTTTTGCAACAACAAAGATTAATGTAGAATATGCTCCAATAATACTGTAAATTATATATAACGATTATATAGCTACAACATACACAAATTGTATAATTGTTAATGTTATAGAATCAATAGAGAAATTATATAAAAATTTACCCGCGAGTTGTTAGCCAATTTATTTGCAACGGAAACAATTTATTACTAAATATATAAAATACTAAATGTTTTTTACAATTGATTTTCGGTAACTTTAAATGGATTTTTTCATAAAATTTATTTTGACAATTTTCTAAAATTTGCCACCACCAAATATTTTTATTATGCATTTCTCTATATAATTTTAATAATAAATTTTCATCTTGATTTAAATTTAATTGTGGCACTGCTTGAATTCGATTTTGAGTTGTCTATACACAAAATATTGTTATTTAGTTTTAATTTGCGAATTAGTAAATTAATTCTGTATGTTCGTTTGGATTTGGTGTCGCATACATTTATAACGTATAAACCATGAGTAGCTCAACATACCACACAAATACTTTATTAACGACATCACTATAACAACAGTAAAGTATTTTTCATCGTCCATTATGATGACTGTATCAACGACTAGAAGAAAATTTATCGCAAAATTCAACACATTCTGGTTAGCACATAGTTTTATTATAACAATTGCAACAAAACTCATCACATTTGATAGTAAATAAATGAATTATAGCACAGTTGTTTTGACACAATTGAAATTTACAAATCTACTTATGATTTATACGTTATTTGTATGGCCTAAATACCAGACTCATGCTATTTATATATACATAACATACCGCATGTGGGTGTATAACCATCAAGTATTCATAACAATTATTACATTAATATAAATTACCTTTAAAAATTTTGGAAATAGACGAGGTAATACAATAGGTTCTGTAGTTTTACCATTTAACATATCAGTAAGAGATGTTCTAGCTGCATTAGTTTCATCTAAATCAAATGATCGATCACCATAAATAGTGCCAGCCATTTTTTCATTATATGTTTTACGTGATGCTGAATATTTATAGCGGAATTTTAATGTAACATCTATAATAATAATAATAATAATAATAATAAATAGTATTTAAAAATCTTAAAAAAATTTGCCATCATAAATTATTATACTATTTAATAAATCCATTTTTAATCGTTCTAAATCGGGCGGCGTAATCATCCATAATGATGTTGAATTTGCACCTAATACAACCGCAGCTATATCATTGTATTCATAACTTGATAAAAATGTTAATGCTACACGATTTTTAGAATAAATTCCTTGTAATGCTGCCCAATTTTGTTCATTAAATCTATATAAGTATTTTTTTTTATTTTGTTAATTATTATTTACAAATACATTCAATGATATAAATTATATATATAACTTACTGATGAATATTACTAGATTGAGCACCCATTATATATAATGGTTCATAAGAACCAATTTTTAACGATACTTTTATTTCATATGGTATATTTGGTGCACCTACTGTATTACCTAATGCAAATAATGCTAATGGACCCCATACCAAAGCAATTATAGCAAATAAAAATGCACCACCCATTATATATTTTATAAATGAACCTTTAGCTTGACCCCTGGGTGCTGGGAATTTTTTTTCCATTTGTCGTGAACACTATATAAATTTAATAAAGTACAATCAACTTACAATTATAATACATTTTTTTTTTTTAATATGCATTCAATATTACCTTTAATTCATAAATATTTGCAAATATATCTTCCATTTTTAACCATTCAAATAATGGCATAGAAGAATCGGTCCATATCCAATCCATTAATGCACGTAATTCAAATAAAAATGGTGTTGCCATATAACTATAATACATATATAAATAGATAAATTATTAGAAGTTTATTTATAATCAATCGAAAAATTGATTAATATAACTTACACTTTAAATGCACCAAGATTAAGAATTGAAAATCCTTTTGTTAAACAATTACCTAAAATACGTCTTGGATAACCACAACGTATTTGATATGCCGAAAATAAGAAATAAAAACATTTTACAATATAATAAATTACCGGTGGTGCTGTTGCATTAAAACTCCTGTAATTTAATTAAAATTATATTATATTATTATACGTTTTTATATTTTTATATAAATTTTTTTTTGTACCTTTCACTAAACACGGGTACTAAGAAAAATAACCAAATATGCATTCCAATAACTGATATAAATTGGAAAACAATTTTACCAGCTAAATTTTTACGTAAATATAATGCACGATCAACAATTATAAATACAAATTGTAATAATAACATAAATAGAAATGCTAATGGTATTTTATTTTCGGTTAAATATGATGCAACACCGCCATCACCTTGAGTTGACTGTAAATATAAATAGTATAAGTATTCGAAAATAGTTATATTTTGTTAGAGAAAGATGCGTTTTTTTGTTGTTGTTATTATTTTAAAGGAAAAATATTTATAAATAAATAAATAGTAAATGTATAATTACTCCAAATGCAGTAAATCCAAAAAGTAATACAAAGAAATTTATAAAATCACATAAAAATATGTAAACATAAACATCGGCTGTTACACGATTTGTTTGTTTTAATAATTTTTTGAAAAATATTGTAAACGATGACAAATATTTTTTTGTTCTAAATAATATAAATTAAAATCATAGAATAAATAAATTTAATTGAATAATTTTATAAATAAATAAATGAATAAATATAAAAACTAACGATAAGGCTGCAACTTTTGGAAAATAATTTGATGTTTCTTCTTGTACATTGGAAACGTGTACCATTGTACCATTTTCTGGTCCATCATCACCGGGTTCAGTTTTTGTTAATGCCAATGTAAGATCACCTTGTTTTACAATAGTTTTTGGTAAACTGAGAAAGAAAGAAAAGAAAATGTTTTTTTATTTGTTAAAAATGTTTTTGAATTAATTTCTTCAAATAAATCGCATATTTGTTATAGAACAATTGTTTTCAAGGAATCAATATTTGAATAATTATAAATACACACAACAATACCACCACAATTTTATCATCACAAAAACCTGAAGCTCATATCAAATGGTTCAGAGATATGCTTAAACGATTCAATTGTAAAAATTATCAAATCTTTTATTTGACATTTTTAACAGGTATAATATGAAAAGATAATTTTCCGTTTGCCTATTCCAACATAAGCAAAATTCAACAAAAGTATTGTTCGTTCACATATTGAATTGAAAATAAAATCATTGCATCTTACACTTTGGAGGATCGTATAGAACAGTTAATTGGTGCACATCAATTTCTTATCTGAAGCAATCACTGATATTTCAGAAAAAACAAACGCAAATCTTTATATAATATACAATTTCACGCAGCCAGAAGATTACGATAACATTAACTCCTTCCTTATTGGAATATTTTAATAAATTGCACAGCAATTGCGATGGATGGGTTTGTGTCTTGGGTATATAGTATTATTTACGATAGATTTAATATTGTTTTTAATGGATCTGTACAATTGAATATGCTTATCAGGTTTAGTTTCCGCATTGTCGTATATACCTATAGCATGAATTCAGACATTTCCATTAAGAGAGGTCTTCTTTGGACTTATCCTTTTCGCTTGACTTCTTATTATGGTTATTTTCAGTCTATAACCTTGAATGGTAGACTGAATAATTACAAGTGATATAAAATTCTAATTAACATTCCCACATAAATTGTAAACTGAAAATTAACATTCGAAGATATAGACTTAATTATACAAACAATAAAATTTACCTATTATAACTTTTTTCATACATTAAATTATCATTCATTAATAAACAATCTGTACTTGAACTATTTGTTTTAAATTTACCATCGACTAAACGATTAAAATATTTTAGAACAATGTTCTTGAAATTAATAAATATTCCTTCTAGAAAATAGTGCAATTATAATTTTAATTATTTGAAATATACAAACACAAACACACACACACACAGACCCACAGTGTATTTTACCTTTTTCTTCGTTTATTGAAATATTTTCAGATATCGCATTTCTACTATTTCTATTCAAATTATTAGTTTAAAATTTTATAATATAATTATAAAACTAATAATATATGAAAATAAATAAATATTTTGTAATATTACTTACATAGTTTCAGTATTTTCAATTTTACGAACAGCATAAGTACCTTCAAGTTCTTCATCAGAACTTACCGTTTTCCATATACCCATTTGTTTTTGTACAAATCTAAATGGAATATTTATTATTATAAAATAAGTTTATTGTAATATTTGACACTAATATTTTATGATATTACCTATGAAAGAATACAACCAATAATAATGCTAAATCAAAATCAGCAAAATTTTGTCTTTTTTCAACACCAATTATACGAGCTGGTGCCAACGGTTGATTTGGTGTCAATTGAGATTCATTCCACCATAGTAAATTAAATTGACAAATTGATTTGATTAGAACGACAATCTAATGGAAAATGGTGGAAAAAAAAACCAATATTATAAAATCTTATCAAATTAATTAAACGCATAGGTTTTTTTTGTACTTGTGTATATGCAATAATTGTAACCCAAAATGTTTTTGATGGCCTCGGCACCGACAATGTTCCCCATAAAAATACCATTATTGGTATTGGTAATGCCAACAGGCTAGCTGATGCAACCTTAATATGATTAAATAAATTAATAAATAATAATCGTATATAGAAATTACAATAAAATTCGTAATAATTACCATATGAATAAATACAAATAAATAACATATTAAATCTGTATTTGATATCATTGCAAACCATATTGATGTAAATAATTCTGTTAAAATAGAATGTTCTTGTGAATAAAAATCATCATCCGTTTCTGATATATCTTTTTGACTGAAATAATTTCGAAAATTTATTATTTAAACTCTTACGTATAACTTTTTATTATATAATATTATTTACATAAAATAAGTTTATATATATTTGAGCAAACATTGAAAGCATAATAATTAGATACAAACATACTATTATTAAAACTATCTACTACTATACGAGCATTATAAATAAAATTAAATAGTAAAATTTTGATAGCCCATAATTCTATTTAAACAATAATTAATTATCTCTTTTGATGATTTTAATAGAAATTTAAAGCTTATTTTACAAAATTAATTACATGAAAACTTTTTAGTTAAATAAATAAATTATTATTAAAATTGGTAAAATAAAATAATTTGTATAGAAATAACTTTTACTTTACATACAGTAATATTTTTAGACATATTGTACAAGAAATATTTTGTTGGATTTGTGGGGGGAAGTTTAAAAATAAGTGACCATGGTACAATTTATTCTACATAATAATATAGGACACTTTAATAATCAACAGAAATCACTTTTGCAATGAGATTGTTTTTTCTTAGAATTAGTTATGGTACTCCATTTAGCTATATTTTTTAGGTGTCTTTTCTATTCTGCAAAATTTTTATATGTACCCGGGTCTAATGTAGCAAGATGTGCGTATTGATTCCGTAATTGCTTATAACTTATTCGATTAATAGTTGTTTATAATAATTTATTTATTTTGTAACCAAATCAATAATAGTTTATAATTAATATGTGGAGTGAAGTTAATTGTTATTTAGAGTCAAGGATAATTTTATAAGTTTTTTCCGATTCCCACTCTAGCGATTATCCTCTCCCTCCATATATTTACAATATGAACAAAAATGTTGCTTTTAAAAATATATTAAATTACATCTAAAAAAGTATATAGTGTGAAAAACTAAAATAATAATAATAATAAGAAACTGCTGCACATTAGCAATAAAGCATTTCGTTAATTTCCACTGAAATTTGATTAATTTATTAATTAATCAATCGTATTATTTTATAATTATATTTTAAATATTATCTTCAAAATATACACGGGATATAATTTCTTTTTTTTTTAATTATATACAATTAAATGAAAGCAAATATACACACAGGCACATTCGGACACACACACCCACAAACACAATACCTGTCTATATATTCAGAAGAAACATATTTTTGTATAGAATCATCTAATCCACGTTCCATGGACGGCGCCAAGATTCTTATCTCAGGCACCACACTTGTTCTGCGCCTATTGCATAAAAGCTTTACTATATAAATTCTATTGATCATTCTTTTTTTTTTTTTATAATTGTTTTAATTATTAATTTTAAATTTTATTTAAATATTAACACATTTATATTTATATTTAAATTTAATTTTTATATATATATTTTTTTTTTTTTTTTTTTTTTTAAATCCGTCTAATTTAATGGAAAACAGAAAAAACTAACAGCTGCGTTTTTTTTTTTTTCTTATATAATTAACAATAATTTTTAAAGAAAATAAAAATAAACCATTTACCATCGCGCAGATACTACTAAAGCCGAAAATTTTACAGTGTTATTAAACTTTTTAAATTTACACAAAAAATAATAATAATAATAAATATTATTTTTTTTTAATTACTTACGGATCTTCAACTGGTTTTGTATCTCGTGTTGAAAACATTGTTGGACGCAATAGATGAGCAATTGTTGTACTGCAAAAATTAAATAAATATAAATTAATATTTTACTATATGTGGGGGTGTTTATTTACATTGTAAATTGTGAATAAAGGACTAAAAATGTTAAATTGGAATAGACTTTAGCGGATATACATATATATTTATATAGACACCGGAAATGTTATAGATACACATTTTTACAAACTATTTTTCTAATCTATAATTCTATGTAATTATTATTTTATTTGTATGTACATTATATGAGATTTACCTTTGTTCACCTTTTTTCGACGTTGATTCCTCTTTAGTAATAGTATTATCATCATCATCATCATTTTCATTTATTTCTTTATCATCATCAGATGATATACGATGAGTTGAGGAACCAACACTACTACCATCATTTGACGTTTCACTAAATTTTGTACACGCATATTTAAAAAGCATTAAATTATAAATATAAAAACTATATATAAACAAAACAAATACGCTAAAAATGGGTATGGATTTAAAAAGTTTATCTGTCCATATAAATTAGATAAATTTTGGTAATCCCCCTATTCTTGTCGCAGACGAGACTGTGCGACTTTTAGTTACTATTCAAATTATTGTATTGATGTAAAACTTTGAGATCATTCATTATTTACATCAATTTTCCATTCCAGTAAATTATAAAAACATTTTTAAAATAGTAAATTTAAAAATTAAGTTTTTTTAAATCCATTTCTTAAATAATGTAAAAATTTGAAAAGACTTTATAATTATATACATCACGCAAAATCAACGCAGTGAACACCTGAAAATGTTGTCTTAGAAGGAAATACATTTAACACTTTACATGTTGTCGGTTTATATATTCAAGCATTAACGTTAAAATTGGAATTACATTTTTACAATCTACACAGAGTGGTGATTAATATGGAACAGTTAATATAATCAGAATAGCCAAAATGTAATAAAAATAGATTTTAACATATATGTGTAAAACCGCAATGTAACTTCGTTATGATGCATGGGAGATAAGGCATTTGATATGATGAGCAAAGCAACGCATATCTAGTGTATAATGTGACGGACAATCACCATGTTGGAATCAAAAATTGACGGCAACTCAGATGAATATGTGTTGAATAATTTTGTTTTTTATTTTTGGCTATCCTTATTCTATGGTCTCTAAGAGTTATTGAGCTATAGAGTGTTACGTTTCTGTAAAAAATAAAAAGCTTTATAAAACAGCAAAAATATATATATAGAAATTAGCCAATTGAAAAAATTACTATATTTTCTTTTTACTATAATGTGGAATTTTAAAAGATTCATTTTAATTAATTATTATTTACAAGAATTGAAAAGTTTCCGGAGTCGAGTTGATTGTATAGATGCGAGCCGCAATCCACCCCATAAATATCGTAATTATAATTTTTATTTTTAAAGAAATAACGTATACAATTCTTTAAACGACGCTGCTGCTGTTAAACGAAATTTATTCTATCGATTATTTGGTGAGATACAATTCAATCCAAAATTGATGGTTTTAACGTTCAGAAAAACCAAATGTATATGGTAACGACATAAAAAATGATTAGCTAAACTGAGATTATTTTGAAGAATAAAATGATTTTTAGCATACATTTTCAATCCGAAAACTTTTCCGTATATTATATTGATTGGTAAAAGCTTCATTTTTACAAGTAATTATAATTAAATAATTAATTATATTTTGGTATAAAAGCTTTTTCTCACTACGCAATTTTTCTATTTGTCTAATATAAATTTAATAAAAATATATACTCATTGAAATTATATTAAAATGCTGTACATACCCGCGTGATCGAAGTACTGACGGTAATGGTGTCCATACATTACCAGTTCCAAGTCTATGTCCTTGACCAAAATCTTTTTCCGACTATATATTTAATTATATAAACAACCGCAGCGGGCGCCATCCATCATACAAATAATAGAAAAAATGTTATTTAAATTATTGAATAATTTTTTATAATAAACAATATTACTTTTAATTCCTTTTTCTCTTTGGTTAAAACTCTTGTAACATAACGATAATTTCTTGATAATTTATATAATTTTAATGTTATCGATACAAGTACACCGGATAAAAATGCACGAATAAATGCCAAACCAGATACTTCGCCTGCGATATATTATTAAAAATATAAATACATATATTTATTAAAAACACATAACATATAATATATTGATTGATCAAAATATAAAAAGAAATTAATTGACCTTCATCATCGGATATTGAACTTGTTGGTTCTGATAAATCATCTTTAATTTGTTTATCAGTTGCATCTCGACTTGTGCCCGGCTGTTGACCATCCGGTTGTGTAAATTCTGTGCAAAATAAAAAGAGTTAGAAACAATTTAAACAATACAAACGTTTATTTCCCCCCAACCGCGTCATACACATACCATCATCTTTTTTTAATCCTGCTAAATCCTATATATTTATCCAAATGTAAAATAATAAATAAACCAAAAAATAATTGAATTAGAAATTAAATTTAAATTTTCTTAAATAAAATATAAAAAAGATCAATGGAATTTATTTTCATTTTAATTTTTATGTTTTAATTTTGTATTTTTTTTTTATTTTTATATTAAACATTCCATTGATCTTCGCCGCATTGAAATTTTATTTTATTGATATTTCAATAATAATTTTAAATAATTTTTTAATTTATCACAAAAATCGAGAAACTTTATAAATACTCTGAGGCCGGAAATAAAGTGAAATAGAAGAAAAAGTCTATCAAAATAATCCTCATTTGATGAAATACATTTATATTTTAAATTGCGATTATTAAAATAGTCTTTTGATATTGCCATCAACCTTGTCCTCACATTTTTTCTAATCGATTCAATATGTTATAGCAAAACATTTATACCCATCGATGGATAAAGAAGTCGCATGATATATGAGATGTGATGAATATGGAGTAATAATTGCAAACGATTCTTTAACTTTAATTAATAATTTGGACGAAATTCATTGTTGTCCGCGCTACAACACAACGATAATCGAAACCGTAAAAATAGCAAAATTCATAAATCTGCAATATTTTATTACCCATTAACGTTTATTGTAAGTTGGTTTGAAAAATTGATTAAAAAAAATAGATGATGGTCAAATGTTATCAACTTGTTTTCTATAATTTTTTTTCCACATTTTCATTGATGTGTTGATTTCAAATTTATTCACAACTACTTCACATTTAAAAATTTGTTTCACAAAACATTGATTTCATTTGTATACCATAAAATTTAGTTTGCAAACTCTTCAACATAATTTGTTTCCATTAAAAACAATCGTTTGGCGAATCAAAAAATTTGTTAGGTTGTGCATGTTTTCAAAATTGTTGTCAGCAACAGACATGCTGTCAATATGTTAATGTTTGGTTTTTACTATGCCTATACTATTGCCGGCGGTTATTATTAATCATTCGAGTATAGTATAGTTTAACTTATGGGGATAACGTATTGCGTATTTACAGAGGCGCGTCGTGTTGACAAAAAAATGTTCGAATTTCTTATAATAAAAAATGTGTAAAAATAAGAATATATTGAAAAACAAATGGTTTAAACATTCGCTACATTTTCCGGAAAATTGTCGTTTTTTTTTTCTTGTTTCTATTATAATTATACAAAATTTCAGTAGAGAAATTTTTGTAAATTGTTTCCAAGCGTTTTCAGTCAAATATAAGGTTGTCAAATATCTCCCTTCCGCCTTTTTGTCTTTTTAATTTCGCGGCTATGTACAAAGCGCTACAGAGCTCGTATCTGGCAACACTGTACATAATTTGAAAGCTCTTGACATAACAAACAAAACGACGCTATGTATGATTAGTTTGGATATTGCGTTCAACAGTTATAGACGTGTAAACATGGAGTTCACTAACGCCGAAATTCGCGCTATTTTAAAGTTTTCCTTCGTTAAAGGCAAATCCGCTAGAGAAACGTTCCGTGAGATTAATGGTGTTTTGGGGGATGGTACTCTATCACTTCGAACAGCGGAGGAATGGTTTCGACGATTCAGAGCCGGTGAAAACGACACCATGGATAAGCCAGCCGGCGGAAGACCTGTGACGACAAATACCGATCAAATCATGGAATACATCGAGTTAGACCGGCATGTGGCATCTCGTGACATCGCCCAGGAGATGGGAGTTAGTCACCAAACCATTTTAAACCATCTGCAGAAGGCTGGATACAAAAAAAAGCTTGATGTTTGGGTGCCACATGAATTAACAGTGAAAAATCTAATGGACCGAATTTCCATTTGCGAAATGCTGCTGAAACGGAACGAACTCGACCCATTCTTGAAGCGGATGGTGACTGGCGACGAAAAATGGATCACATACGACAATATCAAGCGAAAACGGTCGTGGTCGCAGGCCGGTGAATCGTCCCAAACAGTGGCCAAGCCGGGATTGACGGCCAGGAAGGTTTTGCTGTGTGTTTGGTGGGATTGGAAGGGAATCATCCACTATGAGCTGCTCCCATATGGCCAGACGCTTAATTCTACCATCTACTGCGAACAACTGGACCGCTTGAAGCAGGCGATCGACCAGAAGCGTCCAGAATTGGCCAAAAGGAAGGGTGTAGTGTTCCACCAGGACAACGCCAGACCACACACTTCGTTGATGACTCGTCAGAAGCTACGGGAGCTCGGATGGGAGGTTTTATCGCATCCACCATATAGCCCGGACATAGCGCCAAGTGATTATCACCTGTTCCTGTCCATGGCGAACGCCCTTGGTGGTGTAAAGTTGATCTCAAAAGAGGCTTGTGAAAAGTGGCTGTCCGAGTTCTTCGCAAATAAGGAGGGGGGCTTCTACGAGGGAAGTATTATGAAGTTGCAGTCTAGATGGAAACAGATTATCGAACAAAACGGCGCATATTTGAACTAAATCCGATTACTGTAACACTTTTTATAAAGCATTGAATAAAGAGCAAAAAGGCGGAAGGGAGATAGTTGACAACCTAATATATAGTCGATTTTCTATTTGATGCGATGCCATTCAAAATTATATATGGCACTTAATTTAAAAATAGATGACTTTCCGGAAAATTTAGTGACGTGTTTATAGCTTAATTTTGTTTTTTAACTTATTTTTACACCATCAGTCATTCGATTTTATTCAAACTTAAATATATTAGCGGTACTCTAAAGAATCTAAAGAATAATTATGTATTATTATTTGTAATTATTATTGAAATATCAATTGAAATATTTAATATTAATTAATTGTAACAAAATCTTTATAATGATTATATGTATATATGTGTGTATGTATGAGATAATTATATAATTTATATATGCAAATAAAGAAAAGAATAAACTATTGTGATATTATATTTGATATAATGAGTATAAAATAAAATAATAAAAATAAATAAAATTAAAAACCAAAACTAAAAAGGAAACATATCAAACACATAAACAATATTCACATTTTTATATAAATATATATAACAATATACAATTTACATACACAATATATGACTATCGATATATATAAATATAATACATATATTAACACGTTAATTGCCATGCCAGTCATATGTGTCTGACGCTAAAAAGTTCTACATGAGCCATGTTCAGACATATATGTCTGACGTACGCGATCTAATAAAGTTACCATGGCCCATGTGAAAATTTTTCTGATATTATCGTGGCGATTAACGTGTTAAAATTAAACATAATATATATATATTATGTATTATTATTATTATTATAATTAGTATTGTAAATAAACGAAATGGTAAATATTGTATTATTTATTATATAACAAACTATTTATAATTCAAATATATAATATATACATAAATATATATAGATTAGATATAGATATAGATATAGATATAGATATATATATAATTAATTATATTAGGACTCACAGAAATAATGATTTTATCGGCTGGTGTTATAGGTTCAGATACTGTTGATCTTGGATCTTTGGTAGTAGGTTCATGCTCTTCGGGTACGGATGAACGTCTTTGACTACGCTCAACTGAACTGTCAGAAGCTAATTTACGCCTCTGTTGTTTTAATTTTTGATCTAATACCTAATTTTTTTTTTGGTTTTTTGTTATTTTTTCATTATTTTTTTTTTTTTCAATTTTATAATATTTCGTCGTGTCGTCGTGTGTGTTGTTATTTTCCCGCGATGACAAAGGAATAAATAATCAAATGAAAAAAAAAAAACCATTTTTTGGATTTTCACACACAAACATAAACAATTATTAAATTATTATAAACAATACAATAAAAAAGAAAAAAAAAAAAAAAAACAAAAACAATAAATACATAAAAAAAAACCCCAATTTGTAAAATAAAATTATTAATTTTCATTTTAATATATGTGCGCAAATGGGGAAATGTATTAGCATTCAGCTTTTAATATCACTATTTTATTTTTTTCCTTCTTGTTGTAAGTCGAGTTGAAAGTATAGATTAAAATAAGGAAAAAAATAAAAATTGGGCGCTCACCGAAATAAATTTTCCAAAAAATGAACTTTTATGCCATCAAAAAGTGTTTGTTTTGGTTAAATAAAATTAGCAAATTTTAATCAATTTCCAACAATTCACATTGACGAGATTTTTAAAAACGCAAAAGATATGACCGATTTTCAATTTGATGTCAATGAAAATTCAAAATTTTACTGATACTTTTTTTTTCCTGAATACGCGTGATACGATTTTAAAAATCTCTTCCACATGAAACACATGAAATTTGATCAGAGATTCATTAATTCTGTAAACAAAAATGATTATCTGTTAAAATTATTCGTAATTAAAAAAGATGAATTTAATTTAGTCGTAATTTCAATTCGACTACAAAAATAGTGATATTATAATCTGAGAAAATTTTTTTCATGAGACGCGCGCCCTCCCCTCCTGAATGATTATTGTATGGTAAAGTGAATATTAAAAATATATTAAATGATATTTTACAAATCTTTTTTTTTAATTTTATGTAATATATGATGATAACGATATGGTGGTGTAAGATCGAAAGATTCCAAAAAACTGATACATTATACATTTATTAAAATTATATAATCAATGTGTTCGCATTTATTTAATCTACTACTACTTTAATTTAGTATCAGTTTTACAGAAACTTTTATTCTTACCTACGTAAATATAATAATTAATAAAAAAATGTTAAAATAACATATTACAAAAAG
The DNA here is from genome assembly GCA_910594885.2 of Bibio marci. Lineage (NCBI taxonomy): Eukaryota > Metazoa > Arthropoda > Insecta > Diptera > Bibionidae > Bibio > Bibio marci. Next base: position 42,136,444 of record OU343117.1, read on the forward strand.
AAATAGTTAAAAAATTAATAATATTAGCCAAAATTTGATTATTGTTTTTTTCCGGTTAAAATATTATTAATTGTTAAAAATATTAATATAATTCGCGACGATAATGATTGGATAAAATTCGAACAATTTTTTTTTTTCAATTACTCTATTTAATTAATTTTAATTTAACAAAAAAAATTGTCTGAATTTATTTATACCAACCAAAAAAATATGTATTAGTATAAAACTAGAAAAAAAATAACAACAAGCAAATAATATCGTATAAGAGGAAAAATAATTTTAAAACATTTCCGTATCTATATCCTTTTTATTCAAATATTTATATAATATTCACTTTGCCAATTATAAATTATATAATAATTCTTATATATATTATTTTCCTTCTCAAACACAAACCCCGTCAAAAAAAAAATGGATAAAACACTCTTGAAAATATAATAATAATAATAATAATTTAATTTATTTTAACTCTTTTCAAAATTTTAAAATTAACTCAGTTACAATATATCACTATAGTTTTCACTATGAATTACTTACGAATTGGAAGTATATAGACAATCGACTCTATCTTTTGAATGCATAAATGTGATTTTAAAAATAGCTTCTTTGAAATTCGGTTTGGATAAATTGTACGAGTAATTCATAAAAGTAAATTTTCCAGATAATGAAGTCTATTTATTTTATAAACCTAGTTTATTTGAAAAATATATAGTGATATTAAAAACTGATTACTATTTCCAACGTTTCGCCATCACTGACGTAATAATATAGGGGTTTATATATATCGAATGTTTTTGATAAGTATAAATTTTGAAATTTATTATAACATGCAATAAAAATATTGTTCAAAATTTAATGTGTGTGTCTGCGATTAGAAATTAAATTTTAAATATTTGTCCGGAAAATACTACGTTCGATATAGTTTTTTTGTTCTCATCAGAAACTTGAAATTATAAACAAATATCCCATTGGAACAAAGAAACTTGATACACCCACAATGTGATCGTATAATGTTTTCATGTGAACATACATAGAATAGGATTTATTTTTATCTTTCGGAATAACTATAATGACAGTCATAATAAATCGAAACGAAGATGAATTTTATTCAAATAAATAATAATTAAATATATCGAAATTCTTATAATTTTATAGAAATACTGAGTTTAAATAATTGACATCGCTGTACACACACAAACTAAATTTTACAAATAATTAAAATTACTAACTAATATAATCCCATAAATAATTATATTATAATTTTAATGGATACCCTCCTTACGTGCACACACACACACACACACATGCCATATTTAAATATTTATTGTGTGATCTGATATATTTCTGCGTGCCAATAAAATTTAATATTTTATTTATTTTTTTTGTGTGAAATGAGCCAAAATAAATTAAATATTAAAAATAAAAAAACCCTTACCACCCTCACTCACTATACCCCCCCAACCGCCGAAAGAATAAACACATAATTTAAATTTTACAAATATTACCTGATCAATTGTCATACGATTTGATAATCGTTTTATTGGTAATGTATCTTCAACGGATGCCGATGGTCGTTGATGAATTAAATCTAATTCAACTTTTTCATCTAAATCTTCAAATAAATAATAATCTCCCGATCGTACAGCTAAAAGAATTTAGTGGAAAAAATAAAAAGAAGAAAAAAGTAACAATTAATTAATTAATTTTTATTAAACAAATATTAAAGGTTTAATTTTTTTTTTTTTTTAATAATATTTACAGAAGAAAAGGGATTTTTTTTTTAAAGCCATTAATTTTTAAAAATAAGTGTTAACAAAAAAATTTAGTGCGTTTTTTTTGATTTTTTTTACTACTTTTTGTTATTTATATTAGTGCATTTTTTTTTTATAATTATTTAAGAATTAAAATATTTTACATTATTTATTTATTTAGTTATTACACATTTATTAATTAAATTAATATTTTTTCTGCTATTTTCACAACATTTTTTATTTTACGCTTTCTCTCACTGATGCCGTTCCTCCTCACACGCTAGTCGCATTTTCATATGAAATATATTCTAATCTAACAACAATATTTATGTATTTATTTAAAGCCAATTTTTATGTACGCAATCAATAATTTACAATAAGTACCATTTAATTATTAAATAATTTAAAAAAAAATTTTTGTATAACCTTCAAATCGCCAATAATGCATTAATCGAATATACCAATTTGACGTTTTTCCTCCATTCATTGGTCGTTCATTATTTGTATCAACAATTGCTTTAAGAGAATATTATATTTTGCATTTGTATATATAATTTGTATATATAATAATTATAACTTAAAAATAAATATATACAAATTGTTATATTATTTTTAATTCCACATATTTTATATCATATATGTTTTGTGTATATTTATAATGAATATTGTTGTATGATGTAATTATATTATGTATATGGACAATATAAGATAGAGATAGAGATTATGAAATGGGACACACACAAACTCGACTGTACATTAGGCAATAAAATTTGTATATGAAATTATAAAAAGAAAAAAAAATGAAAATGATCACTATTATGGGGGTGGTAAACTTAATTTTAAAATAAGATTAGTTCACATATATATCCATTTTTGAACACGTTGAGCACACTTTTAAAATTCGTCATTTGTGTCAACGTGCAGTTAACCGATAATATTTCTGCATATGTCGTATGATTAAAAAAAATATAGACTTTACACAATGTTGGTTGTTACATTTATACGTGATAGTTTAATGATAGTTGTAGAAATCTACTCAAAATAATTATATAATTATCCATCTAAAATTTCTATATACTCTTTCAATATAACCATATTTTTAGACGAGGTATAGGATAAAATAAAATTGTCGTAATGAAAATGATGTCTATAAAAAAAAACATAAAATATACACATTTTTGAATGAATCTAATGAAATATAACCAAAAACCAAATATAATAGGAGGTGTTAGCTGTAGAGTAAAGATATAGACTTAATTAAATAACGCAGACAACTTACAATATATTCATATATGTATTTGTTTGTATTAAATTATATTTTTATGTTTAAACTTTCCAAACTTTCCACATTAAAAATAGTAAACATATGAATAAAATTTGATATTATTTGATACAAAGAAATAAATATTATCTATAATTTGTCTGCGAAATCAATTACAAATGAATTATATGGAGGGTAAAAAAATACACTTGCAAAAAGCTTAACTATATAAGCTTTTATTTTCCTTCACCATTCCCATCCCATACCAAAACGAGCCTTTTTTTATATTAGTCATAAAAGCAAAAACAACCCGATGTTATAATTATGGTAAAATACAAAAAACCAATAATATAAAAATAATACATAATTTTTGTATTACCATTAGGGTGACTGGGAAGCCGTTTTAAAGGTTTCTTCGGTTTATCATCTGTAAGAAAAATAATTAAATTGACATTTTTTTTTTTTTTTTGATATAAGCAGTAAAATAAAATTTTAAAATAAATATAAGTCGCCTTAAAACATAAAAAAACTAATAGAATAATTAAATAGAAATTAAGAAAAAAAATTGTGTTTTTACACGCATTTATTAATAAAATGGTGGGTGGAGTGGTGATAATAATGTTGAAAAATAAAATTATTTTGCTGCAGAAATTTCTATATTTCTTTATTTATTTTATTATTAAAATAATATGATAGATATTTACAAATAATTTAAAAATTATTTCTAATTATTCTCGCTGCCTCTTCACAAAACAAATTCACTTCATTTTAATTGTACTGCCGAAACAATTAGAAAATATACATTACCAAATTGAAGTATCCGGTTCGATTGTGATAAAAGATACTATAAGAAAAAAAATTTTTATATATAATTGTTTATTGTATTTTACAATGCTAACAACATGCAATCTTGCTAATCATTCTGCTTTTATTGATATTTGAATAACTAACATATTTATGTATTTGTATATACAATTTGTCTTTTTTCTCTCTTTTTGCATCATATGTGTAATAAATAATAATAATAATAATAATAATAATAATAATAATAATAATAATAATAATAATAATTATATACAAAACATTTTTATACAATTGAAAATTATAATCATAAAATAAAAAAAAACTAATAATATATGTATAATATCCATATGTACATTCTTGATGTGATAGAGGTGATCGATCTATTTCGGAAAAACATAATGATTCACGATAACAAAATTCGCCGACAGGACCCCAACTATATGGTCGATTACGACCAGTTCTTGTTGACATTTCATCATCATCATCATGTACCCAAGATGCATAACTATATCGTCGTCTACCTTGTAGATTTCCAATACCACCGCCACCACCACCACCACCACCACCATCATCATCACGATTATTTAATGATATACCCATACTTGATTGTCGTCGATGACTTGGCCGCCGACGTAATCTTATTTCAACACCTTCTATATCCTAAAATATAATACGTATCATATTTAAACGACGTTCCAATACAATTAAATAAAATTATATATTTTAAAATTTACAGTTGTTGGATTTAAATTATAAGAAAGTGGACGACTTTGACGACCTCCAATTATATCACCTTGATCGGTCCAAGATACTGTATTTAAACTGGATTGTCTACGATGTTGTCGTAAATGAACACCGGGTTGTAATGTATTAATAATTGTTGCTGAAGTACCCGTTGTTGTTGAGGTTGTTGTTATTGTTGTGGTTGGGACTGTATTTATCGTTGTTGTTACCATAGAAGTTTGTTGTGGTTGTTGTTGTAAAATTACCGTATTCGTTTGTGTGCTTTGTTCACGTGAATCCTATAAATACCAAAAAATATTTAATACCTAAATAATTGATACGATGAAATGTGATGATAATCTTACACCAGGTACAGGAGAGAATACTGGATATGATTCATCTGAACTTTGCATATGAGGCATAAGTTCAGAACCGGGCGGAGAACCAAATGATAAACGTTGTGGTTCTAAATAACCATCTAATGATACTGTTAAAATTGCTGAACTTGGTGATATTGCCTATATAGAGAGATATATATATATATATATATATATATTTGTTTCCGGAAATAAATTTAGAATAATATCAGAAAAAAATTATGTTTGTTTTGTTACTTGTGTGGTCAAGATTGATCCACCAGCAAATGGCGTTAATGCACCTAAATCAGATGGTAAATCTGATGCTACTTCGCCAGCAACCTCATCTTCAATTGGTGTATGATAACCGGCACATGATGATAAACTTGTTGTACGTGCTAATGGTGCTGAGCCCTCTGCAAAAGCATATATATATATATATATCGTATATATGCATAGTAAAAAGGCCATATATATACTAACATTGAGAGTATTATCAATAGATCACTTAAAAAATCATTTTAATACATATATACTTACCAACAAAAATCAAAATATATAAATAATAATAATAATTAAATCATTCAACTATAAACTGAAAAACACACTATTTAATAAAATAATAAAATTATAATTGCACATAATCAACTACCCGATAATAATTCCATTACATCATAAATCACAAAAAATCACTAGTGATTAACATAATAAAGTTACGATATACGCGTTGATAATAATATTAATAATAATACTCGTAATAATAATAAAGTGTAAAATTAATACAATTTAATATTTCTAATGCGGAAGAAATAAAAGTAGCATACCTTGAAAATGAGTTTTTGGTTGCATAACAGATGGTTGAAATTTTTGTTGATTTGCCTTTATTCTATCCATTTTTTGTTTAATTTTATGCAATATTTCTTCTTCACGTTGTGCTTGCAATTTTACTTGTTTTTTACGTAATTGTTCAATCAGTTCAGCTCCTCTGAAAAACAATATAACAAGAACATGCATAAATTATAATATAAATAAAAACTAAGTATACAGTCAGTGGTTTTCCTTATAAGTAAACTAGTATTATATACTGGAAAGTAAAACTAAATAATATTATTCAAATATGTAATTTACCTTGACGCCAATATTGTACTTGCTTTAGCTTCATTTATTATATGACAAAAATAATAACTTTGGAATAATCGTAATTGTATTAATAAAAATCCAAAACAAATACCATCCCAAACTAAACCAATATCTTCTTTTGGTACATTACAATCTTTTAACTAAATAATAGAATATAATAAATAAATGATATAAAAAAATTAATTTTCAATTTCAATTCAACGAATTTTCCACCTTCGCATATTTACCAAATATGAATCATCATCTATTTTATTAAATTTTCGAATACAACATACACCAAACAATTGAATGGCCCAACACATTTTCTGTAGTTCTTGTATAAATATGCATCCAGGTATTTGAAATATAGTTTTACATGTTATAACAAATATATTATAGCCCAATAAATAACGCCACCTGAAAACATTTCGTTCAGTATGATTTCCGATACAATAAATTATAGACAGCCGAAAAAAGAAAAAAAAACTACTAACCATTTTAATATAACATTAATTGGACGTAAATAAAATTCAGCACCTTGCCATAAAAATATAAATGAACCAATTAAATAACCAATTGAAAATATATTAACACGATTTGTTCCCGTCAAAAATACAATGGCTAATGCAAACCAATATAAACCTAATAAAATACCACATTTTATTATATCTAACCAATTTCTTGTTAGTGTTATAAAATCATGGCTTATTATCGGTACTTTTCCCAAATTATTAATATCTTCAACAACCGATTTATTACTACCACCCGGAAATTCGGAACCACTATCTTCATATCGTTTTTCAATACGAAACACTAACAATTGTCGACACGTAAATAATAACAATAAGAAATCTAATAATAATTTATTAGATTGTGTTCTTAATTTGAAATCGGGTAACCAAGCCCATTCTTGTAAATGCCTTAATATTACAGTACTCCAATTATAATCTATTAAGGAAAAATAGTATATTTAAATTTAATTATTATACACAACAATAAGGAATATTTACCAAAACAAAGTGATGGCGGTAATCCAACAACAACAATATATTGTATTAATAAAAATATTACAATAAACCATTTAAATAGCGGCCATATACGTGCTTTTGTTTCACGCGACACAATAAATAATACACATAACCAAATTGCATAAAATAATGCAATAATATCCATTCGTGTACCAATTAATGCAATTATCATCATTAGCGTAATCTATTCGTTGAGACGAGATAAAAAATAATATTAATTTATAATTAATTGGAATTGGTTATACAATTATTCAACTATTTATTACTTCAATTCCAAATTTATAAAATGCAAAATTAAATAAATATTTGATCATGTGGGGTAAATCTTTATCGGCCTCTTGACGTGTAACTCGTGGAAATATAATTTTGGGTCGTGTCATTGGTTTTCCATTTATATAACTGTAAATATTATTAAATATAGATTTATATTGTTTGTATGATTACGTCTGTCGCAACACCACAAACGTTAAACTAAATAACGATAATTTATTTATTAACATTTAGATCAATAGAATCGTCTCATTTTGGTGCAATATTTTTAAAGTTATCCATTCCGTCGAACATGTTTGAATAGTGTTAAATTTAATTAAGAAATTTAACACATAGTATACAGTAGTTTATCGCAACTTCTGCATTTATTGATGGTATACTCTTTATGTTTTATGGCGATTGTATGTAAATGGGTATTGTTAAAAATATATATTATCGTTGGCATTATTAGTTTAACATTTATCGTTGTGTCAGTTTAATGCGGTAATATGCATTGATGCATTGATAAAAACTTCACTCATTATATTTACCGATTTTTTTTCTGTCTAAACAATATAAGTGCATGTAATGTTGTGATGAAAATATATGCAAAATATCCACGCAATAATGTGGCCAATGTTTGCTGATTATCATAATCAATTTTTCGAAAACCAACCCAATCGGCATCGTTAAAAGTTGTGTTTGCCATAGTTACATTTGTTGTTATGCTGACATTAGATGTAATGGTTTCATTAACAATCGTTTCCTTAATTGTAAAAAAGAAATAAAATTAATTTATTATTCTTTGATAAAAGCCTATAATAATATTCATCTTACATTACACGAATAATCAAATTGATTATGATGAATATATTGAATTTGATAAATCATTTTCAATAACAATAAAATACCAATAACAATTGACAAAATTCGACTAAATATTGTTTGTATATTAGTTCGAGCTGTAACAGCAAATGTTGCTAATAATATTAATGAAACATGTATTACAGATACCTATAAAATATAATAAATAAATAAATAATATAATTCAAATTATAATTAATTATAATTAATTAATAAATATATAAATTACTTCTTTCATTCCAAGGAAAAATCCAATTAATAAAATAACTTTTATTAAATGTATTTCAAGAAATACCCATATTATTTCAATAACCCATTTTGTTTCATTATATAATGCAGATATAAAAGCAATTACCTAAATTTAATAGTAATAGAAAAAAAAAATAATAATTAAAATTTCTAATTACACATAAAATTCATCACCAACTAATGTAATTAATTCGGTGTGAACAGTTTGATCTTTTATTTCTAACTCCTGTTCCATTTTCTGTACATTATACCATTTAAAAAATATGGAATTCCAATCTTTGCGTTTAAAGAAATATAACAATTTTTTTCACTTACATCTTTTGATGTTATTTTTTTAATATCCGAAAATTTAAAATGTTTGCTATTGGATTTTGTTTTAGTTTCTTCTAATGAATTATCGGGTTCTAACGTTCCATAATTAATACTTGATGGTTGTTGTATAGTACTTTCACTATTTTCTCTATATATAAATAAAATTATAATAAATAAATTAATTTTTGTTATAAATGGAAATAAAATCCATAATAAATTTGTTCAAAATTTACCGTCTTCTTACACCCAATGGTAAATTAAATATTTCCAAATATTTTTTATGAAAATATTGTAGTTGTACAACGGTTATAATTACAACAAAAGTTGGACTTACTAAATGTAAAAATAAATCTTTGGTTTCATATTGTTCCAGACCAATGTCATGTTGTCTATAATTATTTTAATGTTAATATATTATTATTATTATTATTATTATTGTATTGTGTAAATAGTATAAAATAATTCTTACAATGTTTCTTGTATTCCTGTATAATTTGCCCAATATTCATCAAATTTATCAAATTGATATGTATAAATCATAATTAATGTTAACATAGCATAACCAATAACAATAACTAAAAATGGATACATGATACGTTTCCAAATGCGCCAAGAAAACTGATAACAATAAATAAAAAAAAACAATTTATAATAATATTGATAAAAAAAAACATGGAGAAAAACAAAAAAAAATTAAAAATATATTATTACCTGGAAAGTTATTAAAAATATTAAAAATAATGCCATATATGTAATTCGAAATGCTGTCATTTGTTTACCATAAATTGCACATAAAAATAATGCCAACATAACAATCCATATCCATAATTGTACTAATAAAGATTTTAATAATGCACCAGCCTTCATCATTAATTTGGATTTTTTCTCTTCTAATTTTGGTCCTAAATCGGTTGTGGCCGCACTCACCGTCACTTGAAATGGTGCCGCCAAATGAGCTAATGTTGATGTTTGTCTTTGTAATTTTACTTCATGTGTCATTTGTCGTAATGTTATCCAGAATATCATTGTAAACACTGATTTTAATAGTAATGGACCACACGGAAATTCATCGTAACGTACAAAACCAATTTGTGATAATTTTATGCCTTGCATCTATTTAATTACACAAAAATATATTAATATATTAATTTAACACAAGTAACATTTAACAAATTTTTAATTTACATCAGTTTTTGATGGTAATTCATCTTCTGTTAAATCCATTCCATAGATGTATTGGGCTAATAACAAAAATTCAGCATAAATTACAATAAATGGACAACATCGTAACATATTTTTTCTTTGATTTGGTATAATCCATAATAAATTGGCCCATAATAAAAATACAAATGTTAACCAACTATGATATACAATACTCCATACCTATGATAAAAATAATAAATTAATATAAATAATTAAATGTTTTAACAATAATAATAATAACAATAATAAAAACATTTACTTACCATCATTGTAATATTTGTTAATATATAACTATTTTTGAATATAAATTCACCAAATTGTCCAATGCCAAAATAAATATGTTCAAGTATGGTTGGTGATAAATCTTCTTCTGTGGAAGGAACTCCGTCTCCTTAGTATTTTTCATATTTAATGTTTTAAAAAATGATTACATTTACATAAAATATAAAACACATATAGCCAATGATAATGATGTAGTATTTATTACATATATAAAGAAGAGATTAGAAATGAATTATGTGTTTATATGGTATCGGTATATATATTACAAATGCATATAAATTGAAGATTAGATCATATATAGGATGAAGTCTAATTATACTGTAACCATTCCCTTTTTGATGAAATACGTTTACATTAGTTTTTCAAACGTCGTTATAACTTAAAAATGATTGCACATTGTAATTATATAAATGAGATTCATTGCGACTTGTATAGAAAATAATGTTGCGTGCTTATGTTAAATGAATTTTGAAAATGATTTTAAAAAATGTTGAATTGAATTGAAATACAAAAAAGAAAAACATTGAAATGTGTATAAAAAGTTAAACCCAAAAAAGTGCATATAGTGCAATTTATATAAATATTTTACACATAATAACTATATTTATTATATTTTGTATGTAAATTTAATCATTAACATTAATGCATTAAACTACAAGAAAAAGAACTGTTTTTCTGTTTTTATATGCGGAAATATTCAATTGTACATGTCCATCTGTGTGCATTTAATGACCGCCGCCGCTCTGTTGTCTACATTTCCATTGAACAATTTTGTAATTTTTAATTTTCGTATGTATCCTATTTACAACACCAGCTATAGATGATGCAGATATTGGCACTTTAACATATTCATAAGAATATTCTGATTGATTTATACCGCGAAAGGCATATTTATTATATGGGTCATATAAAATTTATTTAGTAAATTCTTAGAATACCAAATTATTTACCGACATACAATACAGAATCATTTTGGGCGAGAAGGAAAAAGTGTTTGGCTTAAGAAAAATCAATTTCATGTTGTAATTTGTTTCATCTTTGGTTGACGCCTTACCTAATGAATTGGTAAGTTTTTACATAAGCGACGGCGAATGAATGCAAACAATTAATATTTATATTTATAATTTTGTCCATTATAAAATACAAAAAAACATAAATGAAAATACACTGCTATTAGAGAACTTTAGCCCAAGATAGATTTTTTTTTTTACAACACAAAAATATAATAATTCATTAAAAAAATATTACTATTCATTTCTTACCCGGAATTTCTTCTAATGGTATTCCATCAGCATCCTCCATCGGAACCGAACTTTTCTTTTGAAATTGTTTAAATGTTTTTAATTTTTTCATACTTCTTCGCATTAACTAAATATTTATTAAATTTTAAATAACAAAAATTAATCCATAATAAAATTTATATTAATTATAAATATTTACAAAATTCACTTATATAAAATTAATAAATATTATATTACAAGGTAAAAAAAAAAAAGCACACACATAAAAAGCCACAATAATTATTAAATATTTAAAAATTAAAATTTATAAAATTAAATAGATTTCTAATTAAAAAAAAAAAAAAATAAATAAATAAATAAATAAATAAATTAATTAATAAAAAATATATATATTTTCTCAAAACATTAAATATTTCTACGATCGCAGGCGCGCGCGCGGGTCGCCACACAAACGTTTCGCTTCAAGACATACAAAATAATATATAATAATTAAAAAAAACTATATAAATAATATACAAATAAAAATAAAACCCATTAAAATACGTACAGGAGTTCGTTCATTAGGTTCTGAAGGAGTATCACATTGTTCAAGTTCCTATACATAAAATAATACCAAAATGCATAGAAGCAAAAAAAAAAAAAATTAAAATAAAATAAATGAAAATAACTGACCAAAATAATAAAAAATAAAAAATTAATAAATAACAAAATTAAATATTGATAAAATAAATTATTTATTTTATTAATGTTAACAAAATTATATATTTTTCAAATACACCCACCCATTCAAATAAAATATACGAATTTGAATTACGCCGCGCGATAACGATATAAAACACACAATGAAAACATTTTTTTTCATGCATTAATAATTTAATTGTTGCGCAAGGATTTGTTTTTATTTTTTCTAAAGGATGTTAAAAATTTATTTTTATAAAAATCTCGTGAATATACGCGATTATTAAATTGTTAGTAAATTATTAGATATTATATATTCCCCTTTATGTTGTTTACAAAAATAAAAACCGATGTTTCTTGTAATTCTCCAGAACCAAATTTTTCTTGAATTATTTGCCACATTTTTAATAAATTAAAATATTAATTTAAAAGTTGCAGTAAAAAAAAAAAAATAAGAAAACCAAAAAAACATGCGTCCTCTCTATAAACAACGTGCATATATATATATACAAGATCAAATGATCATTTGCAAATATGTAACAAATAAAGAAAAATAAAACACTATACACATCAATTTCTTACTCGAACTTTATCGGCCGCACCATGCCATGTTTCTCTAGCTATTTTTTTACGAACCGTTGGTGGTTGTTTTTTCATTCTCAGTGAAACCTGTTGCGTTATACTACGTTGTGTACCATTTTCTAATTGTATAAATGCACCGCCACTTTTTCTACCTAATGGCTTTTTTTATTTGGTTAATATTTGTTTTACACGCACACACGCACAACCGTTTAGCAAGATCATAAAGGTTTTAAAGAATTGGTTAGAAATTGTTAGTAAATTTTGTTAGTATAATTTTTTTATTAATTAGAAAGGAAATAGATAGAACAAATGTACCGTTAAAATAAGAATATATTTACAGGAAGGCATACTTTTTTTTTTGTTGTTGTTGTTAGTAAATGCATTTAGATTCAATTTTGTATTAATATAACTATAATTATATAGTGTAAAATAATTAAAGAATAATATGTTTTTTATATACCTTTGCATTTAATAAAAATCCAGATATTATTGCTAATGTATAATAACATAATAATATAGCCACAGGATTTAAATATGAATCAGCCTGTACATTATCATTAAAATTAACATAACGTATGTCATTATTAGGTGCACTACAATTTGATATTACCAATTCACTAAAACCCAAAAATCTAAAAGAAGTAAAAAACAAAAAAATTAATTATTTAAAATAATTGTTTTTTTTTTTCTATTAATAATTAAATATACGAAAATTTCTATTATAAACAATTAGTAAATGTGAGCATTGTTTAAAGATCCATTATCCCAAATAATTATTGATTCTGATCTAAATAAAAATCTATACTCTGTTCAATTCCCTCAAACCACCCACTCAAATTGAATACATTTATTAACAACATAATATCCTAATTCAGAAATGTGATCATTAAAACTGTTACTGGATATTAATTGTGACACATTAAACGTTCTGTTTCTGTAATTTGGTTAGTAAAAATGTACCAGTTACATTGAAATTCATTCATTCAGGGAACTTAATTACTAAAAAAAAAAAAAATCTCAGTAGAACTAAATGACAATTTTTATTTGTTGCATTTTTAAAACATTTACCTTATGATAGTATTATTTGGTAATAAATATTCTTGTGGCCATGGTGTTTGATAACTTAAAAATGCTATTATATGGACGGCTAAAAATACTAATAATATACGACATACAATTGCAAAACCTCTAAAATGTTTAAAAAATCAAAAATTATTATATTTAAATATTTTTGAATTATAATTATAACAATAAAATGCCATAAATAAAAAAAATAATACTTTTCCAGTTCTTTAAAACATGCCCACCAAGTAGCGGCGCCTAAAAATACTAAAAAATAAATACCACCCGGTACCGATGGACGTAATACGGCTGCTAATAATAATGTTATCATAGCTATGATTACACCTAATTTACGTAAAAATACGAAATTTTCTGGTGTATAACCTTCTTCAAAATTATATATTTGTATAATTTCATTTTGTTCAGATCCTTCAATATCAACACCACCACCAGCAGCATTATTATTATTAGTATTATTACTACCGCTTCCAATAGCTATTTTTCTTAATACTATAAAAATTATTATTGACATTAGTAATAGTAAAACATCCGGCAAACACCATTCTAATATTGTATATATACTAGAAAAAGAAAAAAAAACGTTTACAATTAATTTACAATTATCATTTTTTTTTAAATTCGAATAATATAAATAATTAACTTACGAAAAATTATCCGTAAATTTGATTAAACCAATATGTCGAAATAAAATTTCTAAAAATTCACATTTTCCAAGAAATTGATCGCCTAATGTTATTAAAACTATTTGAAATGCAATTTGTAATAAAACTACAATTGTTGATAGCACAATTGTTAATATAAAATAATATCCAGTATGTCCACGTATTGTTTTTATATTTGCAATTGGTACAAATGGTAAATAAAATAATAGTAATAAATATGGTAATGATAATAGCACGGGTCGAAATAGAATACCTAAATTATATAAATAAAAATAAATATAGAATTAATAAAATTTAATGATACTAAAAATAAATAATATTAATTATTTCAATCAATTATTATTAGAAATATTTTTCTTTTATTTTCAGAACTTTAAAATGAAATACCAAAAAACTATATGGATTTTCTATAATTACAACTGATGAAAGTGAGTGTGTGTTTTAAGTGGTTTTATTTATAAGAAAATATGTGTGATTGCACATATATATATACAGAGATATTCATTAATCTGCTGATGGCTCTTCCGTACTCGTACCGTTCCTTGCCGCCTATTGTTGTATTTGTTGTGGGTAAGTTTATTTTTTTTTATTGAATTTTAATTATATTTTTCTATATATAAATTATATTTGATTTGAATAATACGCGTATACTGAAGTCGTTAAAAATTAATGTATTATAGGAATTCACACAATACTTTATTACACAAAATTATCAAAAGCATACACATTTTTTATAAGGACGAAATTTTTTATCCTTGCTCATTTTATTATAATTATGAAATTGTTTGAATATATTATCGGTATCGAGTGTTTTTAAAGGTTATCAAATATAGCTCTTACTTTTTCGATTATGTATTGTATTGTGTTACTCATTTTAATCTCAATGAAAATTGTTATATAAATTAAAAATTCTGTAAATTTGATAGAAGGAAATATTTTTCGGGATATTAACTACTTTCTTCTACATTATATATCTGCGTATTTAACTGTATATTTTGTATAGCATTTTAAGAGGTCAATATTAATCAAAAAAATTATATTATATTAAATGAAAAAGGGATAAGTTTCCGGTATAAAAACCTATACAACAAAATCAATTAAAATTAATTTATAAATTATATTATTATATGTAAAAATAAAAAGCATATGTATTTCAGCAACATGTCACTTATAAATACGTTAAATTTAAATCCATTTTTTATGATTATTTTTTTAAAATTATATTTCTATATTGTGACATTATCTACATTACAAATCAGTGATAGGTTAAACCGAAAAATATGTATATATATAAAAAAAAATAAATGGGTTTGGAATAATATATATTTTTGATATAATCTTATGGTAGAATAAAAAAATATATGCAGTAGATGAATTTTGTATATATGGAATTTGTATAACTAATATTATTATAACATTTTTAATATATAACATTAGAAGTTATTCTATAAACATATATATTGTATTAACTGTGTGCTATAATTTATATGGTTACTAGTATATTATTGTTACAATAGTTTCGGGCATCATCTGTGACATGTAGAAATCTTATCGGATATTAAATGTAGACTTTGCGGATGGTATTGACAAGGAGAAGGTTGTGGCAAACGCCGTATATCAATGCTTTGACAAGCACAAAAGATTTCATTTCCCGGAAATTAATTAATTTCCGTAAATATATATACCATTTTTTATTTATACTTTAAAACATTTTATTTCGCAACTTGATTTACTATTATTATTCTCTACAGGAAACTTTTATTTATATGTACATATGGATACTAATCACTTATACGTTTATACTATACACTATACAAATATATATATATATATATAATAAAAGTAGTATATTCCTTTGTTAAATGTGTTAACACCGTGATAAACCTCAGTTGACCCTCAAGGGACGCACCTTAAACTTTGCGTACAAAATATGTCATTATCATATATAGTCTATCTATATATATATTTATACACATTTTTACTATATATATATATGGTATACGCGAGTATATTATTATTTAGGTTAAGGGAATAAATACAAGAAATTTATACCACAAAACAAAAATATTATATATATACGATTATGTGCTATCACACAATTTGTTAAAAAAAAATAAATAAATAAAATAATAAAATTAGGTTGGTTAGGTTTTATCATGTCTTATGGATTTGGACACCAATTTTAAACATAGTTAAATAATATACGTATAGTGTGCACGGACGTCTCGTGAAAAGAATGGAGTAAGACAGGTTAAAAGTAGATTAGATTATGGAAATAATTTAAAATTAAAATCTATCATACAACACTCATAACTCATTACATTTTAAAAACATTAAAATTTTATCTGAAAGGTGCTTGATCTTGGCATACATTCTAATATATAGAGAATTACAGAAATACATTTAATGAGCTATTTTCGTTTAAGTATGTTTAAAAATTTGAAAAGAAATCTGTTATATAAAATACAATGTCACGTAGAAAAATAATAATATAATAATTAGTCAACTTCACCAATTCGATTGACAATTATCGAAAGATAGGTTTTTTCTTATTTACCATTGAATTTTTTCTGATAATTTTATAAGACCCCCTCCAATTGTTTTAATCGATGCAGAATACATCCTAACTTTACACAAATACATTCTAAGATTCTAATACTTTAAAAGTTTAAAACAATTCAAGAAATCAAAATAAGTATAGATGAATCGATAAAATTGATTGACTCAAAAGTAGACATAACGTTTTATCAACATCGACCTGAAAGATGATTCTATAAAATGTGATGAGAAAATATATTAATTGATATTTTTGAAATAAGAGAATACAAAAAAAAAAATCAGAATTAATTGTACACGTGATACACGATATATAAATAATTAATTAGTATATAATTCTATAATTTAATCCAGCAAATAAATACACAATTTCCGCGACAATATTCACAATAACAAATAATACATTATATAAATATAGCCTAAAAAAAAAAAAACGAACCAAATGCAGATCAATTAATTTGACCCACAAGATATCTTTCTTTCTGAAATATTTGTTCATATGCGGCAGTGCAGTATATATATTATTATCAACTATATAGAGAAACATTGATTTTGTTTTCCCTCGCCATAACCAAATGCAATGACAAAACACATATTGTCTGCGCGTATATACATAAATATATATATGATGTCATAACTTAAGATTAATTAAGTTAATTTTATATATTGTGTGTGTATAGCTATATGATTCTGTTTTTTGTAACGAGCAGCAGCTGCATATGATAATGATTTCATTCGATTTCAGTGCTACAGATGCTACACAAGCATCTATAGTATATACAAAACTTTCCGGATCATCTCTATTATTGAAATAATCATTTTTTAACAGTCAACACAAACAGTCTTTACAAGTTGCATTCGATAGAGCATAAACTCACTGTACAACAATTATGACAACATTAAAACGTATATAATACTAAATATGTAAGCTGTATAAAAGCGTTGAGGTGCAAACTAAATACAATATAAAAAAAAAAGACCGAATCATAAGTATACACGCAATATAATATTACTTAAAATCTTTACATTCACAACTACATAATAAAATTAAATGCTTATAATTTGAACATTTATAATTTAAATAAAATATCGTATAAACTCGGTATGTATGTTGAAAAGAAAGGGTCTTTTGTATATGTAATTTTTATTAATATCTAGAAAAAACGATAAAACTGATAAACCATATTTTTTTGTATTTTTTAATTATCCTCTTATTCAATATAATTTTAATGTTCAATTTTATACCAATTATATAATAGTATTTATATATGGTACATAAAGTCAGAAATGAAATAATAATTATTAGCCTTTCAAAGTGTTATTATTATAATATTAGTATAGAGAATATTTAATGGATGACAATGATATATATACTTTTATCCGCATATTTACCCAAATATAATACATCTATGTTTCGATAATTACAGAACTTATCGGTGAATTGTTATAATATATATATATATTATAAATTCGGAATAATTGACCGATACGTATAATTGTAATTATAATGTATATATGCTCAATTTGAACAGTATAATATAACATGATTTGACAATGAATTGTGGATGACACCTTATATACATAAATTATCGATATTTTAATAAATTATTATATATAAAACATGCGGACACATTTTATATTATATCTGTTCTGTACCATACATTTTTAACAGATGGTTTTCCATCAATTTCCAACAAATATTTAATCTATAGTAATAAAAAATATTTTTCTATATACAATACAAATTTTTAAGATAATTTTTAAATATCATATTATTATAAATTTTAAATGATGGATCAAATAATGTGTTAATATTAAATGAAATTAACAAAATCACAATGAATTTCTATTATATACTCGTATATATACAATATACTATTGTATATAATATACAATATGTGATGAATCAACAAGTACTTATAGAGATATATTGTATATAATAGGTGAATATATATATAACAAAATTCTAAATACATATTTATTTAATCATTTTGAATCAAATTTTTTCGTTGGTATACCATTATATATAACAAACTAACACAACAAATTTATATATACATAATAGTATATAACTTAACTTTGTCTATATACTATATAATATATATATACTATATACTATATATAAATAATATAGTAAATGACATATTATATAAATATATAAAAATTCATTTTATGGTTTTTTATTCGGGACGGTTCTTATAACACATTGTATAACTATAATGTTTGTAATACATATATATATATATAAAATATCACATAAAATCTACATCATATCACTCTAAAAGGCGTTTGTTTATAAACAACATTACACTATATATACGGGCAGCTATACAGAGATACCATATACATAACAAAAAAATATATAGGTCATGACATTTACAAAAGGATACAGCAGATAGTAAAAGCGCAAACAATGTGTATATTATATAACATATTTTGTATATAGAAATTCTGTATATATATATATATAGCCAGCCGTAGAGTGGGTGGGTGGTGCAAAGTTATATAAAACATTTTTTTTTTTTTTAATACATATTAAGTTATTACATAACAATACTTTAATAAATAATATAATATAAAAATAATTTGCTTTTAATTCTATTGTATTGAATATAATTATTTATTTATTTAGAAGATCGTAATTATTTTAATATATAAATTGGATATAATCATAACATAAAATTTCCCCGATTTTATTATGGCATTGTAATATAAATGATTAATGAATTATTGAATGGTATTTTATTAATACTTTGGTTGTCACAATATAATGGTATCAAATTTATTTACCAATTGATTCTTATATACAATATATAGTGCAGAATTATAATACGACTCATTTATATACCTAGATATTATATACATATTTGTAATTTTGAAATTTAAACGTTTTTATTGCTCGATGACGGATTAAGCCATCCGAATATAGATAAAATATACGCGCTTATTATCCAACCATAATTGCCATTCTTACGCATTACTGCTATTATCGGGTATCTATCTAAAATAGACTAATTGATCTGCAATTATGTTTCTATAGATGGTTTTTATTAACACGTTAATCGCCATGTCAGTCATATGTGTCTGACGCTAAGAAGTTCTACATGAGCCATATTTATGTCTGACGTACGCGCTCAAATAAAGTTACCATAGCCCATGTGAAAATTTTTCTGATATTATCGTGGCGATTAATGTGTTAATTCAATAAATAAACGATACTGCAGTCAGTCAAATAATTTATAAATTACTCTGCCATGAGTAACATTTAACAATTGCAATAAATTCAATATATAATAAATATGGGATTTTAAAAAAAAACTGATGGTCAAACGTAAAACGTCGTTGCAAATATAAGATTGCGTCGCATCAACTCAATATATAATCTAATTCTCATACAATCTTTTGATTTGCAAATTCATTTGGATCATATTATGTTTATGGGAAATAATTTTTGAAGACACTGATCCTCTCTAGTCTAAGAATAGACCTATAATTTAATAATTTCAACTTTGAATTCATGATACAATATATTGAATTAGAAATTGTTCGATGGTTTTGTTACTTTTAATACATCCTGTTTATTTCTTATATATATATATAATATCATTTATATAATAGCTTAAAGCTTATATAAATATATGGTATATATATATGTATATAAAATATTAACAGCAGGTGTCGTTCAGGCGATATATATATATATATAATATTTATATGTGCATGAAAGGAAGATAAGAATTTAATTTTTTTGCATAATTCATGTGGCGATTTTTCACAATAAATATGCGTGACTGCTTTAATAAACAATAATGTAATTTACATATAATGTTTACATGCATTGCATACATAATGCAAAATACGGTAATATGTATTTGTGTTAATATGAACGTATACAATTTAATTATAATTAATGGATTTTTAAATATATACCATATGTATAACTATCTTGCATACACGTAATAATAAATTATCCTTTTCAATTACTCTCAATTAATATTTATGATATATTTATAATATACGTATTAGTATAATACCATTTATATATGGTAATTAAATTATATATATTGAAATATAGTATAGATAATTAGATGCATTGTGAATATTTTTTAGTATATCTGATGATCTGTCGTTATTTATTTATTGATTCCTATATAAGTTACTACAATTTTGCTAATCCACTTGCAATATATTTACAAACAAATGTTACATATATTAATTTGATTCACAGAATAGTAGTAATTTTACCAACATTTATTTATAATCATATTAACAAATACTTTTTTAGTATATACGCAATCAAATATAGTTAAATGAACTTTTATTTGCAAAAAAATTAAATTGGCATAAACATTTTTTTTTTAAATATAATACGACAAAATTTTATCAATGAAAATTCTCGTTTTCTTTTAATTATTAATTTTATAATATACAATATACCGTGTGTAGAATATTATTTACTATATGAACTAAATATTAACTATGTTATAATAATAATAATAATAATAATAATAATAATAATAATAATAATATAATTAATTTTTATAAGAACATTCACACAAATACTCTATAATACAAATGGTTTAAAAGGTTGTAAGACATGACATCATTATATATTTTTATTTTTTGTTTATTTAATAAATTTAATATATAAGTGACTAAATAATAATATTAATAATAATAATAATAATAACAATAATTATAACAATTATTATTATAATAATAATAATAGAGTAATTAAAAAAAAAAACAAATAGAAAGATAAGAAAATATTAAACCAAGAAACTTTATTTGAATTTTTCGAAATATACATCGTAAAATTATTAAATTAAAATATTAATATATATAAATTTTGAGCTATGATTTAGTTTAGCCAGTGGATGAACTTGACGTATCTCTGAACAACAAACCGATATACAGGTATACACTCTTTAATTGGACGGAGTGGTGGTTAAGGATACACACGCATCAACGCAACAATATATATTCTATAGTATAAATACGAGAATCTCAGCAGTACTGTACGCATACATTTAGTTGAGAGAATTTCAATTCAATTTAAAAAATAATTTGCATTGGCGTATGTGGGTGGGTAATGGTAGTAAACCAACATAATACTTTATTTGAAATAATATATAATACAATAATATAAATCATTAGACAAAGTTTATTATATTACCATTATCTTTGTTTAAATTATTATACATGTACAAATAATAAATATGTTCAGTTTAGATTTAAACGAATTTATATTATGGCAAAAAAATTTGTGGTAGTCAAAAATATCACACACAAATATAATGATCATAAAATAATAAAGATTTTATTTATAATAGTCAAAAAAAAAAAACAGAAAAGACGCGAATTTATGATTGTTTGATTCACATTATTATAGTGATGACGATTGTCACAATATAGAAATATGAGATCATTTCATAAAATTTCTATAATATAAATGCATTCAATATTTTTTGTTAATTTTTGTACAATGATGTAACACAGCGTGTGTCCAATATACATTCTCATATATATACATTATTTTACATTTTATGCAAGAGACTGGTATTTCATTAAGTACCACATAAATTCCATTTCATATAAATAAATAACAATGATTGCTTTGTGTTTCAACAGGACAGTTGCTCCAGTTTACATACAAAAAAAAAAGGAAGTGCAAACTTGGTGCGTAACAACAATTTAACAGATTTTTTGACCGAGAAAAAGTCACATGTAGCGATTATAAATTTGTCACAGTTCAAGATTGACTATCAACATATTTTGTACATATACACCATGTGGCGGCGATTTTGCGAAACGTTTAATAATATATGTTAATTTAATTGTGTATGAGAATTTATTGGACACGGTGTGTCTATATATAAAAGAAACAAAAAAATTATATATATGAGCTTTTTCAATTATCTTAATTTCGTTATTTCCGTAAAATAAATGAATAAATAATGTTTAAAAACAATATAAAGTTTCGTCTATTAAATGTCAGTATATATGCGGTGGTTTATTTATATTATCAATTAATATACGTGGGCAGTTTGAAAAGTATTCATTTAATTTTTTTCTTTAATAATGAAAATAGTGGAACGATATTTCTTTACTTTATTTGAATTGTGGTTTATCGGGTGAACAACATCATTTCTGCGTAAAAAACTGAAATTTGCGGGTATGGATATGTGACAAAACTATATCAGAAAAATTGAGAATTCACAATTGCTCTAAAAATTAAATGGGTTATGGTGTGTGTGTTTTAAGTAATGTTTAATTGTAATTCCGATAATGATTTTTTGATCGATTCGCATACCAAGATATTATAGCATAGTCCAAATATAGTAGTTCATATATTATAGAGCCATACTTCCTGTCCATACATTGTACATATTCGATATATCGTGTATAGTATCAACGTTACCGTATAAGAATATGTGTATATCTAATCTAACACTTGATTATATTCATTAATAATTTTTTTTTCTTACAAATTACAAATATTATACGAACATAAACAATTTATAATAATATTATTTTATTAACTCTCCTATATACGCAAACATTTGCGAATTATTTTAACGATAAAATAAATATTATATTACCACAGATATTCCATAGATATTGGTTTCTTTGTCGTATTAAATTAATTAACGAGAGAATAATGTAAAAATTGTGATAATTGAATAAGTAAAGATTTTGATCATTTGGTGTTGTTTTTATATAAATAATCACATATAGAGTAATTTACTATGTCTGGACACTCAGTCCACATAGGTTAGTTGGTAGCGGAGGACGAAGCAGGTTCAAGGCATACAGAATGGGTGTCCGATTGAAAATACTGTAATCTTCAGTAATAATCACATCAATATCATACCACATACAATATTCATATATATACGGTTTTTGTTTGTATTATTATAAGGTTGTCAAATATCTCCCTTCCGCCTTTTTGTCTTTTTAATTTCGCGGCTATGTACAAAGCGCTACAGAGCTCGAATCTGGCAACACTGTACATAATTTGAAAGCTCTTGACATAACAAACAAAACGACGCTATGTATGATTAGTTTGGATATTGCGTTCAACAGTTATAGACGTGTAAACATGGAGTTCACTAACGCCGAAATTCGCGCTATTTTAAAGTTTTCCTTCGTTAAAGGCAAATCCGCTAGAGAAACGTTCCGTGAGATTAATGGTGTTTTGGGGGATGGTACTCTATCACTTCGAACCGCGGAGGAATGGTTTCGACGATTCAGAGCCGGTGAAAACGACACCATGGATAAGCCAGCCGGCGGAAGACCTGTGACGACAAATACCGATCAAATCATGGAATACATCGAGTTAGACCGGCATGTGGCATCTCGTGACATCGCCCAGGAGATGGGAGTTAGTCACCAAACCATTTTAAACCATCTGCAGAAGGCTGGATACAAAAAAAGCTTGATGTTTGGGTGCCACATGAATTAACAGTGAAAAATCTAATGGACCGAATTTCCATTTGCGAAATGCTGCTGAAACGGAACGAACTCGACCCATTCTTGAAGCGGATGGTGACTGGCGACGAAAAATGGATCACATACGACAATATCAAGCGAAAACGGTCGTGGTCGCAGGCCGGTGAATCGTCCCAAACAGTGGCCAAGCCGGGATTGACGGCCAGGAAGGTTTTGCTGTGTGTTTGGTGGGATTGGAAGGGAATCATCCACTATGAGCTGCTCCCATATGGCCAGACGCTTAATTCTACCATCTACTGCGAACAACTGGACCGCTTGAAGCAGGCGATCGACCAGAAGCGTCCAGAATTGGCCAAAAGGAAGGGTGTAGTGTTCCACCAGGACAACGCCAGACCACACACTTCGTTGATGACTCGTCAGAAGCTACGGGAGCTCGGATGGGAGGTTTTATCGCATCCACCATATAGCCCGGACATAGCGCCAAGTGATTACCACCTGTTCCTGTCCATGGCGAACGCCCTTGGTGGTGTAAAGTTGATCTCAAAAGAGGCTTGTGAAAAGTGGCTGTCCGAGTTCTTCGCAAATAAGGAGGGGGGCTTCTACGAGGGAGGTATTATGAAGTTGCAGTCTAGATGGAAACAGATTATCGAACAAAACGGCGCATATTTGAACTAAATCCGATTACTGTAACACTTTTTATAAAGCATTGAATAAAGAGCAAAAAGGCGGAAGGGAGATAGTTGACAACCTAATATTATCTGGCCGATCCACAAAATTATAAAATATTAAATTAAATCAATAAATTTGATAGCAAAGAAATAAATATCTGTGTTTGAATTGAATTGTCTGTGACAATAATATACAAATAATAAATATGAAGGAGAATTCATATTAATTCCAATTTTACAATTTATACATACAGAAAAAAACATATTCAATGGATTAGAAATAAAAAAAAGAGGTTTGCGCTTCGAATTCTATTTTTAAAAAAAGAGTTTTCCATTCAGATATTGTTTACAAATAGCCATAACATGAAAAAAAAAACGTATTATAAATATAATCAAAACTATACGATATAAAAACAGAGAGTTGTACGTGTTATACGTATTTGTGTGTTTGTAATATATATTTGGATTATAAAGTTAATGTTTATATTATTTTATTAGATTAGATGTTACGCACACATAAAATGCATATATTTTATCTATTGAAATTTACCGATAAATATCAAATTAATATAATATTTGATGTCCAAAATGGATTACATAAATATGATATGGTTTTTATACAAATATATTGCAAATTTATTAATTATATTAATTGATTGATCATTATTTATTTATGTACTTACAAAATGTAAGAATTATAGGAAATATAACTCTTTGTAAAATCATGCAACCATAATATTGTGTCATGGTTGTGCGCTCTTCCTTTTCCGTGCACAGTTGTTATCTATTTAATCTGAAATAAATATAGAAATTTTTATATTAAAAAATATATATCTTTAACACAATTGAGATAAAATGAAAAAGGAAAAAATAAACAACTCGTCTTTATGTCTCCAATATAAATTAAATTAATATTGGATCATTTCCAAATAAAAAATAAATATAAATAAATAAATAAATAAATAAATAAAATATTCAATTTGATAGAGATGAAAAATAAATTTATTTCATAAATATTGTATGAGATTAAATGTTTTTTGTTTAATTTTAATATATTAATTTAATTTGTATATACAATGGATTTTCTTTAATCGTCCGTGTACTGATGGTGCAAAAGATCTTTCAATTTTGAATAAAATTAAATAATTTTTCTATAATTATAATCGCACTTTAATTATTAATTCCGGGATTGATGTATTGCTCGGCTATTTGTTTGTATATACGTATTGTGTTATATAACAAAATTAAATTTGTATCGAAATTTGTCTTTTAAAAGATTATATGTTTATTCAATCTTATTTGAGTTTGATATAGGAAATACGGATTTTGAAATCAATTGAGTTGAAAAATTTATCACACAATAAATCGATACATTTTTGCATGTTGTGTGGTGTCCTATTGTATTTTAATTTTGTTGAAAATTTACATCAGAAATATCGATTTCTTTAATTTTATAGCACACAAGAAATTTAATTGAATAAACGATGCAATATGTGTAAAGAAATCATTAAAAATGATCACTGTCCCCCCCTCCAGAAGTCGATGCCTCCAAATAATATATCAGTGTAAGATACATTTTTGTTATTGCAATAAATACGGAAAGCTTTAGACAAACGTCATTATTTCATTGCAAAGAAAATAGAGTTTTGCTTCTATAGAAAGTCTGTGGTGAAACTTGTGAGGAGTGATTTTGATGGTTCAAAATTTATGATTTCGATATAAACTGACCAGTAAGATTTAGTGAACTATATATAAGATGCTGAAGCTGCTGAAATTGAATGAAATTATTACCAGAGCTGTGTGTTTTACTAAAAAAGATATTTATCCAATTAAATCGATTATTGAAGCATGATCGCTCGAAATATCTTTATTTACTCAAATCAATGATGCGATCATATATGACACCATAAAACAAAATTGATATCAATGCAGGAATAAAATTTTCACATCCAAAATGTTGTGTTTTCAAACAAACCTATGGAAAATAAAATAGAAACACTAACTTTAACTATAACCAAGCTGAAAAAATTCACCTTAAATTGACCTATCTATATGTTAGTCACAGTTCACAGTTTACATATAACAATAAATACATAAATATTAATTAAAATTTAGTAAAGAAAAAATTGTGCTAATGACTTGTACTAATTTTCGTATTTAATAGTAATATGTAAATATAGTTTTCAATATATATACCATGCGGGTCATTGTATATCTCTATAGCTCTATACACGCAATATCATCCATATATTCATTTTCTCTAATGTGATGGAAAACCTAATGTAC
The DNA here is from genome assembly GCA_910594885.2 of Bibio marci. Classification (NCBI taxonomy): domain Eukaryota; kingdom Metazoa; phylum Arthropoda; class Insecta; order Diptera; family Bibionidae; genus Bibio; species Bibio marci. The sequence continues at coordinate 42,163,853 of OU343117.1, forward strand.
AATGTATACAATAAAATAACATTATTGTAATGTAATGGTTGTGGTGGTGGTTAGCACTTATCTATTAACATACGAATAAATATTCAAGGTGTATCATTTATTCTTTTATTTTTAATTTGATATAGAGTGAAAATGTGAAAATTTTTTTTCCGTTAATTAAAATATTTTTCTATATACAATTTTCCATCAAAACTATTTTTACTCTATGTTGTTCTCAATTTCATTGATTTGTTTATTTATTTCGTTCTATGCGTTAGTAGTTTATATATACATAAAATCATAATATATATAATATATTTATTTATGTATTAACAGAGCAACTAGTGGAATTTATACACACAGCAGCCGCATTTATAGCCAACAAAATACACGTCTATACGTCTTCTATATCTACAATTTTTTTTTCTTTATCTTTGCATTCCATTTGTATAATGATTTATATTTTTTTTTATGTTTGTCTGTATTTTTTGTATACGGGGGCCGCCGGCACACCGTGTACAGTGGAAATATGAAAATTCTATAAAAAAAATTTTCATTTTTTTATTACAATATTTAATGTAATTTGTCTATAAAAAAAAAAACAAATGTATGTATATTTTACCAATTTTTTTCCAAAGAGATGTTAAATATAGTTATTTCTAAAATAATAAATTTTATAAAATAATAAGACGATAGAGACGCGTATAATATTAATTTATTTTAGTTTTTACATACATATTTTTCTATACTTTTAAATAATACATAATTTTAGTGTGTGTTTAAAAGAAAATAAAAAACCAGCAAAGAACCAATAAAAAACATGGGATGTTATATGCATCATTAATAATTATTTTGATTGTTAAAATAAACATGTTTAAAGTAATTGTTAAGAAAAATATTGTGTTAGAATTGAATGATTTATTTTAAAAATGTTGAAATGTGTACGAATATCAATATTTAAAACTTTATACCATAGATAAAAATTTTGCAATGACATAATAATTCATTGAATTACTCTTAAAATGAATATGGTTGAGATACGTTTATATTTTCCTAGTAGGTGCATGTTTGAAAGTAAAATTGGGTGTGAATCTAGGGAGTTTTCCGGGAAAAACTATTTATATTACATAATTGTGTATGAAATAATGATACTGTCTACCATTACACTACAGTTTACGTAGTATCACAAATTTATTTCCATTTTCACTCACATCAACTGTGGAATTATCGACTATATCTTTTTGAAATGTTTCAATCGATTCCAAAGAAAATTAAATACATAAATTACATATACATTTTTGATTATATTTTGCAAACAAACCCACACATTGACATATTTAAAAGACGCGTAGCCATAGGTAACATAGGCATAAAATAAAGATAAAATGGTAAAGAATCACAGTTCACGAAAGAATGTATAACACTAATCTAAAAAAATCTTCTCTATATTGATTCGTAAGTTTGGCAATATGTATGTTACAATGTGGAATCCAAAACTGGTAACCATCTTCTGTTATAGATCTAACTAACATTAAATAAATAAATATAATGTTTTTTTTTGTTATTACAATACGGGTCCTACATTTTACGTTTATGTAACTTTGTTTAGATGAGGAAAAATATAAGAAAAATGAAAAAGGATAAAATACATAGAAAAAGGTATAATGAAAAGAAGAAAGGAAGAGTACAGTGAATGTTAGCAATTAATTTAGATATAATCAAAATTTAATAAGGAAATTATCACAAAATCTCCGATAGGGAGATATTTCTAGGAATATTAATTATGGTTAAAGCCTAATTTATTTATCATCAATTAAATATGGACTGTAATATTGTTTCACTTGGTTGCAGAAACCTAATGTAGTGAATAATTCCTGTTATATACAGATCACTGTTCAGTACAGGCATTCCGGCATTTGTAATGTGTACATATAATAATGGTTTTGGGATAAACTGACGACGAACGACAGATCTCTTGTTGTTATCGTATATATTGTTTATATACGCATTTCTTATTATAAGTAGAATTTGTTCGATATAAATGACTCGAGATGATGGTTTGAGATATTTTCTGTAGCAAACTAATATTATTGTTTGGTATCATAAGGATTCTTTCATAGAAATAAATCTATTATTTTAAAAATTACCTTATAATAACTTAGTTTTTTTTTTGTATTGTAGTTGTGCAAGTACTTTTAAAGATGTGACTGTATAATTAATAGCATAGAAGGGTTTTAGTCAAAACACACTGTGCATCATGTAATCATTGTTACTATAGTTTTAATATAGTTTATTTCTACAGTATTTATTTGTAGATCGTATTGCATAGACAATTGTATGCGAAACATACATCTTGCAAAACATTTTGGACGGTTTATATTCGCAAATGCATATTTTATTTAATGTCTTCATGAATTTGGATTCCACAACATTAATTTCATTGTATTTTAATATTACTTTGAACTACTTTCCATTGAAATTGATGAGCGACGATCGATTATTCAGTAAACTTTATGTACATAGTTTCATGTGCTATAGTACTACATATTGCCAATTTATAGATGTTATCTAATTTACGAAATTTAAATTCAAGTGTTTCCATCCGGGAAATTGTTGGCAAGAGTGTTAACGAAAAATAGATAACTATGGCATATGGATTTATTTCATAATGTAAACCTCTCTGTGTCTGTTTGCAATATGAATATATAATTGACTATATAATTAAATATTATATTGAATACCAATGAATATATCCAATATATTGTTATTTAACATTTTACATTAAATGAATTTAAAATTGATTTTTGTTTATATTAAACAAAAATAAGAAATAGATGAAAAACAAATGTGCGTTCAGTAAATGTAATTGACTATATTTTTTTTTGTTTTCAATTTCCAATTAATTTTACATTTTAACAAAACATAAAAAATAAAATATAAAAACATTTAATCAGCAAATAAAAATTATTCTCAATTGAATGGCAATAAATTGAAATCATAAATAAATAAGACATGTTAAATAGAATTAATAACATTTACGGTGTACATATTTAGTATTTGTTGATAAAATTATTGATAACCGAATTAAAAATTGTGTTATTAAATAAATTTACAATAAATAAAAAGCCGGTTTATGTTGTACTCAAAGAAAAAAAAATTAATTTACATATTATATAACCTGTAACTTCCACATTTTAACTTCCTCCTACTTGTTTTGTTGTTGTTGATATTATATATTATTACTCTACCTATTATTTTATATATCATACAATTTCATGCTAAAATATAATTCTAAAAATAAATGTTTATATCAGCAAACCACTTCATTTTTTTTGTTTCTGCGAAAACTATTTGAAATAAAAAATGACAAATACATGGAAATGAAAGGAACACCATAAAAAGATGAGGAATATATAATTACAAAAGTCATTAATTAAAATGTTTGTAGTTTTTTGAACTGGTTTTTCATTTATAATTATAATAAGAATAAAATGTGTATAGTTTCAGACAAAATAATAAAAAAATAAATGGGAAGGGTTTTTTATTTTATCTGTAAATGACACGGAAAATTATTTATAATAATTTTCATTTTAATACAAATATATAGGACAATTGATTGGATAGGTAATATACATTTTCTCACATGCTCTATTTCAAAGGAATTTCTATTGATGCAATAATGCAAACAATAAATTCTATTCCACACACAACAAAAACATCTTAGAATTTATTGAATCATCTGTTTTTCTATTGATCATTAATTATTATTAAAATTTAATAACATGATGTTTGACTTAATAATTAAACAACTCAAAAATAAGTTTTAAAACAAAATGTGGAAATGCAAAAAAAAAAAAAAAAAAAAAAAGCTTAACATTGACGCGAAATCGCATAAATTGTTGATGACATCATTTCAATAATAAAAATATAAATACATTTACATAAAACACGCATCATCGCTAGCAATTATTTTCAGAGAAAAATATAACGATAATTGATGAGATTTTGACGATTGATAAAAAAAAAAGGCATTGTTTTATTTGTTTTTCTGTTTCTTAATTATTAAAAATAAATTACCTTTTTTAAAAATAATTTTCTATTCTAAAAATAATAATCCAATAAAAATGATCATTGCAAATGTTGCAAATATTGTTTTTGTTGTAAATTGTAATGCGATGACGGTGACGGCGGGGTGGGTCGCGGGTGATGTTTATGCATGCGTTGATTTTCTGTCGTTTTTTTTTATTTTTGTATTATTATTTATTATTTTTTATATTGAAAATCAATTTTTTAAATATAATTAAATGTTTTTTTTTTTTTTATAAAACTAAAACTACACTAGATTTTTAATTTTTTTTATTTAATTGATATTCACATATTTGTTGTATTAACAATTATTATTTTTCTATATTTCTATTAAAATAACTTTATTTATATTGCAAAAACGAAACTTCACCATTACAAAAAAAAAAAAATAAATTAATACGTCTTATCAACTCACAATTCAACTCATCACTATTTCATGTTCATGTTTTTTTTTCGTCTCTCTTATGAATTCATATATTTCCATAGTCAATTTCAATTTATGAATTTCAATTCACTTTAAATAGATACTTTGAAAATAGCAGATTGTTATGATGGAAACAAAATTTATCTACTTGGGTTTTGTAGACTTTTCATTTTTTGGGTGAGAGTTGCGAGAGAGAGAAGCACATGTATGCGTTCGCACTTTGTCCTTATTTGCTATTGCATTTTATCATCGCATAACATAGAAAATGAGTGTGCTATTAAAATAGGGTGATAGTAAATAAATGAAATTATAACAATAAGAATAATATTATAAAATTTATGTTAAGAAAGCTTTTATAGCTTTCATGATGGTAAAATCTTTTTTTCCATCTTCCTGGGAATTTGTGAATACCATCGATGTAAATAAAGAAATGAATGTAAATCAATTCTAACTGCCAAATGTTTTTATCGTATCTTTAACTGGTATGTAATTATTTATGAAGCAAAATTAATTTCCCGTGTCTTGTGAGTCGCATGTCTGATTTAAAACAATAAGTATTAAAAATTGGTAAGATGTTATCGGTAACGTTTAGTATTATTAGTTTTACTGGAATTTAAATCTACATAATGCATCAAATAAATTTTTGATCCTGTCCCAAATACACTGCATATTTTTGATTTATTTCCGAACGAACTTGGTAGATTTCGTTGTTTATGTTGATTGTTTGTTTTTTGCGTTCAGAATTATCTAATTAAATCCATGTATAAAGAATGTAACTGATGTTTTTTTGCATTTCCATTTGTCTTTCATTCAGTTTATGTGCTAATATTTCCCATCATTTATTAATGTTTATACTGTGGTTAATCTTACAATTAGTTTGCCCCATTTGTCGCAATTGTGCTTGACTGTATGTGTATTGGCTTTGTCCAATGAAGGTTGTATTTCAGGAAAGTTTTTCGGTTGATCTAGATCATCAAAATAACAAGTTTCCACACATAAATTATTATTTTCATTTTCAGTTTTCTTTTGATTGAAATATAACGCAAATGATTGTTTATATTGACTCAAAATACGACAATTTCTATATGATCTTTTACAATTACACAACTTGTTGATGCACTGCCCACCGAAATGCTATAAATATCAAATTGAAATAATCTTTACGATTTAAATACGAAACCTAAGCCAAATAAGAATATCTTGTACAATTGTGATAAGTTTTTGTACTACTCAAAACCCTTATGTTTTAATTCTGAAGTAGACACATACAATATACGACTAGTTTTAAGTTTAAAAAATATACATACGGAAACTTCCCCCCAAAAAGGAGCTACAAAATAATGCTTATAATAATCACGTTTTACAATTTTTTTGGTAACTCTTTAAATCCTCGTTTTAGATAGTAATGTCCTCCTTTGTATTAATTCAATGTTTGTTAAAAATAAAATTAAAGTATGCGTATGTAATGAGTATCAAAGAAGCCGATGGTGTTTGCCAAATTCCCATAAACAATTTTCTTTATTTCCCTCATCTCATAAGAATTTTGTATTTTATAGTAAAATAATCTAAAATTTATTTGAAATAATAAAAATTTTATCACTAAATAAAAGACAAATTATTTTTATTAATTGGGATTTTTTTTTTATTAATTTTTTTTTTCACTTTTTCGTTTTTCTTTATTATCTTTTTCCTTTTTTTAAATTTATAATAATAATATTAATTAATAATTATAATGAGAATAATAATAATAATAATAATAATAATAATAGAAATAATAATAATTAATATAGAGTTTTTTTTTTAAATGTAAAAATATCAATAATAGATAGTTTGAAAAAAAATTTACTAATTTTTAATAATTATATAATGAAATTTAAGAATATATTAATTAAATTAAAATATTTTAACCCTTTGAAATTGGGTGGTTGGGTGGAAACGCGCAACAATCTTTAATATTTGAAAATTTTGCTACGAAAAAATTTATACAAATTTTTCTAATTGAATGATATTAAAGTCCCATGTACGTGTTGTGCGTACAGTTAATAAATCCGAACAATATGGGAAAGGGTTAATTAAATAATTTAAAATAGACGTAATAAAGAGGTTATTAAATAATTATTGTCCTTACAATTTATTTTGTTGTGTTGTTATTATTAATAAAATAATGGTTGTAATTAATTATTGTTTTTCTTCTTCTTTCTTTTTAATTTACTAAAGCTCAAAACAAAAAACTTAAAATATTATTATTATTTTTTATTTTTATTTTTATTTAAATACACTTTTGATGATATTTTACCAATTTTAATTATTAATTTTTTCTTTTTAAAAACAATTTATAATAAAATTTAATTTAATAAAATAAAAAAAGGAAAAAAAAATTATACAATTAAATTTTAATTAATTAAATAATTAACTATAAAAAAAAACATAAATGACCAGATATATAATTTTTATTTTATTAATTATATTATTTATTTATATTTGTTTGTAGTGTGTGTGTGTGTGTGTGTGTGTTTGTGTGAATGTGTGTATGTGTGGTGCTTGTGTGTGATGTTTTTATATGTTGTCTTAAAAATATTTATTAATTTACAATTTTGTTTATAATTTTAAACACAATAGTTATTTAATTAATTTTATAAATTATTATTGTATTTTTCTGTTAATTTTATGTAAAAAAATATTCGTAAAAAAACACACAGAGACAGACAGACACATGTAATAATTGTTAGAGGAAAAGTTTTGTAAAATAATTTAATTTTTGTTTTTGCTTTTTGTATACAAAACATTTATATATAAAAAAATTTAATTTATTTATTTTTAAATTTTTATAATTTAATTTTATTATTATTATTATTATATCGCAGTATATATAATTAATTATTGGCAGTATTGTTATGTAATTTTTAAACAATTAAATTTTCTATTATCATTTTTATTGCCCAACATATACAAAATTGATACTATTTATAAAAGCAGCAATAATTTTTAATAGTTTATGAAAATCATGCGGTGAAAATCTTTTTATAAAATAAACATTTTTCTCATAATAATATAATATTGTGTTAATAAATAGGTTATTCGATAGATATTACATATATAGTTTCTCTAAAGTCTAAGTAAAATGAAGTCTATAATTACAAATACATATTTTGTATCGATAACGCGATACAAAGTGTACAGTATTCTTTATAGACAGATAGATAGATAGATAGATATGAATATTTTAATGTTAGTTTAGTGTATCATACACTCCGTTTCATTTCACTCACGTTTAATGTTTAGAAAGTGTTTTTATGGACGTTACTTCTTTTATGCTGATCGCCAATGTGTTAAATATACTAGAATGGTCAATTTCTCTAGTTGTTTGGTGTTGACTGCTTCACCCACTTTCTGTCATGATTATCGACGTATCGCAAAATTTTAATCCATAATTCATATGAAATTATAGACACAATTATGTTGGATTAAGAATCAATAGCTCTAACTATAGTACAATATATAGAGAAATTGACGATTTGTGAAGTGAAACGAAAACGAAGTTTTGTTTTATGGTATCGAATGAATTAAATCAAGCTATAAATATTGGAACATAACTAAAAAATTTATCGATTAATATTCGAGAAATATTAGTCGGACCCAATGTAACAAACCGAAAAATTGTGCGTATATTTGTAAAACTTTTAATTTCAATTGTGGATGAAAATATATAATTGGAGAAAAATGTTTTTTTTTTTTTAAGATTGTAGGATTTTTTATTAAGGAATAAAATTTATCACATGATGATAATCTGGTTCAAATTAACGGAAATGAATCATAAAATATTTAAGTTATTTATAAAACAACCCATAATTTAATTTAAATTTATCAAAAAATCCTTTCCAGAGAGAAAAAGAATTGTTGCCAACAAGTTAAACTTGCTAGTTTTAAATATAAATTTGACCAGATTCTTTATAAAAATATACCGGAGATCCCTATTGTTGTCGTACACGAATATAGGGAAAGAGTTCGCGTCGGGCATTTGGCATTGATTTAAATTCTACAACTTTGTGTATTTAAATTAAATAAGGACAATCGGTTAATAATCATTATCAATCAAATTGTAAACTTTTACGTGTATGTAAGGCAACTAATAATAATAAATTTTTACTGCCAAATATGTGTTTGTGTGTAGTGATATAAGAATTTAGAATATTTACATAACACACATCTTTAAATTTTTGTATATTTGAAAGAAGCATATAATTAAATAATATATTAATTATTACATTTTACTTTTTTAATTTTTTTTTCATTAATCGGTATCAAAAATTACTCACATTTTCTTTATTATTTTTTTTTGTTTTAGTAAAAATTTTGAATTATTATTATTATTCCAAATATTAAATTTTAACTATTACATACTAATATACTTAATTAATTAAAAACAATTAATATTATATAGCAAATATTTACGCCACATTGTTGTTTTTTCGGAAGAAATATGATTTTATAAGCAATTTCCCAATTCTTATAATAATTTAATTTAATATTTTAATATAATATTATTAAAAAATTGTTAAAGTAAAAAATAGATCGTGTTCGTGTTTCTAATATTTTAAATAATAATAAATATGCATATGTGTGTGTGTGTGTCGCACAAATCGCATTTAATCGTGCGTTATTAATTTTTGATTATTAGAAAATTTTAAGAAATTTACATTTATTATTTTGGCACTACACAATTAAAAATCGAAAATAATAGTAATGATAGCAAAAAAAAAAAAAAAATTAGAAAAAAACAGACACGCAGACACACAACGCAAGGATTCGACACCTTTTTAACTATCAAATCCAAAATTTTTTGTGATTTTTAGGCATCATTATATCGAAACATATTTTTGATAGGCACGTTGCAATTAATTTTTATGAAAATCTAACTGGTAAAATAGTTTATTAAACATAAGTTTTTTTAATAAATTTAAATATTTTTCAGTCTTATTTCAAATTTCAAAGAGTTTGTGTTTTTCTTGTTTTATTTTTATATTGGTGTTTTACTACAGTTTTACATGTGTTTTCTATTGCTTTACACACAACATCACTCACCCACACCTTCCCACAAACACACACCCTCAAATAATATTGATAATTATTATATATAAATACAATTTTTTTTTCGTATTATTACATTATAAATTATTAACAAAATGAAAATTGTTAAAGAAAAAGCCTATATACAAAAATACCTAATATAAAAACAAAATATATATATATAATATGTGGGTGTAATTTATTCTGCAGAACTATCTTGTGTTATATTCGAATCTAAACTAGCACAATCGGATTCTTGTTCTTGATTTCCACTATAATTTGCAGCCTCTTGTAATCTGATTAACATATTTAACTAGATAATTTTTAATTAAATAAATTAGCCATTATTATTATTATAGTAATTAAAACAATAAAAATGATAAATAATTATTTCGATATATACATACCAATGGATCTTGTGAATCACAATTACCCGTGACACCACCTTCTAAACCAACATCTTCAGCATTAATTTGTCTTAATTGTGGCAATGGTAATGGCCATGGATATGTATCACGTATAAATGTTGATGGATCAACCCAAATACCACCACGTCGTCCATACAATTGTACACCTTCACGTACCGCATCAATTAAATATGGTACCAAATGATAATTCCATACATCGGTAAACCATAATTGTGAATCTTGTAAATCTAATGGACACGATAAAAATAAACGTGGTCCTATTGTTACGTCACTTGAACTATGGGTTTCTAAAAATCGATTTATATGTTGCCAAACAGTTGGCAGCCAGGCTAATACTTGTGCTAAATTCATATTTATCATATTTGTTGATAGTTCCATTGAATATAAACGGTTACGTAAAAATCGTCCGAGAAAACCTTTTACCGGTTCCATATGATTTGCTGTTAATACCTTATTATTTTTGATTATAAAAATAATTGTTAATCAAAAATTTTAATCACAAATACACAATAATACTTACCCATCGGAAATTGTGATGTAATTGTAAATTTGTTGTATTACATGTTGCCTGTGACATTGTACCAATAATACAGGGTAATTTGGTTGCTGGGCCAGCACTTAATAATACTTGAAAAACATCGCCAAGTGCTGATGCATGATGTAAATTATCTAATATTATAACCGATGGTAATATTGATGGACCATTTGACATTGATGCTTGTTCGGCAATAAGTTGTAAATATTCTCGTAATTCTTTTGAAGATTTACGATCAACACTAAATTATAACAAAATTTATATTAATCATTTTATTGTTGTAGGATAAACAATCAGAGGAGATTTGACAGTTTGATTTCTATACTGATAAAACTAAACTTTACTGTAATGTTTGATGTTGATGTATGTAATATATGGTATGATATGATTAAAACTTACTTAAATGTAGCTATTGCTTCTGCTGGATTGCCTCGTTGTAATCTTGCTACTAAAAATTCAGCTAATTTTCTAGCTAAATATGATTTACCAGTACCACTGGGACCACATAATATTAAACGACGATGTTCCGTTAATAAACTAATATATCTATGTACAATACTTTTTGGAATTAAACTATTAAATGCTAAACTGCCGACACCTTGTAAACATATGTATAATGATTTAACATTACCGATTATATAACCACATGGTAATAATTCGGGAAAACCAATTTCCGGACCACGTTTTGCCTCACCTAAATGATATGATGTTATCGAATCAGTATTTAATCCTAAATTTGTACCCGGATCAATTCTAGCTAAATAGTCTTTAAATGTTTTTCGTACAATATAATCTAAATTTTGCCATGTTGTTTTTCCCGAAATACATGTGTATTGTATAGTAAATTCATTGGTATTCACATCTATAAATGTTTTATGTTTACTGTTTAAGTTTATGTTATTGTGTAAATAATTGCCAGTATCATTATTGCCGCCACAATTATTTTCAAGAATATCATTTAATTTTGTTGAGGTTGCCGATGTCGTCGTAGACATTGTTGTTGATGATGTTGTTGTTCCTGCAGCGGCAACTACAGCTGTTGACGATGGTGATGATGACGATGACGAATGAGGACCCGGTAACATTGTTGTTGAATAATATTCATCAGATTCATGTATTGCATCAGCATATTTTACAAATGATTCGGGTTGTCCCAGATAAACAACAATTGATATTCTTTTACCATCGGTATGATCAATAATATCATCGGCCGGTGTTGTTATATGATCCGATGATAAATTATCTAATGCTGATGATGGTGGTGTTAACTCCGAATGATGACTGGATGGACTTAATGTTGAAGGTGGTGGTTCTGGTGGTGCTGGTGCCGGTGGAATATTTTCCTCTTCAGTTTCATCTAAACTTTTTGGTAATTCTAAAGGCTACGTAAAAATGGAAAATGGAAAAAATTTAATTAAAACTTGTTTATTTTACAATAAAATTATATTAATATTAATAACAAAATAAATATTCATACCGGTCTTAAATTTCCATCTGCTAAACTATATCGCCTTGGTTCACCAATTGAACCATTCGGACTAATTGCTGTTCCACCATTACAACTACCACCACCAATACCACATCCACCTAACGATATTTCACTGCCAGCTAACGAACGACTTGTTACCATTTTTTGTAGTCTTTCATTATTATGTTTTAAATTTTTCATTTCTTGTTTCATTTTGTTAACGGTGTCTTTTAAACTTTCCAATTGTGATGCCGAACTTAATGCTTCCAAACGTATATCGGTTAAAACTAAATCTTTTTCACGTAGTTGTTTTTTTAAATCGGCAACCACTGGATTTCCTTCGATGTCAACAGCATCAATAGGTTTTGCATTTTCAATAACAGTCATCATACGATGTGGACTTTTTGTTGGCGATGGTGGTGGTAGTCCAGACGTTGCAGGATCTAAAAATGATGATGAATTATTTTGATTATGTTGTTGTTGTTGCTGTTGCTGTTGCTGCTGTTGTTGTTGGTGATGATGGTGATGATGATGATGGTGATTATGATTGTTATGTGAATGTTGTTGATCTAAATTATTTCCCGTACTATTTATATGTTTATTTGTTTTTGAAATTTTTGCATTTCGTGAAAATGCTTTTGTAAAGGAACTACGTAACTATATAAATAGAAAAAAATAATTATAATATTAATATCATTACAACAACTGTATATCTAAACAAAATTTAATAATATTTATACACATACCCAACCCTTTTTCTTTTTTTTATCTTGTGTTGAGCAACCTGAACTAACTGAATTTAATGAACACATTGAATCCGAACTATGATGTCTTTGCATATTACTAGATGATGACGAATGTGTTGCATCATTTGATGTAACTGATGTTTCTGTTGTGACACCACCATTATTATTTATATTATTATTATTGCTATTATTATTATTATTCTTTATATGTCCACTACTACTACCACTACCACCACCACCGGCTACATTAACATTATTGGTACTTCTTTGTTCACCCATACTTTGTATATGTGCACTTGTTAATCCAGCTTGAATTGATTGTTTACGTAGTAATTCAATGGTTTGACGCATTTCTGTTAATTCATCATCTTTACGTTCGGCTGTTGCTGACAATTGTTGTAAACGTTGTGTCATATTAGTTAAACTTTGTTCAAATGCAGCTACTACATGTGCCTATATAAATAAATAGTAAATAAATTTTAAATTAATTATTTTATTTACAAATATCTGCTATTATTGTTTATAAATTTATTTGTAATTTATAGAAATTTCAAATCTATCTATGTTTTTTTTTTTTTTTATTAAAATACTGTTAAGAAAGCCGATTATAATTTATATAAAATTTCTCACACTTTTTTCTCTCTATATAAATGAAAATTATGATATTTTATACATTATTTAGTGTCTTATACTACTACATTATATAAATTCAATATTATATATATGAATGAATGTATCTTTTTATTTCATATTACTTAAAATGGATTTTAATTTCTAATATTTATTTATATTCAGAAAAATCAATATTTATTATTTACCCATTATTATTTTATATTATTTATAGATACGACGACTCATGTAGAAGAGGTATAGAGATAGATAAGTGTTTTGAATTTTGATGAACATGTTTGATTTTTAATGATGCAAAGTTACAAATAAAATAAAAACTCTCCTATTTATGATACATATACGAAAGCCTACCATTCCGATATTTTATGTATACATATGGATCTTGATTCGTTTCTATTCTAATATCAATATATAATTCATGTCTGGTGTATAGTAGATATAGACACACAACAAATATGTATATGTTTATATTTATGATAGACATTGCTTTAATATACTATAAAAAATGAATAAAATATATAATTTATGTAATCTCTTAAATGGCTTACTTTACAATATTATATAAACGCGAGAGTACACATTACATTACCATATACATGAATCTAAATTATTATTATTATTATTAATATTATATGAAAATGTATGGAGAAAGAGTAGAACGGAAATGATTCAAATTTAATAAAAAAAAAATAATATACACAATATATTTTTAAACAACACACTCGTTAACTTAAGAAATATAAAACCATATCTTTTATGAAAATATAAATTAGTCTATAATAACTATAAAGTTTATTTATATAAAATATATGATCATAATCTTTATTATAATTTGATCGCAGGTAGTTGGCCGCCTATTGAGAGCACCATATGTATTAATATCATTATCATATAGATTAATCATAAATTATATATATATATATTTTATATGTAAATAGGTATTTTTTGATATACACAAAAAATGTAATATTTATTAAATTTTGCATTTATATTTATGGTAAAATAAAAATTTTTAATTTATAATAGTTGTCCCTCAAAATAGTCAAAATAATGCATATACAAATACCATCAAATATTATGATGAGAAAAAATATTAATATTTAATTTATTAAAACGTAAAGTCCAATTTTCAATTTATGTACAATATAAAAAAATTGTATATAGTTGAACAATCAGTTGGATGACATAAAAAGCCAATAGATTATTTCTATAAATATATATCAATTGGTACAGTAATTATATAATCACATGATCGCTATAATTAAATCTATACCACCAAATTTACCGTCTACACAAATATATAAAAATCCCTTTTGAATTTTTATATATATTCATAAAGTCATGATGTTGCAATCAATTATTCTGGCCGCACATGATATAAGAACTCAACAATTGCTCAATCTATAAAATAATTGACCCCGCCGCGCGTCTTAAACTGAAATATCGTGGATTCCTTCAAATTGTAGTTTAATTATTTTAAATTTTACTAATTGGTTTCTCTTATAATAATGCATTGAATTCAAAATTTAGCACACATTTATATCAATAATTAATATTTTCATTTAATATATTTCCGATCCGAAATTTCTCACCTGAAATAATTAACGTATTTGGGCACAATAAATTATATCATAATATTAATATTATTATTAATCAATTGATATTAAATATTTTAAATTACACGAAGCTTTTTTTTTTTTTTCCATATATTTCAATTTATAAAAATTAAAAATTAATAATAATATAAGAAATTTTATATTATAATGTTAGATTTTCATTTTTAAATGTTAAATTTTGATCTTCATTTGTGATATGATACAAATTCTTAAGCAAACATTTATAATTGCAGACTAATTTTTGAATTGGTATATATTTCAATGCGATGCTTACCACATTGACTGATGTGTTGAATGTTTGGTAGATTCAATAAGCTCTATACTTGGAGTAACATTACTTGCGTAATAATTTGACGATCAATTTGGCTTTATTTCAATTAATCTTATATGTCAACCTATCTAAAGAATGGTTATTTAAATGCTGTGACAATATCATTCAACTATATATTTTTTAAATTTAATATAAATTATTAGCGTATTTATGTTTTTGCGAAAAACTAAACGTTATGATAAAAGAAACGTAATTTTTCATAAATGCGTCGTTATCAGTGGTCTTACATAAAAAACCACAATACCATATAACTTTTGTACACGAATATAGTCATATTTTGATGATTATGATATGAATAATAATAAAAAAAAAAATACATTAGACAAAGTGTCAGTAAAAGTCCAAAAAAAAAACGTAAATAAATAAAAACCACACAAACACACAAAAGCCATCTCAACATCTCAACAAGGCGCAACTACAACTGCAAAATTTCATGATAAAATATTGCAAAAACTGTGATTAGTAGTATATTGATTTAGATTTGAATTATAAATAATTTTTCTATTTTTTTTTGTTGTTGTCAGAGCTGTCAATAAATACTATCTTAAAAAGAATTATGATCTTTATGTATACTTAAAATCTATGTTTATATACAATACATTTGATATATACTAAGATATCTTATATATATAAATAAACCTTATTTATATGGTTTGTGTAACATAAAGTCTAGTCTACTAGTCCTCGTTTCTGTTATATGCGAATTGAGAATAAAAAAAATCAAATAATAAAATGATACAAGTTTTATGATAAAAAAAAAAAATTAGATACAATATTTTATTTGTGCAAATATAAACAATTTTCTTTTAACTTAAATAAACGTATATATATAAAAAAATATAAATAAATTAATTAATTTTCAATTTGTTAAAGAGTATTTAAAAAATATTATTGATTTTCAATATCACGTTTCTTCTTCAATGCGTGTATATAATTTTAATTTACTACTTCACTTATTTATATTGTATGGTATATGCATTACAAGTTTATACATTTATGGATTACAAAATAATGTGTTTAACGCCACACGCAGTTTAAAACAATAATTAATTCCATATACAAATTAAGTAAAAGTATATTGTTGTACCATAGAATGAGTAGATTATAATTTTTGTTGGGTTGTAAAACAAAAATTAAGTAGAATAATCTGCTATTATAACGCTATGTAAAAAACAATAAAACATAGAATAAACTGATTGAAATGTTATTAATCTAAAAATTGGAAATATTGAAATATTGCACCCCTATTGCAACCCCCAAATTTTTTTTTTATTTATTACAAACTATAAGAATTATCAATATTAAATGTTTAACACTTGACACTTACTATTTGTTTACATTTATATATATACGAAATGATATGTTGTATGTAAATTCTAATGGATCAATTGTCGCACTAATTTCAAATTGTTAATTTTTGGAATGAAGCGAGTTGACTGTATACTAATAATAATAATAATAATAATAATAATAATAATAATATACAATTTCATTTGGGTTTTAAATAAATTATATATGAATATATTTCTATATTAAACATATTAATATATCAACTAATATATAAAAATAATTGATTTAATCAATTGAAAATATAAGGTTGTCAAATATCTCCCTTCCGCCTTTTTGTCTTTTTAATTTCGCGGCTATGTACAAAGCGCTACAGAGCTCGTATCTGGCAACACTGTACATAATTTGAAAGCTCTTGACATAACAAACAAAACGACGCTATGTATGATTAGTTTGGATATTGCGTTCAACAGTTATAGACGTGTAAACATGGAGTTCACTAACGCCGAAATTCGCGCTATTTTAAAGTTTTCCTTCGTTAAAGGCAAATCCGCTAGAGAAACGTTCCGTGAGATTAATGGTGTTTTGGGGGATGGTACTCTATCACTTCGAACCGCGGAGGAATGGTTTCGACGATTCAGAGCCGGTGAAAACGACACCATGGATAAGCCAGCCGGCGGAAGACCTGTGACGACAAATACCGATCAAATCATGGAATACATCGAGTTAGACCGGCATGTGGCATCTCGTGACATCGCCCAGGAGATGGGAGTTAGTCACCAAACCATTTTAAACCATCTGCAGAAGGCTGGATACAAAAAAAAGCTTGATGTTTGGGTGCCACATGAATTAACAGTGAAAAATCTAATGGACCGAATTTCCATTTGCGAAATGCTGCTGAAACGGAACGAACTCGACCCATTCTTGAAGCGGATGGTGACTGGCGACGAAAAATGGATCACATACGACAATATCAAGCGAAAACGGTCGTGGTCGCAGGCCGGTGAATCGTCCCAAACAGTGGCCAAGCCGGGATTGACGGCCAGGAAGGTTTTGCTGTGTGTTTGGTGGGATTGGAAGGGAATCATCCACTATGAGCTGCTCCCATATGGCCAGACGCTTAATTCTACCATCTACTGCGAACAACTGGACCGCTTGAAGCAGGCGATCGACCAGAAGCGTCCAGAATTGGCCAACAGGAAGGGTGTAGTGTTCCACCAGGACAACGCCAGACCACACACTTCGTTGATGACTCGTCAGAAGCTACGGGAGCTCGGATGGGAGGTTTTATCGCATCCACCATATAGCCCGGACATAGCGCCAAGTGATTACCACCTGTTCCTGTCCATGGCGAACGCCCTTGGTGGTGTAAAGTTGATCTCAAAAGAGGCTTGTGAAAAGTGGCTGTCCGAGTTCTTCGCAAATAAGGAGAGGGGCTTCTACGAGGGAGGTATTATGAAGTTGCAGTCTAGATGGAAACAGATTATCGAACAAAACGGCGCATATTTGAACTAAATCCGATTACTGTAACACTTTTTATAAAGCATTGAATAAAGAGCAAAAAGGCGGAAGGGAGATAGTTGACAACCTTATATAGACCCGTATCTAAATTTTTGTTAGAATAATTATTGAAATATATTAGCGATATAATAGGTCTACCAATATGTGTGTGCCGCTCACGGATTAATCGCTGTAGCTGACTGAAACGATGGTGGTTTCGGCTGAAAATTTCTTTGTGAACGTATTCACTTTATATCTTTATCATTCAGTTTGTGTTACGAGTTAAAAGTGTAAACGACATATTTTTTTCCTTTGTTGAAAATGTCGTGTTTTGTACTAGAAAAAACTGATTTGCGGGGAGGTTTCTTGTTATTGTTTCATTGGAAGAAAACTGCTGCTGAAAGTCATCGAATTCTTGTTGAAGCTTATGGTGAACATGCTTTACAAGAAAGAATGTGCAGAAAGTGGTTTCAACGATTCAAAAGTGGTGATTTTGATCTGAATGACAAAGAACGTGGAAAACCACCAAAAAAATTTGAAGATACAGAATTGCAAGCATTGTTGGATGCAGACGATGCGCAATCGCAACAACAACTAGCTGATTCCTTAAATGTATGTCAACAAACCATTTCTAATCGTTTAAACAATATGGGTAAGATCCAAAAGGAAGGAAAATGGTTTCCATATGAATTGACAGAAAGAAGCATGGAAAAGCGAAAAACCACGTGCGAAATATTGTTTCAAAGACAGCAACGAAAGTCGTTTTTGCATCGAATAGTCACTGGTGATGAAAAATGGATTTATTTTGACAATCCTAAACGGACTAAGCATTGGACTGATCCAGGTCAACCAGTCAAATTGACGCCAAAACGCAATATTCATGGAAAGAAGGTTTTATTGTGTATTTGGTGGGACCAAAAGGGCGTGCTGTATTATGAGTTATTGAAACCTGGTCAAACTATTACTGGTGAGGTATACAAAGGACAATTGAATAAATTGAATCAATCATTGAAAGAAAAACGACCAGAATGGGCCAACAGACATGAAAGAGTGATTCTTTTACACGACAATGCTCGTCCACATGTCGCAAAACCGGTAAAAGAAACATTGGAAACACTCGGATGGGATGTGTTACCACACCCGCCCTATTCACCAGATGTTGCTCCATCAGATTACCACTTGTTCAGATCGATGGCACATGGACTCTGTGCACAACGCTTCCACAATTATGAAGACGTCCAAAATTGGATCGATTCTTGGATCGCATCAAAAGAGGAGAAGTTTTATTTTGATGGTATTCATAAATTGCCAAAAAATTGGAAAAAGGTTATACTTAACGATGGTAATTATATTCAATAAAAATTTTTTACTGTTATTACCGGAATTAATGTGTTTTATTTTTAAAAAAACGGCACACACATATTGGTAGACCTATTATAATTGAATTTTATTTAGAATAATATAATATATAAAAATAAATAAATAAACAACGCCTGTATATTTGCATGTAATATTATTAATAATAATAATAATAATAATAATAATAATAATAATAATAATAATAATAATAATAATAATAATAATAATAATAATAATAATAATAATAATAATAATAATAATAATAATAATAATAATAATAATAATAATAATAATAATAATAATAATAATAATAATAATAATAATAATAACAATAATTATGGTTTTTTGTGCAATTTTTGTATTATTATATGAATGGCGAGCATAAATGTGTAGAAAATAAATGAACATAATAATAAACATTTATTTTCTGATAAATAATAAATCATATTTTTATGGGTCGGTTTATGCTACTTTATACCATAATTTCGATAAATTTGTTATGATGAAGTTATTTATATGTACAATATTAATTTATTATTATTATTATTATTATTATTATTATTATTATTATACTCCTACACAATAAATTGTTACTTATATAAATATACATAGTGTGTCCGAACTATAACCGGAATGATTTTTTATTACTATCTATTATGGCTACTGATCTTAACAAACTGCATACCATTCAGTTTATTCAAAACACAAGTTTTTTTGAGTGATATCGATGTTGAGATTTAAAAACGATCATCAACAATGATTACCGACGATAAAATCCAAAAATTTCGGTTTGATTTTGTAAATGTTATATACCAAAAATAAGAATTCATGTGATTTTAAGTGAAAAAAAAAATTGTCTATTAAAGGTGAATTCAAAGTTTGACCGCCGCAACACATATAAATATGAATCTGCCGTCAATTGCGTTGCTGCTTTAATTTTTGTATTTTCAGCCAACCCTTACAAATTGAGAAAAATTTCATTTCGCTTGTAATAATTAAAAACATCAACAAAACATCATCAAAATATCCAGTAATTTTATGTATTCACTTGCAAATCGCAATTTATTTCATTTGAGAAAGAATTAAATTTATTTTTTAATTCCATGTTCGCCTATTCTTTTTCAGACACTGCACATTTCATTTTATTTATTAATTGATTAATTCGCATATGTATGCTGAAAAGCGAACAATGACTTTTAAAATTATTAATTTATTTACATGAAAAATTGTAATTTCAAAAAATAATTTTATTTGGTTTATTTTTTTTAAAAATAATAAATTAAGACATTCTTTTTTTTTCATAAGATCAGTATAGAATGTACAACTACTTCCTTTTTTTATCATCGTATCGTTCATAAATATCCTTATTAATACCTTGAATTTCTTCCATTTCCCATTTAATATGAAATCCATTATATATACTTTTAGTTAAATTATGCGTCAGAAGTTAATGCTGCTCTGTGTGTGTGTGTTAATGATATTTTCAAAACCAAAAATTTTAAAATGATTGAAGGTTAAGTTAAGTATAAGTACAGTGCGTTATTATATTAATATACATACTTAACTATTGCATATTATATTTATTATGAATGGATAACAAATACGATGAGAGAGAATATCTTGGAAATTTTCTTTATTAATTATAATTGGTAAAATGTAGGCGAACAATACTTTCATACCCATATATATAATTGATCTAATATATTTATTAATAAAACATATGATCACATAGAATATATTTAATGGCATTTTACATTTTAAAATGATGAGTATGATGATTTTAAATTTTTATGTGCAATATATATTTATATATATAAAATTTGTTATTCCGTAAATATATATAATGTGAAATGACATTCCACATAAGATATTTATATTATATTATAAATAACTGACCAATTAATTTATTTATCATCTTAATCATTGAATTAAAAAAAAATTAATTTAATATTTTTATTGTCTATATATATATTTAATATATGCTGTGACTGATACACTTTTGTATACTTATTGTTAAACAATTTTAGTTTTATGTTATCCACGTTATAATATAACTTCAAGATATAAATATAGGAATAGAATTTATAATATTTGTTAGTTGTGCAGAATCGAATTCCTTAATACGTTAATCGCCATGTCAGTCATATGTGTCTGACGCTAAGAAGTTCTACATGAGCCATGTCAGACATATATGTCTGACGTACGCGATTTGGTAGAAGGCTACGTCAATCACAGATGTCCGACGACGCAAACGATACATTTGCATTATGTATCGAAAGCTGGGCTATGAGGAACAAAACCTGAAAATTTTTTGGCTTACAACAAACAATAAAATGAAATAAACATAGTTATATAATGGTATAAATAAAGTTACCATGGTCCATGTGAAAATTTTTCTGATTTTAATCATGGCGATTAACGTGTTAATATGTAAAACATTGAAATTTATATCTATCGCAAATAAATTCAAATACAAAACTGTATTGAATATTTATATTTAAATTATGAATTTTATATTGATAAATATATATTGCGAGTATAAGTTAAGTTACAGGTTAAGAAACTTGTGACAAAAAAAATTCTAATTTAAAAAAGAAATAAACACAGAAATAATATTTGTTGTATTCTTTAATTAGAACACGCCGGCAATAACAATATATCAGTCGCAGTGAATTGTTGTTAATTTAAATATAAATAAATAAAAGAATCTCTACATAGAATAGAATTATTGTACATTATTTTATATTTTAAATTGTAAAACTTTTTATAATTCTATCTCACGATCATTTATATTTAAATGAAATTATATGTATTTGAATTTTATAAAAAAATCATTCATTTTTATATAATAATAAAATAAAATCAGACTTTTACAATAATCGAAAATAACTTATTTTCTAATTAATTGATTTTTAAAAATATGTTTTTACAATCCTTTTGTATATGAAATAAATTGAATTGAATGAATTGATTATAAAAATTGCGTTAAAGGAAAAAAGAACTTTACAATATTATATAATTTTTTAATATATTGAAAAGAAATAATATCGTCATCACGATTCTTTATGTGAAAATAATATTATAAAATTAATGTATAAATTTATAATATGTTAAAATATATCAATCCATTCTAATAATATTCTCTTTGGATATTATTTTGTTATTTTAAAATTTTAAAGAAATTATATATTCGTTTTTTTTTTATATGTTGCACACCTGTGTGTGTCTTTATTGTGTCACGAAAGAAAAAAAAAAAAAAACCCAACTTATATTCTAGATTCGATATAGCAAGAAAATATATAATTTTAATTTATATTTATGGTATATATTTTTAAAGTAATATCTATCCAGGTAGTATTCAATTCTCTTTTTCTTGAGTCGATCTTATATGCTTTTTGAACCTTAATTCATAATATATAAATGCATGGTGTTTGTATTTATACATCACACACACACACACACACATTTAATTAAAATGACTGTGAGATCGATTTAAATTTTTAATCAATTTACCATAGGATGTACTCGTCGTCTACTAATCTATAATATTATATATTCAAAATACATTGTGAGTTTTATTATATTAGGTAATTTGTAAGGATTGTTTGTTCGCTATATTATTTATTTATTTATAGATAAATAGATATATAGGTATATTTGTGTTGATGCTTAGCTAAATGTACTCGTATAAGAGTGATCAATTTAATTAAATTGGTTTGTAGAATATTTATTTATTTATTTTTTTTTTTAAATAACTATAGACAGACAATATAAAAATATATTGTACATAAATATAGGTGCCTATATATATATACCTATTGTTTATTTGGTTTAGTATAAATACATTATTATATTGAATTTATTTTAAAAATTTGTTCAATAAATACACGTACCTCCCCTACAGTTGGGTAATTTAAATAACCGAACTTTTCTATTTTATTTTTCTTTTAGATACACTCACTCAATAAAACATAAATTATATTATTTTGAAAAGTTTATATTTATATGTATTCTAAGTTCTTTTCATTTAATACACAATATATGGCGGCGGGACGATGTAAAAATTGTGTAAATAGATTTGTTTAAGTAAGTTATTGAATTGGCATACGACTATACTTGAATGTGAATGTCACAAAACACATACCTTTTATTGTTAATTTCAGTTTTGGGAAAAGAAACTATATAGTCATTTATTTTTTCAGCAAATATAAATAATATTTAAATAATGATTACAGTACAATTGGTAAATTATTATATACTTCGATGCGGAGTAGTATGTTGTATGTTGTTAGATACCATATAAGCTCCATCTTGGAGTAATATGAATTGGTTATACATACACATCTACACAATATAACATTTTAATATTATAATTTTATTAATAATATTGCAGTAGTAATATATATCGAAAAATTTCCCATATAAATAGCGGGAATTGAACCTGATATTTATATTTTACGATTTATTAACATTAACCCACTGTACTGTATGGTGATCATGACGGCGACGAATCATATAATAATTAACATAAACTTTTTAATGATTACAACGTATTCCATATCTGAATTAAATTACAAGTTCGATTATTTAAATAACATACTGTACATTTACATTTTTTTTTTCCATAATATATATTTGATTTGAAATTCTCTGAACGCACATTTAACTTTAAATGATAATTGTGTTGTGTACAAATATATGCTCGCAACACAGTAGTAATTATTTTCCGTTCACCATTATATGTTATGCAATATTTATATAAATATATATATATATTTTGTATTGCACATGAATATATTATAACAATTAAATTTTGTTTATACATCTGTAAACTATAACTACAATAAATATATATATCTATACCATTGTATAAGAACAAATTAATTACTATTATGATTATGACCTTAATTACTATTTACTACTGTAAGTTATAGTTATGTATAAAGAAATTAAATTAAATTTTTTGAAATTTATTACATATTTATGTCGAATGTGTATAAAATTATATGGTGAAATGTGCGCAAATCTTTAGAATATATACGTTGAGGACTCCGGACAGGAATTCTATAAAATTGTACATATAATAAATTAATACTTTAAATTTTAAAATTGACTATTGTTGTAAGCAGATGGTTATTTATAAAATAGTTATGTAATTTAGAGGCAATAGGATTTAATCGAACAGTTTAGATTAATTATGTGTTATACTCGTTTAAACAAATACAAAATATTTCCATAAATAATATTTTAAATTAAAATATTAATTTATTTATACACTTCACATATTTGTTTGTAATTTCAGTTTAATTAATATTAATCTATATAAAAAAAAAAACTATACGTTTATATAATCACGGACATTATAATAATTTGTTTATTGCAATTAATTAATAACAAAAATACTGGAAAAAAAAATGTTAAAAATATGGCAGTCATTTGAATTTATTAAATTATAAGTTGTGTTCTTCTTGCTAATAAATGCACATATATATATGTAATAACAAAACATGAAAAATCAGTTTAGCGGAAATAATGGTTACCATTCATTATATATCTGTATGTCGTATGTATGTATATATAGGTGAGACATGAGTTATATGTGTCACGGGTAATACAATATTATAAAAACAACATTGATAATGTTCTATATATTATATTTTGAGTCTATAATTACAATTGTCTATTTAGTTTTTATAACAACAAATATTAAATGTTTTTTGAAATTATCACCATCACGTTTATTTATAATATTTTTTTTCATTCATTCATTCATCATAGTAGTCCTATTCTTCTCTATATATTTTTTAGCAGTTTAAACATGCATATAATATTTTGTTGTATAGTTATAGAATATAGTTACTTATCATATGCAATATTGCAATGAGTTGTTCGTTATATGTTAACGTTAACCAAAATCTAATGGAACTTTTTTTTTTCTCTCTGTATAATAATGTAAAAAAGTATACTTATATAATGCCATGTAACATATAATTTCTATCTTTGTACAATTGTTCAACATATTTAACAACATGATTAATGTATGTTATGTTTATATGTATATATAATATATATTAATATGCTATAACATATATACTTTATTCATATCTATATAGACAATATAAAAATTGTAATTATTATTTTGTGTTACCCATATTATTGTAGTATATTCTTATGTTATATTTTTAATTAATTCTTTAGAATTCTTCTAACATACATAGAGATATCTATATATATTCATGAGAATGTAATGTATTTTTCTTTGAATTTAAATTTAATCTATTGTAAAACTATATTACGTTTGTTGTATATTATAAATTCAATTTCACATCTATATTAAAATTGTATTATTTTGCATATATATTTTATAGCTGCTCTCTGTGTCCCGGTTCTATATATTTTAAATTATAATTAAATTAATTAATTTATATATTTTTTATATACAATTTATAATTAATCATTTTTCTTCGATCGTTTTTTGTAAAATGTAAAAAATAAAACAATTTTATTTTAATCTCCTTTCTGTGTTGTAAATATAAAATCGCTTAAAAAAAACTATCTAACAATACGTGTGTTGTATAAGGCAAACGACATAGAAATTTGGTATTTTCAATATTTTTGTTGCTAAAAAAAAATAAGAACGAGAATTTAACCAACAATTTTGCAATAAATTAACATTTAATAATTAACATTTTTTTAACGTTGAAAAATGTATAAATTGTTAAATTTATCATGCTTATTTGGTATATTATTATTATTATTATTATTAATAAAACATTAAAAATATATCTATTAATTATTTAAATAAATGTTAGAGAAAAAATCATAAGAGACAAAAAAAAAAAAAATAAATGTTAAAAAACCCATATCAATAATATTGGTAAAAATTATTATTGAATTTTTTAATCAAAAATTTACATAACAATATCAATTCAACCAAAAATACAAAAAATAATAATAATAATAATAATAAATAAATGTAACTTACGAGACACACAAATATACAAAAATTATAAATATGCGCGATCAAAAATTACGATAATGACAATATTTATTATAATTATGTATTTATTCTTATTTATTTAATGTTAAATTTAAATGCTTTCTATTCCAGGTATATATCCGGCTTATGTGTGTTGCCGTACATATATTTCTAACAATTTTCCACAATTAATCCTCTATTTTTGATTGAAATTTTTGTTTAATTTATACTATATATTTTTTTAAGACTATATAAATACCGAATTAAATGTTTTGTACAATATATGGATTGACGAACATATATTATTATTATTATTATTGAAACATAAATACGTTGTTTGTGGAACCTTAGTTACACTGTCCGTAGATTGTCCGCATTATATGTAATAGTCTGTAGTTTCAATCCGAGGAAAT
Organism: Bibio marci; assembly: GCA_910594885.2. Classification (NCBI taxonomy): domain Eukaryota; kingdom Metazoa; phylum Arthropoda; class Insecta; order Diptera; family Bibionidae; genus Bibio; species Bibio marci. The sequence goes on from OU343117.1 coordinate 42,190,701, forward strand.
ATCTATAGATTTCTTACGGATGTCCGTTGCAATTTTATTTGATCAGTGCAACCCTGTCCTTGAATTTTTATAAAAAAATGTCCTTGTATTATCTGGATATTTTCGCTGATAATTTTTACGGATTCTCCTTAGCATTATTTCTCTTTGCTATTATTCCACAGAATATCCGCAAAATTTATATTCATATTTTTTGTGAGCAGATCTACGGATTTTGACAAAAATACGTCATGCAACAAGTTCACTGTCACAAACATTTTGTTAAAACAGGTTGTTACTTGTTTAAAAACAAAATTTAATCTAATAAATACGTAATAAATAAATAAACAGTATGATATTTATATTTTCTTAAGTAAAAATTAATTTAATTGTAATATTAAATTAATAAATTCATAGCTTAATTTTGTTGAAATTTGTCATCAGATAAAACGCTTACGTAAACAAGAAATATAAACCGCGGATAAAATCCACGAAAAATCTTACAAAATTCTGCGGAAATATATCGATTTGAGTTGCTGGTTGTTTTTAAAATTATGAAAATAATTTAAAAAGAGTGAGAATTATATATTGATAAGCGAAATATAAAAACTTGGACTTGGATAATTGGTGAAATAAATTATAAATACAATACCGCGCGGATATATGTTGGACATATTACCCTTACAATCCACAGATTTCAATTGGTCTAAATGAAATACTATTATTTTAAGTGGAAAATCTATGCACATTCTTTGGACAAATATGTGGATATTTTCCATGGAAATTTGCCTCATTTTTCAAAGCACGGACAAATTGTTGCTAGGGAACGCACTGTTACTCTTTTCTTCTTCTTCTTCTGCTTATTGGTTTTTCCACATAAATTGATTTGCTATTTTAATAACTCAACAATTTCTACGCATTGTTAAATTCGGTTTTTTTTTGTTTTTATGACCAGGTCTACGAGTCTTTAAACCATTTTTAATTTAATTTAATTTAATTTACACTCCACATATTATATCTATATAGTTTGGATAAATTCTTTAAATTCTCTAAATTTATTAAAGTTGTTTAAATTAATGTATATTAAAAAAAAATATTACGCCGACAATGGAAATATTTATTGATTTTAATTTTGTAACAAATGTCTATAGATATTTGTATTGCTCAAAATAATCAATTTAATGAAATATGATGTTAGAATAAATTGAATTAATTATTTAAATTTTATAACTTATCAATTCCTTCGGATGAAAAGCTATATACTACGGATTGGGACCTGTGCATAAAAATAATTGAATTAATGAAACATTTAACATGACTTTATATATAGATTGGATAGTCTATATGTTAATTGATTAATTTTGAATTAATATTTATAATATTTAATGTATAATGCTTAATATTTAATTCCAAAAATTATTCAATAACAATTTGATTAAATATTTATAAATTATTCGGTTTTATACAAAAACACATGTAAATTGTATTTATTGGTGCCCAGCATAAGGTGTGTGTGTGCACACACATTTAAATAAACAATAGATTTAAATTTTGTAATTTGTGATATTTCTAATATTAATAAATAAATATTTAATTAATTAATTTATTTGCGATCGCTAATCCATACTATATATTTCATTATAGATTAGTAGATGTTCTCATTTCTAAATATGTATATATATTTTGTATTTTTATATATATATATTAATAATAATAAAAAAAATATCCATTTATAATTAATTTGCATATATCAAATAATAATAATAATAATAAAATAATATACAAAATTCAAGTTTAAATTTTTACCAAAAATAAATAAATTAATGTAATATTTTATATTGAATTAACATATAACAGATAATAAAAAGATGAACACACACACGGACGGACACATTATTAAACATGAATTTTAAATTATTTAATATATTGTAGTATAAATAACCTTGTGTTTATTATTTGTGTGTGACAATAATCCTAACGATATTTTAACGAATTTATTGATTGTATGGTTAAAAATAAAAAATACCATAACACACAATATGTGTGTTATAGTCGACGCCTTCATAAAAAAAAGAACACACTTTATATTACATTTTAAATATTTATATTTAAAATTATGGACCCATTTCTTTCTTTTTTTTTCTTAAAAAATTGTCCATATTTGTTGATGGGTTTTTCAATTTCATATTTCATTGTAGTACTATACATCAACATTTTATATATATTAATAAATTATTTGCATATATATGTTTAAATTTTTTAAAATTTAAATAAAATAGCTATATACTTAACATAAACAATAAAAGAAAATATTCTTTGTACCAATTGAACTATATATGAATAATTATTTACATAATAAATATATATTATATATATATTCAGAATAACTGATTTCTCATATATACATTATATACATCTCAAATAATGATACATATATCCATCCTCTTGTAATCTTATATATAATAACATAATTGTCATTGTATATAATACTAACATTATTTGTGTAAATATTATATATATTTGAGTCTGAGACGACAGCCTTAAATTTAATAATTTATTTTTATCATAAGAACTAATGCTATAGCTATATATATTGTCTATTTATATTGTGTAACTAATACAGTCGCGAAATTCAAGCTTGAAAATGGAAATCATTTTGAAATTGTGACTTTTTTCTCTGGTACATATATAGTTGAATTTGTGAAATATAAAATTCGCATGCGATAATGATATTCAGGAAAATATATGAATAATATAGAAATGACGTTATAAAAATATGCAAATATGAAGTTTTTTTTTCTATTTTCTATTTTTATATTTTTATTAATGTAGTTGATTCAGTCAGTTTTCTGTTTATTTGTTGTTTTCATACATTTTTCCATTATATTTTTCTATATAAAACATATACCATTTAATGGAAAACTTTCTGAATGCCACAATTTAAAATGGATATTACAATTTTTTACTATGTTATTGTATTTTGATAGTGTCGCAACATAAATAGTATTTATCTTTTTTGTGCGAATAATAATTATGTAAATTTTTATAATTAATGACAAAGTTTAAGTATGGAAAAAAAAAACCATATAGAGGCAGTTAGTTTTTGAAAAATTAACCCCACAAGGTTTACTAAGAGAAAATATTCTTTAATGTGAAATTATTTTTGAGTCATTATAATAATGAAAATGTGTGTACAATTTTCACAATTTTATCAATGTTCCATTTTATTAAACGTATAAACGGAAGTGTATGCGTGTGTGTGTCACAATTAAAAAAAAGCTTGTGGAATTAATTTTAAAATGAAATACAATGTTTTTTTTATTTATTGTTATTGACTTTAGTTGCTTGCATTAACTTTTTATTACAATTTTTATTAAAGAGAGATTATTTTGGATAAAAAAAAAATGTATTGTTGTTTAATATATAATTTAAAAATCTAATCGCAAATAATTTGTAGCAAAATTTTACTACAAATTAAACTAATATAAACACACACACATTATAAGAGGATAAATACAGAACAACACCAACAAAAACAATAATAATAATATAAATATTTATAATAAGCAATAAATTTTATATATATATATATTTTGTTGTAAATTTTTATCAAAACATTATCGATAATCTTTAATCAATCAAATATTGAAAGAAATATTATAATAGTTTTTATTTTATTTTTTATTTTTCAATTATATTCATATTTTGTTTACATTTATTTTACTCGTATACTACTAACACATTGTGTATCTATTGGTTGGCCATATTATATTTATATGCATAAGATTGTTCTCAAATCAATGTTTATGACATGACAATATCAAAAATTAGTCTATAGATATGTATAGGACTGAAATAATATTTGATTGACATACATTGTGTATTACAAAAAAAAAAAAAGGATGTATCACACAGCCAATGATCCTTTAAGTGTTTCTAATAAATTTAAATTATTTTTATGTTTTACAACATCTCTACTATTTTTATATAAAATTTAAATAAACATTAACAATAATTATAATAATAATAAATAAATGATTCAAGTGTGATTCATTAAAAATTGTATTATCTTTATAGATACAGTCGCATTTATCTACAAAATGTATTTATTTATTTTTTTTGAAATAATATATAAGAAGATTTAAAAATTTGAATATTAATGGTTTTCATATCATCTGTGTGTTTGAATGGTATTTATTTATGGTTGATATCCAATGTCCTTTATCTTCTTTTCATGCTAAAATTATTCGAATTTTTCAGATATAAGGTTCAGATTCCAATATAAACAATAGTATATAAAGAAAATATAATAATAATACAAATAATTCAATATTTTATGTATCTTAATAGATATATTTATTATAATCATTGCATTATATAGAAATGAATTGGATGGTACATTTTAATACACTCTGTATATGATGCAATTATTCCTTTTTTTTTTTTTTTTAATATTAAAAATTCTTTTCATATAATTACATGAAAAAATGTCGTAATGTAATTGAATTGTATAAATTTAAATCATATTTCATATATTTAATGCAGGCACACAACAATATAAATTGGCAATAATCACATAATTATTATTTTATTTATTACGTTGTGTTATATATTTAATGATAATTTCTCTGAAAAGATATAGAAGCATTTTGGGAGTCTATATAATACACTCTTACTTCATGCGGTCGTTATAGCATCATAGGAAATTTTTGCATTTTTTTTCTATAAAATTACAATATATAGTTATTGTGTTTCTAATTTTTTTTCACATTCCATACAAACATTTCTATACATTTTATTTTTGTGCTAAGTATATTCCAAAGTTAGAATATCTTTATATACTTAAAATTTTTAAATAGATAATTATAATAATACTGTAATCATTATTTAAATATTATTTATATTTGCTGGAAAATTTTCCCTTAGCTTGATTGGGATTGAGAGTTTCACAACGATCATAATAAACTCCATTATTATCCGAATTATTTCATTCTTAATTTAGAATTGGATATTCAATATATAATGTCCAAATAGTATTGATTACGGGTGACATGTGTTTTTAATTAAAACAAATAAATATAATGTCACATTTTATTTTATATTATTATTTTATATATAAAATCCAAGATTATAAAAATAAATTGATGCAAATATATGACTCATTACAAATGGATATATTTTTATTTCCCATATATGGTATATAAATAAAATTTGATAACCACAAAATATACCTCAATAAATTATAAATATTAGACTCTTTTAATATACAAGTGTCGCATATATATTTACAATATACAATAAATGTAAATAAATATATAAACTCCGTTTAACTTTAAAAACATAACCTATCTCAAAATCAAAAAATAACAAACAAATAATGCGTTGCGGGAACACGACAAAAAAAGCACAAAAATAAAATTTATATATACGAACTGGCACAAGAAAAATAAACAAATTGTTTTATAAGAAAAAAAAAAAATTCCGGGACATAATTTGTATAAATAAAAACAGAAATGCCCGTTGAAAAAAACTAAAATATTGAATTGTTTTTATTTTAATTTTATCCATATCGTTTACGTATAGCATCGCATATGCATTTAAATTAAATGTATCACAACAACGTATACTAAAAAAATATGTGTTATTTTATGTATTTATGTTGTTTTCATTTTTTTTTCTTTTATTTTTGTTCAGGTCAAAGATCTATTTTTTTTTCTCTGTCTTCTTAAAGTCTATATACACAGCAGTATACACACACACACACAATCACACATTTATATAGTACATATATAGGCGAGAGTAAATATGCCATACATAATTATATATATGTTATTTTAATGATGCTATATATATATTGTATATATGATGCTACCCAACGAACCCATCATTATAGGCCATTTATGTACATAATATGTCTGATGTAAATATATATATAAATAAGAACACATATTTATTTCAATTTAATGTTTAAAAATACAAAGTGAAAAAAAATTGTGAGAGAAGAAAATTAAATTATAACTATAGAAAATATATACCATAATTTATAGACATAATTTATATTATAAGAAAATTGTAATCACCATCTCATATATCAGTTAAAAGAAAAAAAATCAAGATGATTTGTTCACATAATATTTTTTTTTCCAACACACAATATATGCATAATTTAATAATGAATAATAAACATATATTGTATATATATATATATAATTTTATATATGTATGTGTATGGTAGTTGAATTTAAAAATTTAAATATCCATGTGATGTGAAAAGGAAAGACGTATTTTATTATAATGTTAATACAAAAAAATAAATAATATATATAATTATTAACGTAAAAAATGTTCTTTTTTTTTATTTTGATTGTCGACTGTATATACCCCTAGTAACAATTTGTCTGTACTTTGAAAAATGAGGAAAATTTCCCGTGGAAAAAAACATTCACATATTTTCCATGGAAAAGATATATTGGAATTTGTCCAAAGAATGTCCATAGATTTTCCACATAATATAATAGTATTTTATTTAGGTCAATTGAAATCTTAGGATTGTTAGAGTAATATATCCAACATATATCCGCGCGATATTGTATTCATAATTTATCTACACCAATTATCCCAAAACAGTGGGTTAAATTTTGTATATTTCGCTTAACTACAGATATAATCTTCTTCACTATTTTTAATTTATTTTTATAATTTTTAAAATACCCACTTGCTGCGATATATAACAATCGATATATTTCCGAAGAATTTTGTAAAACTTTTCATGGATTTTATCTGCAGTTTTTGTTTCTTGTTTTCTATTATATAAGCTTTTTATCTGCCATATATTTCTACAAAATTATACTATGAATTTATTATTTTAAATTTTACTATTAATTTAAATTTGACTTAACAAAATATAAATATTATACATTTTATTTATTTATTACGTATTTATATTACATTAAATTTTGTTTCAACGAGTTGCAACATGTTATAACAAAATTTTTGTGCACTTGTCGCATAACGTATTTTTTTCAAAAATTTTTGTGGATCTGTTGACAAAAAATATGAATATAAATTCTATGGATATTCTGTGGAATAATACCAAAGAGAAATAATGCTAAGGTGAATCCTTAGAATTCGATTAGTATGTTGGGTATAGCATACTTGCAATGCCAGTTGCGACCGAACGCGTCCACGGGTTGCGGATAGTGGAACGGCCTATGATACTTATGGGTTAGCTACGAATAAAGAATAAGTAGTCGCGGACAATCTGGCTGCTGTGTATGAGAATTACTTTGGGGTGTTGTGTGAAAGCAGCACTCGATTAAAACTGAGTTAATGATTCAGTGATTACACAGTAAAGGCGAATTAGCGGCGCCAATGTAACCGCTTTCGGCAGAGGTGATATACCCCTGTAAATGAGCCTACGAATTTGCAGAATGATTAGTAGGTTGAACGTATGGTTAACTACCAACTTCGGAAAACCAGATAGTTATGAATTCGACAACACGGCCTCGGATCGGACAGAATAAACGGCAACGACCCCAGCAAAGAAAATTTAAGGACAATGATTTGAAGCTTGCGTCTTGGAACGTTAGAACTCTGTTGCGACAAGGTGCGTTAAGAGCACTTACTGATACGCTACGAACAGCCAAATTGGATATAACAGCTATCCAAGAAACTAGGTGGCCCGGAAAAAATTTATTGAAAGGTAGAGGATACACATTTTATTACAGCGGCAATGATTGCAGTAAAAGAAGAGAGTTCGGAACCGGTTTCGTAGTTTTTGGAAAAGCAAGGAATTCAGTAATTGCTTTTAATCCGATTGATGAACGCATTTGTACACTACGTGTAAGAACAAAATTTTTCAATCTGACCCTCATCAATGTACATGCGCCCACTGAAGAGAAAACTGATGAGGTTAAGGATGAGTTTTATGAAAAGCTGATGACAACATATAGAGCTGCACCCGGCCACGACATTAAGATTGTCCTAGGCGATTTTAATGCCAAGGTGGGACAGGAAACAATATATCACCCAACTATAGGTAAGCACAGTCTTCATAAAACAACGAATGAAAACGGGCTAAGATTGATTGATTTTGCCATGTCAAAAAACATGGTCATTAGTGGTACATATTTTCCACATAAAGATATTCATAAGATGACGTGGAGGTCTCCAGATGGTAGAACAAGTAATCAAATTGATCATGTACTAATTGATGGACGTCACTGTTCAAATATAATGGATGTACGAACTTGTCGTGGTCTAAATATTGACTCAGATCATTATCTAGTTCGGATAGTGCTACGAGCCAGAATTTCGGCCAGTAATAACACACAACCCGTAGGGTTGAAATGGGCAGTCGAGAAACTTGAACAGGCGGCGGTAAAACAATTGTACATGGATGCAATGGAACAACGAATTATTACAGATTTGGAGGCTTACCAGCAGGAAACTAATGTAAATAGTATGTGGATAAAATTAAAGTCATGCGTTGAAGGGGTCGCAACAGAGGTAATTGGAAAAGGGATGGTAGTAAGAAATGAGTGGTTCGATGATGAATGTAGAAATGCTCGGGATGCAAAAAATGCGTCCAGGCTGAAAATGCTAACGCGGGCTACACGGACCACTGTGGAAGACTATCGCGAGAAGAGGGATTTCGAGCGTAAATTGATTCGTAAGAAAAAACGAGAATTGGAACGAAAGATTTACGTCGAAATGGAAAAATTTAACAGGAACAACGATAATAGAAGATTGTACCGGAATGTCAATCGTTTTCGCAACGGATACAATCAACAACCTTTTTTGTGCAAAAACAGACATGGTCAGGTTATGGCGCAAGAGGAAAGGTGCCTCGAAAGATGGGCCGAGTACTTTAAAGATATATTAAATGTGAATACGCCAGTGAATTCTATGGAAGATGTGCGATTTCAAACCGCCCAACCATTTATAGCTGAACCATCGATACACGAAGTAAAGAGTGTTATTCAGAAGCTCAAGAATAATAAATCACCTGGATCTGATAGCTTACCAGGTGAACTCTTTAAATATGGTGGAAATGCATTATGGTGTCAACTGCACGAGCTAATTGTAAAGATTTGGAATAATGAACAGGTGCCAGAGGAGTGGAAGGATGGTATTATCTGTCCATTGTACAAAAAGGGTGACAAATTGGATTGTAACAACTACAGAGGAATAACTTTATTAAACATTAGCTATAAGGTATTTGCTAATATACTATACCATAGACTTATTCCATACGCCAATGAAATTATCGGAGAATACCAGTGTGGTTTCTGCGCAGATCGATCTACATCTGATCAAATATTTAGTATACGGCAGATCTTGGAAAAGTGTACGGAATTCAATGTTGATACACACCATTTGTTTGTTGATTTTAAAGCGGCATATGATAGCGTCAATAGGTCAAAATTATGGAATATTATGGAAGAGTTTGGTTTTCCAAAAAAACTGATAGATTTGGTGGCTATGACGTTGGAAAATGTGAGGTCACAGGTACGAATCCGAGGTAAATTATCTGATCACTTTGAGACGGTTGATGGACTACGACAAGGCGATCCATTATCAACACTTCTATTTAATATTACGCTGGAAAAGGCAGTGAGGGGCGTAAATATTGATAAACAAGGCACGATTTTCACAAAATCGGGTCAATTGTTAGCGTATGCTGATGATATAGACATAATGGGTCGGAATATGATAATTGTCAAGGATGCTTTCGAATCGTTACAAGAGGAGGCATCAGGTCTGGGTCTCAAAGTGAATGCAGAAAAAACGAAATATTTGGTGGCAACGAATACATCACGAATTCGAGATCAAACGGTTAATATTGGAGAACACAATTTTGAAATAGTCAATAGTTTTGTATACTTAGGATCGTTGATAAATGTTGAAAATGATATTGAAGAGGAAATACGCCGCAGAATAGCAACTGGCAACAGATGTTATTACGGGTTAAAAAAACAATTCCGATCGAAAACATTACAACGAGATCTTAAGTGCAAGCTATATACAACTTTAATACGTCCAATATTAACGTATGGGTCGGAGGCTTGGTGCATGACACAAAACCAGGAACAACTACTTCGGATTTTCGAACGAAAGGTACTCCGTGGCATATTTGGTCCCGTCAAAGAACAGAATGGTTGGAGGCGACGATACAATATTGAATTAGACAAGTTGTACGGTCAACCAAATATTGTCAAAACAATCAAGATCAATAGATTGAGATGGCTTGGACACGTAGAACGCATGGAGGAGGAGCGTGTGCCAAAAAAACTGTTAAATGGTAAACCGGAGGGTAGAAGGAGAGCCGGAAGACCTAAGGCGAGATGGCTAGATGCAGTAAACTGTGATATAAAGATCCTAAAAATTCGGGATTGGAAGACGTTAACTGCGGATAGGTCAGGTTGGAGAAGCGTGTTGGAGAAGGCTAAAACCGCACCCGGGTTGTAACGCCATGGAGTAAGTAAGTAAGTAAGAATCCTTAGAAATTATCAGCGAAAATATGCGGATAATTCAAGGACATTTTTTTATAAAAATCCAAGGACAAGCTTGCACTGATCATATAAAATTCCAGTGGACATCGGTAAGAAATTTATAGATATTTCCTCGGATTGAAACTACAGACTACAGACTAGAAATTTTGCGGACAAACTACGGACAGTGTTACTAGGGTATTTTTTAATTACATCAAAACTATATATTTATATACAACAAAAACCAACTTATAACACATTTTTTCTAATTTATTTTGTCTTTAAATGTTAAGGTCACACTTTATTTTATATATATATATATATATGTATTTATGTATGTTTTTTCATTGATGTATAGAATATATTTATTATATATTTTTGTACAGGAGATAACTACTTATAAAATTCGGTTAATTGGAGTTAATTAAATGTGTTATAATATCTTATATATACACTCGAATTTATATAAATATATATAATAAAGCCATCATCCGCATATATAAAGATTAGAATTTTTGGAAAAAAATACAATATATATGATATTTTTTAATGTTAAATGTTGTTTATTAAGACAACAATTTAATTTTTTTTTTTCCATCATAATTCCATATTTTATTGTCCAGCATAAATTTTATATAATATAATAAATTCTTTGAAGTTTTTAATGAGCGAGACGCAATCAATAATAAATAAAAAAAAATAATAATAAAAAATATTTATATATTTTCGGTTTTTATTAAATTTTAGTATATATAAAATAAAAATTTCGACCAAAAATAAATTCTAATGATTTAATTTATTTTATTTTCGTTATTATTAACAACTGTAATGCTGTCGTATTACAGCTGGCAAGCAATTTAATTTATCACACTTGAAATGAATTTCTTATAAATCCTTTTTTTTTTTGATAAATTTTGATGTACCCATATTATATAGTCTTCAAACTAACTAGCTATTTGCATAACTCGCACATTATTCGGATTGAAATGGAGTTTAAAGAAAAAATACTGCGAAAAATGTACTTGTTTAGAATTTTGTATTTAAAAATAATTAATAGATTTTTAATGTTAATATATTGTATATAGTTTATAAATTATTATATCTGATATTTTCCTTTTCGTTTCCACTCTCAATGACTCCTTGCTATATATAAAAATACATTATCTAAATATACTGATCATACAAATATTCCACAATAATTGTATAAAAATAAATTCTACTAATATAGAGAGATATGGTAAAAATAGTTAATAATATAAACAAATAAAACTGCAGTCAAATATTCAATAAGAAATAAATATTTAAGTAACATTTTAAAAATCATCAAAGTATTATAGCAAATATTTATTTATTTAATTATATATACGCAGCCGATAATTTTAAAATAATTAACACAAATAATTCTGGAGGTGTTAAAATCTCGTCAATATATGTCAACCCGTTTACATTTTATTGATTCTCGACATTGTTTTTTTTATGGAAATAATTATATTATATTTATTTATTTATTTAAAAAAGCTGCGCGCGCGAATATAATACAAAACAAAATACACATGATATGAAAACTAACTAAAAATATAAATAAACACAATTTAATAACTTTATAACACAGAGTTCGGTATATATAAATTTCAATTATTTATTATGGGTAAATTTTTATTATTTATAAATTTGCATATATTACAATCCAGTACCATCCATCAACACCATCCGTAACTATTATATATATATCTCTCTATATCTATATTTACATATTTTAATATTTCGTTTTTAAGGACAATTGACATAGTCATCATCATTATCATCATCATCATCATCATCATCAAGACATTGTTAATATATTTATATATAATATTTGACACAAAATTGATTGATATGTAAATATTTGTATTTGTAATAACATTAACTCTGGTGGTGTTTTAACAAAAATATAAATAAAAATATTTTCTATGTGGTATAATTAAATATTTAAATTAATGAAGAACAAAATAAAATATAGTATATATATGTCGAACTCTGTATCTGTATAATTAATATCTTTGCATTGAAATATTATCTTAATATCTTTTTTATGTAATAATATATAAGACAAATCTTGTACATTCATATTTATTTGTATATATTTACAAAGTTTTTTAATTGTTTTGTAAAATAAAATAAAATGTCGGCATATTATTGCCTATATTTTATTGTATACAATTTTTGTGCAAAAGTGTCTGTGTTTGTGGTGTAGATGTGTAGAGTGGTTTGTGTACAAACAGTTTTCAAATGAAGCTAAAAAACAATTTCTTATAACACGCAATTTGTAAACTTATTATTTTCATACCATCTTCTTTTATATTCGATTGCATGTAAAGAAAATATATAATAAATTATTTAAAAAATAATAAAAATGAGAAGAAAATGAAATGAATCCTTCGTGTATTTAATAATAATAATAATAATAATTGTATAATTATATATTTATTTATAATTAGCTATTAAAGGTATCTATATAAAATTATCAACATATAGAAAAATACATATTTTATATAAATATTTTAAATTCTATATTACAACTTTAAAATGTATATTATAATAATAATTGCATGAAAATGAAATGTGTCTTTTAATTAAAGAAATATGTCGAATTGTTTTCTGTGTGTATTTTTTTTTGTTGTTATGATAATTTTTACAATTTATCTATATTTATCTGTGATCAAGTTTTATTACAAAATATAGTTTTAATACGTGTATATTTAATCTTCTCTATATCCATTATATTTATATTATGTTGTTAATTATCAATTTTATATATTATTAATCTCCTAAGTAGAGTCGTTTTGAAATCAATATAAATTATTATCTTTTATTTATAGAATTTTATTCATTATAGTTTTTTTTTTGCCCTGCGTATATTATATTTAAATATATAAATTGATTCATTATATTATAAAATTCTTTTCGGCAAATAATAATAAATAATATGTAAGAATTTGCGTGGGTATATTTAATAAACGGTCTCTCATCTTCCGACCTCTCCACCCCATATAAATACTTATTTATATTGAAATTTACGTATATATATATTTATATATACCATAAATTTTGGCAGATAATACGATGCTATCAAGAATATTTATATAAATAAACGTTAACGTGATGTTGTAGTCTGTAATTCTATGGGTTTTTTTTTATTTAATTAAACATCAAATTTCATTTTCTACAATATATTTGCGTATACTTTTAAGATATTTTACCCCGCATATATTACAATTATGTATAATAATTAATTATAATGCATCTTATACATTTGTCTGAATATATTTATTTCGTATATACATATTTAAAACCTTAAAACTTATGTATTGTATATGAAAAATATATTATTTAATTAAATGATGTTATCGAAAATATTCGGAAATGCTTCCTTATACATTACAAAAACTTTTAAATATAAATTAATAGTTAAAAATTATTATTATATTAATTTATATATATAGAACTTATTTAAATTCAATTCATGTCTTATCTATTCCCATACATAAATCATATATATTTATTGTCCAATATATTTGATAATTATAAGTATCATACAATATATGTCAATACAAATATATATATATACAATTGATTTGTATATACTCTTGAACTAAATAATTCATTGAATTGTTGAACAAAAAAATAGCACGCCTTTATTTAATAATATCTAAATATAAAAATAAAAATTGCGCATTAATAAGAAAGTAGTTCAATTACAAATTGTGGACTGTCTTAGACGTTAAAAATATTTGTAAAATTTTTTTTCTATAAATATTTGCCGAGAAATTGCAAAACCTATAAATTTTCCTTAATAAATTCCACTTTAAATTATCTGTGTAATATATGTCCAGAGTTATATATTATTGATAAATTAATATTTTATATACTAAAGGGTGTGATGATTGATTGCCGGCCGCCCATCATAATATGAGAAGTGATTATTATATAAAATAATTTATGGTGTATACCTATGAATAAATAGCAAATTCATTGGAGGTGTTATTATATTTTAATTAATTTAGTTAATTTTAGTTAATTTTGTTGAATAACGAAAATTTGTGAACAAGAGAAAAAAGCTTAATTTACGAGATTTATTATTTTTATTGTGTTTTTCCATATGGAATTGTACAATTTTCATAGCATACGGTTTTGACGATTGTTTATATGCCGGATTATTTTGGTATATGCGGCGAGGATCTGTTTACAAATTCGCTATACTATATATGTAATATTAACTGATGTAACCGAATGATATATTTCGCATCCTTATTATTTGATTATAGTTTTAACGTTGTATTACATATGTTGGTCTTTATTTGACATTTTTAAATGAATATTTTTATGGTATTTATTTTGTCCGAATTTTAAAGACAATCAAAATACTATAACTTTTTTTTTTTCTTATATTACTCAAATCGTCTCAGGTCGTGTGCCAATCGATCTAAAATCTAATTTTAACATGTATATATTCACCACAATGAAATTTTAAAAATTAGTCTGCTAACGATAGTGTTGACATATATGAAATATAAAATAATAACTATTTAAAAAGTATTATAATGGATATTGGATTTATTTTGCATGAACATTCGCTGTCTCCAAGAATATATAATATCCTTTCGAAGTATATAAAAATCATTTTGATAAATCGAATTATTTTTAAGACCCAAACCCGATCCAGGAAAACAAATAAAAACATCATTAAACATGATGATTGGAGTCCACAACCTTAGTGTGTGCGCATTGAATCGAATAAAAGCCTTTATAAGTCATATAATCTGGATGCTTATTTAACATTGTTTACCATTCAATATATCATTAATGTGTTTCGACATGGACTCAAATTCGAAGATACTCAATTATATAGATGGCACAAAGTATACAATTATTGTATAATAAATAAAAGCGCAACGTAAACAATTAATATATTATGAATAAAAAATTAATGATTTTAATTTGTCACAATTTAGATTTTTTGCTATTTGTGAATTTGGCATAGTTAAATTTCTTTCTGCATCATGTGATAAAAAAAAATTGGAATTGGAATTAGAATTAGTGCGATTGGCACACGATCTAAGTTAACTTTATCAAAAAATTAAAAAGGGTTTTCTATATATTTGTGCGTTTATATATTGATTGTAATTATATGGTGCGCATATTTACATATTATTTATTTATATATATTATTTTTTTACCTTGTTCAATTATTGTAATTTTATTGAATGCAACCCATTTAATATTTAATTTATAGAAAATAATTTCGATGTTATTATTTTTTAATTTGGATGGAGAACAACAAATTTTAAATATTGTAATAATATTAGTAATAATAATAATAATAATAATAATTCATTACTTGTTCGACACGTTTCGAAAAAATAAAATATTTTTAAACTTTACATGCTTTTTCTGTAATATAATTATATTTATATTTACACATACACATAATTTTACATATCAATATATACAATATATATTATATAGTAATATTTAAAACATGTAAATAAATTAAATGTTTGTATATAATAAATATATAAGAGTTTATATGTAAAATAATGTAAATAGAAATATATATTAAATGTAGAAATATTATGTTATTTTACTTATATGTACATGGATATATTATTTATTTTTTCCAAGTGTTTTGAATTTAAATCGCATATAGAAATATTTAAATAATATAAAACATATATTGTATATTATATTTAGTTTTTATATTAGTACAATAATGTACATACAATATATACCGCCGACTATATAGACCATATATTATATTTTATATAGAATTTAAAATTTCATGCTCTAGTTTTTTTGGTTTTTTTTTCAAAAAAAAACTTTTCGTATATGTGCAAATAAATATATTTTCTCAACAATAATATATATATATTTATAGTTGAATTCGTTTTTATGATCGATCGATCGTTTTTATATTTATATAATAGATAATGAACGATATTTAAATTATGACCACCCGTATATTATTTATATATGTATACCGTAGATCATTATATTTATTATAATATAAATCATATATAAGATAACATAATTGTTTATTAAAGATATTAATTATATTATTAATAATTAGCATATTTCTGGCTATAATTAATACACATTTAAAAACATTAATATATTATAGTTTAACATTGATATTATTATATTAAATAAACTCATGTATAGAGTCTAATGTGATAATATGTACGCATAAACTGGGGTGAAATCATGGTAAGGTGATAAGTGACAGTCACTGTCACCTTTTATAAATGTTGCATCGACTATGGCGATATCACCGGTGACTATCACCAAAAAGTGATGATTTTCAGGTGATAGCTTTTTTGCTGTCGTTTTGTGTATAAGGTTATATTTTTTTGGGAAAAAAAGAAATTCTTTCATTGTTTATTTGTTGTGAATTCGGTGTGGTACGCAAAATATTAAAATAAATTAAAGGAAAATATTTAGTTTTCATATTATATTCAAGTGTTTACATTTCGTAATTTTTTTTTGTTAACATTAACAAAGAAGTAATATATTTTATCAACTTGCGTTTTTAAGTATGGATTAGCAATATATTTTATCAATATTCTTAAGGCAATAACCAATAGATATATTCTATATTTATGTTAAAAGAAAAATAATGATATAATATTTGCTACATTCAGACCGAAAATTCAATTTTAATTTTTTTAAATTGTTTACAAATTATTTTAATTCGTAAATTTGTAATGGTTTTATTATTATTAAAATAGTTAATTTTTTTTATTGAAGATTACAATCAAATAAATCCTAAACCATTGTGTTCCATCGTCCCTGAACAATATAATTGAATCGAAAATGAACTAAACATTTATATTTTTTATTAACGCTGAAAATTTAATTATCTTAATTTTGATTATATTTCTATGATTTATTTGTAGATTTTATTTTTGTTAGCAGTAATAATAAAGAAAGAACATGTCAAAATTAATTTCTTTCGCACCACCGATACGAATGACATTATAAAAATCACTTTGTGGTGAGTTTAAAAGTTATTACCTTATATGATGCCAAAAAAAATAGGTGATCACTTTTGAATATCACCACAGTGACTGTCACTTATATGATTCCACCCCTGTCTAGAAAATGCATTTAGAATAATTTCATCAATATCACTATCACCAGCAAATAGCAAACATTGATAGTTCAATTCCAGCATTACTGACATATGCAAGACAAAAATTGTTTAATGTTTTTCATTTATATATGAATACATTAAAAATTATTTAACTGCACATTACAAATTTGTTTGTTTATGTGAAATCAAAAATAAATATATAAATATCTTTAAAAATATATAGCCCATAAAACACTATTCACTATTATATGAACGATTCACTCAAATAAGAATAATTAAATTATTAAATTATCAATCGAAACATAAAAAAAACTATATGAAAACTTTCTTAAAAATTAATGAAAAATAATTACGAAAAAATTATAATTTATTGGCAATAAAATATAAAGAAAAATTAATAAATTTATTAACCTCAAATGCTGGACAACTTTGACGACGATTTTCTTTTTTTATAGCCAATTCATACCATGGTATTCGTGGTTTACTACGCAATGTTGTTTGACATCCAATTTTACAATCCAATGGATCCATATAATTAATATTATGGAATAATTGTTGTTTGGATTCATTTTGATATAATAATTGTTGTTGATCATGATGATGATGATGATGATGCAGCAATTTACGATCTTTATAAAATTGTAAATCTTTATGATGACTGAGTGTGGCAAATTTTCGATCGATACCATTTAATTTTACCGATGCTGATAATAATTGTTTATCCATTTGTTGATTTTTTATTAAATTATTATCAATATCATTTATATTATTGTTACTATTATTTATGTTATTGTTGTTTGTATTATTATTATTATTTATATTATTATTTAAATATAATTCGGAATTTGTTGTATATAAATTTTCATATAATTTATGTGGTGAAAAATAATTGGTATTTGTATTATAATATTCATTGTATACTGTATTTTTCATATTATTTATATCAATTGTTAAATCTTCATAGATTGTTGTCGAATTATTTATATGTTGTTGTTGGTGTTGTTGTTGTTGTTGTTGTTGTTGTTGCTGTTGGTGTTGTGGTAATGTTGATGCTGGATGACTATATGATTTACGATAATATAATGTTTGTGATTTTATCGGTGGTTTTTTATTGGTAACTTTATGGAATGCATAATCAAATGATTCTGGATTTTTTTTATAATATGTTGGTTTAAATAATTTATTATTTATATCGATGTTATTATTATTATTATTATTATTTATATTATTATTATTATTATTATTATTTAACGATGATAATGATGATGATAATTCATTATTATTATCATTACATCCGATGCGTCCATATTTTGGACTTTCTGGACGTGTATATAAATAATAATCATTATAATTATTATTATTACTATTTAATGAATCTTGTGCGACGTTGCTGTGATTTGGTATAGAAATATTATTATTACTATTATTATAATAACCATTAAAATTTTCATAACTTGGACTAATTAAAGAACGTTCCGAATATGAGAGTTGTAATGATGCTGTTGACGATGGCATAAGATTAGTTGTTGTTGTGGTTGGTGGTGGTGGTGGTGGTGATGGTGCTACGGAGGGTGGTAGTAGTAACGGCGGCGGTGATGGTGATGCTGGTGATGGTGGTGATGGTGATTTTATTGATGATGATGATGATGATGATGATGGCGTAAATGAAGTTGGTGGTGGTTGGGGTGTCGCACAATATTGTTGTGATATATTTTCATATGTATTATTATGATGATGTTGTTCAATACACAAATCACTGTGTTTAAAACTATTACACGTTGTTGTTGATAAATTTTTACCTGTCGATGGTGTACCATCATTATTTGATTTATTATAAAATGTAGATTGTAATGGCATTACGGTTGTTGATGTATTATTAAAATTATAATATAAATCCATATCATTATTGTTTACATTATTTTTATAATCATTATTAGATGTACTGCTATTATTATTATTATTATTATTTATACCATTATTTTCATATAATGGCATTGAATCACTTTTTGTAATAATTAATGATGGTGATTTTAAACGTTCCATTTGTTCGGCTCTACTGCGACTACGTTGTAAACCACGTGTACGAATTGTTGCAAATCCATCGTGTATTTGAGATGATTTTACAGCAACTGATGACATTTTGAAAGAGATTCTTATTTTTTTTTCTTTTTATTTATTATTCATTTAAATGTGCAACGGCACAGCACTACCATTTTATTATTATTATACACTACAATTTTTTTTAAAAATCATTGTAATATGATTTTATTTGTGGATATATACACAATATACTTTGATATTATATAAATACACTTTTAATTTTTTTTTCTATCAGCAACTATTTATTGTTGTATTATTTTTTCATTGCTTTTTATAACACATATACACACACATATATATAAAACAATTACAAAATTAAGATCAAAATATAATTTTCATTGTATGTATACAATACTAATAGAAAATAAACAAACAAAACATTTATTAAACGATGTTTTGTAAATATATATATTTATTATTAATTTCATATATGTAACTAAATTATATAATTCTATATATATATTCTCAAGTAAATGTAAGAACATTATGATGATGCAACCGTAATTTAATATATATATATTGTATTTGAAATTATAAACATATTTAAATAAAATATATATATATATAGATAGAGTTAAATAAAAGTATATAATAATTTAATTTTTATAATACACATATTTAGTAAGACAAATAAAAATAAAAGACTATTCAATTCAAAATTTATCCATCTGTTAATGTGTGGTTTAACTTTAAAATATAAAACACACAGAAACATAGATTATTTACCTATACATATTTTATATGTAATCTTATTATAAAATTTAAAGAAGTGATTATATTTTCCAGTGATCGTTCGTTACTATATGGATATTTTAATATACAAAATAAAATACATAAATGTGTATTTATAGGTACAATGTAACATTTTATTTCAATTTCATTTATTGTCTTATCAGATATAATGTATACGAGTATTTATATTTGAAATAATAATAATAATAATATGGTTCATTTCTTTTATCAGATTTGAATACAATTAAAATTAATAGGTGTGTTGCATGTGTGGTCTTGCACACACACACACACACAAACACAAACAATTATGTATTTTTTTATTGTATAAAGAAGATATATTAGAATTTTTCAACACCATAAAATAGTAATGTATGTCGTTTACTTTAATTTATAAATAATATATAAGTTACATAAAATTCTGACAGCCTCAACTATTATGTAGTGTGAAAAACGAATTTATAAACATATACTCGTAAATATAAAAATGTTGTATTTTTATGGTACAATATGACTTTATTATAAATAACCATAACCCATTATATGATTTTATAACTTAACATTATTTAATTAAATTAATTAGAACATATAACACCTTGCATACTGATAAAATATGTATTCATTATATGTGCACGATATTTATTAATTACAATTAATTGGATAAAAAGTATATAATTATAATATAAATTAAAATATTCGTTTGTCATTTCTACGAATTTATGCGTATTTGTAGCAGTAGAATTGAACTACAATAAAAATATATTTATAAAAAATTATCTTATCTTCAACATTTTATATAAATAAATAAGCACAAGTAAAATACAAAGATGTTAAATATAATGTAGAAGTGGTGTGTGTATTTGTATAATGATGACTTATATATTTTGGGCGTTAGAGTAACTAGAAATTTATGTGCGTGATGGGTAAATGGGTGGCTGACCATCCTGTCACAATGAAAAATTCTATATTGATTTAGAAAATTATATGCAATGGGCTTTATACCAATTTGCGAAAATTAAATTCTACTTTAATATTTAATTAAACTCTAAAAATAGTGTACAAAATTCTAGAAAAATATTCCAAGTTACAATACAATACTTTATTTAGTCTTTCAAATTTTAAATAAAGTAAAAGTTACACACATGTATAGAATAAGATAAGAAATTATATTACAGTAAATTAATTTATATGTAGATAAAAATGATGATATATGGTATATTCAACTACTCTTTTACAGTGAATATAAAATATATAAAACATAAGGTTTTCCTTTTTGTAAAATATTCATCAATTAACGTATTGAATTTTCATCTTTCGACAATGAGTTAATATGTAAAATTATAATCATTAACTAAAATATGGATAATTAATACAAATATTATTATAAACATATACATTTATTTTTAAAACAATTACTGGAAATTTCATTTAAAAATATAAGAAAAGATTAATGATAATAACGTTTTTATTACGTCCTCTAGATTACTGACATTAAATTAATATATATAAATTATATGTCTTACATTATATTTAATATTTTGAAAATACCCACTCTATATATATATATTTAATTTTGACCATGTCCAATGAGGTCACAAAGATCTTTATCCGTTAATGATATAATAATTAATTCCAGAATATTTTTGGGTAAACAAATTAATTTTCCAATTTTTACAATAATATTGTTCAATTTTATAAATGCCTGATCTGAATTTAGTTTTGGATGTTGTGCCAATTCAATTTTTTCAATTAGAATATCACCAAATAATGGAAATACTTTTAAAATATATTGTTTTTTAATAAATTTATTCATAAATGATGGTAAATTTTTAAATGCTAATCGTTTGTAATCGTCCATTAAAATTTCGTAATAGGTTTTATTATCTATAAATTTTTTAATACGCATAACTTTTAATTCCATTTGATAACTACTAAATATTATATATTGATAAATGTTAATGTTATTAATAGCATTCGATTGAATGCTTTTCGTTACATGATAGAAAAAATGGGCTAAAAATGTTTTGGAATAATTATTGCATAAATTTTCTATATAATTTTTCACAAAATAATTATTTACATTAAATTTCGCATTATAATCTAATAGCAACCTAATCATTGATAGTTGATGGTCGGCCATGGCAACATGTAAAGCCGTTTTACCTGTACCATTTTCAATTTCTAAATTTATATAATTATTTAAAAGTATATCCAAAATATCATTATATTTATATGTAATGGCTGAATGTAAAATTGCATTCATATTTCGGTGGTCGCGAACACCAGTTCGATCACTATGATCATTTGCCGCATTTGATTGTAATAATATGCTAAGAAATCGTAATTGTCTTAAGTGAAATACTGTTTCTATCGGTTGCATATTAAATGAATCAATATGATTAATATCGGCAGCATTAGAATTTATTAAATTTATTAAAATTCGAGCACCTACTACAGAATCTTCATATATGTGTAAAAAATAATTTATTGCTGTATCACCTTCTGCATTTAACCCATTTACATTTGCACCCTTAACTAACAGATAGTTTATTAAATATTCATTTTTAAGTTGAATTGCAAAATGTAATGCTGTCAATCCATTCGGTAATATTGTATTAATATCAAATGTAGGATTTTTAATTATCGTTTGTATATGTTCCATTGAATTGTTTGATATATACCATTTTAATTGTTTAGGAATACTATCAAATGAAAGTGGATTCGACATTTTTTGTTTTTTTTTTTAATAATTTTAACACACACAGAATTTAATTATTTATTTATTTATTTTTTGACTTTAGAAATTTAATTTCTTGTGTCCGATTTTAACTTAAATAATATTACGAATATTTTTTCCTATTACATATTTACTAATAATTCTGTATTTGAGTTGTTCCGTTTTAATTATATGTATATATGTAACAGACACAGGGTGCTTTAGTATAAGAAGGTGTCGATGGCAACTCTACAAAAGTGAAATAATTTTTTTTTGTGGTCAACCAATAAATCTTATAAATAATAGTATTGGAGAGTTTATTGATTTATATGTTAAAATGATGATTTCATCATTAAAAAAAATCTTTAGTCAATAATTTATAAAGTAATGATCTTCATTTCCTTTGTTCCACACATACAATGCAGTCAACCCTCCCCCCCCATACAATTCTTTCAGCAATGGCTGAATTACCTTGTGCAATTTTTAGTAGATTTACAAAATGAAAATAAAAAACCTTAAACAATTAGTTATTAAAACCGTATAATTCATTTGTTAAATCAATATAGTAATTTTTATTGCATATTTAAATTATATTATTGAGAACAAAAAAACCATTGTTATTTGATGTACGGGAATTTTACAAAAAAAAAAAAAAACTAACTAAAAAATTAAATTAATTTTTAAATTGTAATTTAATGTGATTATATTAAATAAATTTAGATTGAAAAAATATCAATACAAATAACCCAAAAAAAAATTATAAATGCGTATAGGGTAGCGGCATCCGTAACCAAACAGATACGCAGTAGCCGAACACTTAGTGTTAATGGCCAAAAACAATGATGAACAATTTTATAAACAATTTCAAAATATTCTCTTATTCATCCACATGACACTATAAAATTGTTTATAAATTATTTTATATATTATTTTAACACTAAAGACTCCGGCTACTGGTACCTGTTCGGTTACTGGTTCTTCTACCATACATAGATTTGCATTTTTATTAATTATATACATTTTTTTTTTGCGGCCTTAATTTATGCTGATTCTATTAAATATTTATACTCATATTTTTACAAACGCATAAATTTAACCAATTTTAAATATTATATATAAAAACTATTTAAATTAAATATTCAAAAATGTAAATTTACTAATGTTTCATATGCAAATATATTATAAATATAGTAATTAACTAGTATCTATATACGTATTTGTATTTAATATATAATCATAATAGTGCCAATCAACATATTACGTTTATTTATATTTACGCATTGAATATTATATGTAGTGCGCGTATACATGTTTTCTCAATCGTTTATTTATGGAACAAATAACTTAAAAATAAAGTTGATCCTCTTGAATTTGATTGAATTGAATACAACATTAAAAAAAAAATTTTCATTGTCAATGTGTCCATCGCATCGACAAGGCAATTTGTTTAGGAATACTTATTATAATTAAGCAGACAGTTTTAATCCTACTTTTCATTACACACTCATTCCCATAAACATTCCCCAGCGGATTGGATTATCTTTAAAATTATAACATAAGAATTGTATAGTATTGTAATTGATCGTTACATCAATACTCCAACCACCACCCAACCAAAAATAAAGTCCATTGCCATATTATTTTTTTTTCCTCTCTGTTAATGGAATTAAAACATTATGTAAATGCTTTAATTAAATAATATTTTAAGTATTTGTTTTTTATTATTAAAATAATTTATAATAAATTATAAAATGATTATTTTATTATTTTTTAATTTTATAGAATGTGTGTGTGTTTATTTTAATTTAACATAATATAAATATATATTAAATTTTGTAAACTAGTTTTTTTTTTATACATAATTAGAGTCACTTTACTATAGATTTTTAACCAGAAAATGTTACACATATACTTTTTTTTTTAGTCTATGTGAATTTTGTAATATATGATGTATTTTGTCCAGACGAAAAATTACGTTACGTTCTATATTAAAATATATATTATTTTATACATTGTGTTAGATTGTAAGGCAATTAAATTAGGTTATTAACATCGTCCTATAATATATTTTTTTTTTTTTTCTTAAAATGGTACTAAAATGGTGACTAAATATAAACAATTTAAAAGTTAAAATAAGTCACAAATTTTATATAAAGATAAAAAACATATTAAATATATAAACAAAATATCTAATATAGTGTGTGTGTGTGTAGATATAAATTAAATATCTAATAATTTATTATTATTATTATTATTATTATTATTATTACAATATTATTATGTGTTTATTATTGCTTTCGTATACTAAAATAAAAAAAATCATTATTATTTTGAATGGTACGCACATTAAAAAAAAACGCATATATAAAAACGAAAAATTAAATTATTATAAAGTTACTTAACAATATATAATAATATTTATATTATTATTACATATACTTTTAGTATAACACATAAAGTTATAATTCTTGTAATGATCTTGAACCAATCTTTACAAACAACATTTTTATATACAATATAATATATTACATATATAGGGGAGCTCGTTTTAAATTGACACACATATTTTTGTAATTAATTTCGATAAATTTAAATATGTTATTAAATGTCCTTTTCCAAATAACCACCGCGGCTACAACCATATCTTTATATGGCATTTACATATGAAAAAAAAGATTATGTAAAAAATACTTTGAATAAAACGAAAATAAATAATAATTAATATTTTTTTTATATCGCAATTGTTTTACACATCTGAACGTGTATCATCTGTTGAACAATCGCTCTCCTATATATCATATCGCATAATATAAAAAAACACATTACTACACACATGTAAAAATAATAATATATTACATTATTATTGGAATTTTTAACGTTGTTAATTCTTCTAAGAACTTTATACAGTTGATTATGTGTGTGCGGTTGTTACAAATATACACGATTAAATAGAGAGGTAAAATAAAATAAATGTTTATTGTTCTTAACCATTATTATTAAAAGAAAAAAATAAAAATTTTTTACTAATAGTAATAATAATATTAATAATAATAATAATAATAATAATAATAATATTATAAGAATATATAATATAGAGAGTTATATAAGAAGCCGAAAATAAGAAGTGTAGGTTGTGTTTTTTTTTCTCATTTATTGATCCCATATGGGATAAAACAAAAAATATGTATATGTTTTTAAAATGTATAATATATGAAATAAAAATGGAAAAAAAATATATATATATATATAAAAATTAGATGTTGAAACAGATGTTGATATTTACTATATGAAAATGGTACTATTATTACATATATTTCATATATATTGTATATATTCAAAATATACCATACACACACACACACACATGTATAAATAAAGTATTAAGATAGTAGAGTTATTTTGAAATTTTGTGCGGATCAAAATGATAAAATGATGTTAACAACATGTTTTGTCACTCTTTATACTATTTTATTTTTCGTATATATTCATATTTATTATGGAGAAAAATTTTAATTACAATAATATTACGCATACACACCATGCTATTACACAAATACTCCATATATATATATTAGAAAATTGTGAAATATTAAAATTATCCAACTGCGATTTATGTATATATGATCCGTGTTTAACTCCCAGATAAATTCTCTGACATAGAATTTGTTTAAATTGATATAATAAATTAATGTTTTTTTTTACAAAAATGTAGTCCCATAATTAGCGCTTGTATATATGTTTTAGTTATAGGCTAAATTTTATGTTTTTATTTTATTGTTAATAAATATATAATCATTGTGTTTTTTGCTGCCAATTTATTTATAATACTATCAACTTTTTCTAAATACGCATTTTTTTTGGTATAAAAACTGTATTCAAAAATTCAAATAATTCTATTTTTTAATATTAAGAATTGTACGATAGTAAAAGATTTTCATCGAATTTAAAAAAAAAACGATAAAAAAAATTCTATTCAAACGACCTTATTTACTTCCTCCTGTGTAATTATTAAAACTCGGTTTATTATTTAAATCATATATAATTATGAGACGATATACCAATAGATAAAGTAAAATAATAATTTGAAAAGGTTTTATTGAATAATAATAATAATAATAATAATAATTAATAAATTATAGGTTTGAAAATTCGATGTGATAAATTCTTTTAATCAGGAAATATACATAATTTTCATTAAATGCAAAATGAAAAATTTTTTATGTTTACTTTTTATACAACCAATAAAAAATAGAAAATTAATAATTATAAGATGGAAAAAAAAATAATTACCAAACGTCAATTTCATATTTTTACTATAAATGTTGCTCGTGTACAATGTGCGATATTAATAAAATCGGATGTAATAAATTATTTATTTTTTTTTTCTATTTTAAAATTTTTAATAAGTAATTTATTTATAAGAAAATAATCGTTAATCGTTTTTTATTTTTTTTTTTTTGGTTAAATTCCTTCCACCACCCACAACTTCAATTATTGTTATTTCAAAAACTATACGTTGTGAAAATAAATAATTATATAAAAGATATTTATTAATCAATTGGGCCAATAACAACAATAGAACAACAACAAAACAAGTTAAATAATTTAAATAATTATAATATTTATAATTTATTTGAAGAGGTACCTTGTAATAATATTAATTATCTATATTTATAAACAACATATTTGTTTATTAATCTTAATATATTATATTTATTGATTTATTTCTTGATAAACAACAACGATGCCACTTCTTCATAATTTACATATAATTACTTATTTATTTCTATTAAAAGAAGATGATTTTTAATTTAATTTATCTATAAAAATACAAGTACGTAAGATAATTATAGTTAAAGAGATTCACATAATCGTATTATATGTGTTAGATAATCGATTATAAAATAATAATTAAATACTTTGCGGTATGGGTGGGTGTACAAATAAATTCACACAGTATGTAGATGTGTAAATTTATGTCAAATGCAAATTATATAATTTATAGTATTGTTACTATAAAATATTTCATTTGTGCTACATTTATGGAAAACCAGCGTGTCTCTTGTGCGCGAGATGGAAAAATGTATAATTGGTTCGGTAAAATGTTATATGACCATATAATCAACGAAATTTTCACATTAAGAATATTTTTTTTTTAATATTATTCAGTATAAGATATTTGATTGGATTGTGCTAAACGATGTTATTAATTGCAAAACCACAATAACAATGATATAAAGTGGATTGTAAAAGGAAGAAATTAAAATTGATTTAATCGTTATGATTATTATAATAATTCGAAAAAAAAACAGCTTATTTATATAGACCTAAATTTATTTTATTTAAATTTAATAAAATTCTGCATTTTTTTTAAAGCATATCATCAGAACAATATTAATTGTTAATTAAAAAATTAATTAATTAATTAATCGCACCTTACCGCATGTATAATAATTAATATTAAATTAAATTTATAAATTTGTTGATATTTTTTTTTTAAAATACTCCTAATATAGATGATACTAATATTTTACTATCATTTTAATAATTAATATGCGCGTCTGTTGAGTGATAATGTTTTAAAATAAATATTTGATTTGATTTATTTGAGATACAATAGAAATTTTAAAATAAATTTGTTTGCTGTCAAATATAAACGAGGATGAGCTAAATATTCATCAACTTTTTCACCTATATATACAATGTGATTAAAAATTGATAATTTGAATATAACCGCAACTGACTTAAGGTATATATATATATAAACATATTCTTATGTATCCGCACATGGAACAAAATCATAGCATTGCAAACAAAATTGTGCCATTAATTTTTGTGAAATAATCACAATTAAAAATTAATAATTAATAAAACTAAATGTGTTACATTGTGTTATAATATTATTTCCAGATAAAAAAATTACACATCCATTTGTAGTTTAATATTTTACTATATGGACAAAATATTTTAATGGTTTTATAAATATCTTGAATATCTTGAATCTTTTGAGTAAAAACAAAAAAATTAATATTGCAGTCATTAAATACTTTTTTTTTCCTTTTAATTTTGGTTTTTTTACTTGAAGTAAATATCATAAAAGTAAAAATTATAGTACACATTTAATTTTGCCATATACACACGTGTATTGGTTTAAGTTTTAACAAAAGTTTAAAAATTTTACTAAAATAATAATATAGTGATGAGTAATTATTTTGAGATAAAAAATTTTAAAATTTCATTATATATTTAAGAAGATAATATTTTACATCAAGTATATCGTGAAATAAATATAGGAAAAATTATTTTATTTTATTTTTAATACATATATCAGTAAAATACAATAAACATTAACAAACAATTGATTAAAAAATAATAATAATAATAATAATATTGAAATATCATTTAAAAAAATAAAATAAAAAGGGTCAAATTTCTATGTGTATATGCATTATTTTTTTAAGTTATCAGCTGTCAATTCTAATAAATATTACGATAATATATCACACTCAGTTTTACAGAAAAAAAAAAAACAACACACTCAAAAATGATACATTTACATTTGATAACAATAATATAAACAAATACAATTTATTATAGTTTACTTTTGTTTGTGGTTAAAAGAGATTACAAATGAATACAACATATTTGTTATATGATATATATTTTTTATATTTTATTATGCATTTATTTTATGCAGACACATAAATTTCATTTATTTTTTCATGTTTCTCACATATTGTGTGTTATCATTTTTAACTTTTATCTATATAGAATTTAGTTTTCTTTACATGTTTTCACAGTGTGTGAATTTTTAATATAGGAAAAATAGGAATGAATTTTTTTATATGAAGTGGTTTCTTCTATATATATACGTTTATCTTTATTTATGTATTCTTTATCCATGGACGCATAAAAATGAATTACAATAGAATAAAATAGGGATAATTATATTAAATTAAAATTCACAGTGTGTGACAATTTATATCCATCCATATTATTTCATGTGTCTTATATATTTGGCGTTATCTTTATCAATATATACCATATATAAACATTTCCTATATATTAATTCCATTTTATTGTTCTCTAAACAATATGCCGGAACAGATATTAAAAACATAAAATTCTGTTATATAATATTAATTTTTATATGTTTTGTTTAACATATTGTTGAATAATTGAATATAATAATATATATTAATTGAACTTGGTATATATAATTTAGTGATAATATTATATAAACACAATGCAAATATAATGGTACTCAAACGGTTTGTGAGATTTGACTCTCACAAACCTATATGGTTTTTATATTATACAAATAGTCATGTTCCTATAATATAAATAAAATATATGTGTATAATTAAAACTTAAATATTCCATTTGCATAAAAATTATAGTAATTTTCAGACCCGTACCGAGCAAATTTTGCGTCTTGTGTATAATTTTGAAAATACTCCCTTAAATAAAAATGAATCAACATTGTTTAATATTTACATAGATTTTTTTTCGTAAAATAATACTTGGAAAAATTGTTGATTGGTTATTTTTGTTCTACCTTAGCAATTGAATTATATTTTAGTTGAATCTTATTTTTGTTTTTTGCTGTGTGTTATGGAGAACCGTTTCCACATCACACCAGAGGTAGATTTTCAATGCGTTTTTATGAGGTTTCCCCATTAGAAGAGGCCTATTCTTCTACAGAATATAATTTTTTTTCTATTATTATTTAATTATTATTATTAATTATTATTATTAATTATTATAAAAGCCCTGCGATTAAATTTTCTGCAGACAAAAATCGACATCCAAATGGTTCAATTTTTCTTGAAGTAAAAAACCAATGAAAGTAACTAGGGGTGTTCTGTTTTCGTTAAACTCCTTCAACAGTTTGAGATTGTCTCGGGGGAATTTGATTACGCCTAATTGATTAACCCCTAGAGTATGTCGGAATAACGTTTATAGTAAAAATTTCGGGTTGTAATTAAATGGTAAAAAAACAATCAAATTTAAATTAATATACTCCATGAATGTATACATTCTGTT
Source organism: Bibio marci (assembly GCA_910594885.2). Lineage (NCBI taxonomy): Eukaryota > Metazoa > Arthropoda > Insecta > Diptera > Bibionidae > Bibio > Bibio marci. The sequence goes on from OU343117.1 coordinate 42,221,893, forward strand.
CTCTATTCCTTTATCTTCATTTGAAATCTACGGGCCTGATAATTTTGTATACATTTATTACTTACAAGGGACATAAACTAAAAGGGTGTTTATTAGTTTAACAAATTTTTATTTTATTATATGTTTTAGAGTTAATAAAGTTTATATATAAAATCGAATATATATATATAAAGTATTTAACAACAAGAAAACATATATTTAAAAATACGATCGTAATACCCACCACCCTCACACTCGAAATTTTAAGATTTTTTATTTTTTTTTTAACTACGTAGGTATATATTTATTATTTATATAAAATTATCTTACGATATTAAAATTAAATAAATTATAGTTTTCATAACTATATTGTTTAAATATAATATATTTTATTAGTGTGTGTATAGGCTTAATGTAATCGAATTTCTCAATATATATATATATATATACGCATATTTTTACGCCACAACATAATATTATACAAATCTTAAGAAGATTCCGATTTATTATAATGAAATTCGTGACAACATAAAAAAAACCAACTATTTATCTATCTATCTATTCTACTTTTTTTTTTCCCATTTCATTTTGTTTTGTTAAACACCTACGCTTAAATTAAAAAAAACAACTAACAAAATATTTTTATGAATGAATTTTGATATATTTACACTTTTTAAGAATGTCTCAAAAATGATATCAATGTTATTTTCGTTTTATTTTATTTTTATTTTCATTTATATTATTACGTACGTTTATTTTTTATAATATAATGCACGTTTGTACATTATAAAATATCGTTTTAATAACAAAAGTATATAATTTTTATGCAAATTCATTTATTTAGTTAGTTAGTCAAAAAAAAATGTATAATACGATATAAAAACAATCAACGATAAAAAATGTAATCAATCAAAATTAAAATTCAATCAAATAAAAATTAAGTAACAAAATTTCAAGGTGTGTGTCTGTGTGTGTGGTGTTACGTGTAGCTAGATATAGTTGCTTTTTTTTAAAATTGATTCTTTCTCGTGATAAATATAAAAAATCAGAATAAATATTGAAATAAAAGATTATTTCGTCCAAATATATATATTATATAAGTTTTTGAAACGTCGTCATATAATTAATATTATTATTATTATTATATTTAATAAAATAGAAAAAAAAGACTGTGTAACAAAATTTTTATATAAAATATATAACTATAACAAAATATTTATAAGTATACAAATATTGTATTAAGAGTAAGAAAAAATCATACTTATATTATTATATTTGTACAATTCCATTAGAAAATTTATGGCATCATATACTCTTTATACATTTTTATATAGTTACACTTATAACACATGGAACTTTTATCAGTATTATAGGAACTTTTATCAGTATCGTATGAAATTTCGTCCCTTGCTCGATTTAAAATTTTGCCGACAAATTAGATAATTTTAGTAATCATTCATTCATTATATATTACAAATTTAATTCTGTTTGCATAAGAGTTAAGAAAACATGTATAGAGGAGATTTGTCAAATTAATTGATCACATTTATTCAAAAGAAGCAATATTGCTTATTTAAATTTATCGGATTTATATGGAAATGTGAATTTGTAATTACTGCATATATATAGCAATCAAATAATTTAATTTATATTGAAAGTCATAGAAATTAATTTCAAACAATATTGTGTGTAAATCACAAAATGGAATATATATATACACGGTAAGCATGAAGATATGCTCAACAATTCCAAGGAGTAGTAAAACAGTATATAGTGATGCTATACAAAATATACTGTAACGCAATTAATTTAAAAGTCCATTTACATTTTCAAACCGTTTTGTTACCAATAATATACGAGCTTATTTTATCGTAAGAATTTTGATTCATTTTTAAAAATCCAGCAGATTTAATTTCTCTAAATTTAAACATCAAACAAACGTACACATATAGTAAAATTAGAGAAATTTTAACGACTTCACATGTGATTAACATAATATGAATGTGTTTATCTAATGTTTTGTACATGATAATTTATTACCAATTAATTGAATTGTATAACATTTGTTTGTATACTTTATATTATTGTATATTTCAGAAAAATATTTAAAGAGATAACATTAATAACCACTAAAATTGATCAATCTAAATAGTTGCAAATTTTATATAACCATTTTTTTTGGCATATAAACATATATACAATATGTGATAACAATTTGGAAATTAATTGGTAACATATGCCAAGCAACTGTTATATAGAGATTTTAGATAATCAAATAAATAGGTTTCTTCGGAAAATTTTGATATGATTTTCTTCAGATGTATAGCATTTTTTTACGCTTGTTTAAAATCACAAAATACTATTAAAGTTTATGTGCACCATAAATAATAAACGCCATAAATCTTTGATGTTAAATGAAAAGAATGAAATAAATTATTTTAAAAATTTCGAGTGAAATCAATTTTGATATTGGTAGTGTGTATAGAACAGAAAAAAAAAATTAAATTCTTAAATTAAAAGATATCTTTGGATGACATCATTATACAATTTATTAAAATACATATATTATAATATAGGAGGATCATAAAATACTCGTATAAAATTTATCATTATATATTATTTAAAAACTTGATAATATTCTATATATTGTTTATATATTTGTTATCTGCGTATGTTTACATTACAATTTGTTGGGGTTATATAGATCGCAGATCTTTAGTTTTTTTTTTGTATTGTATTGTATTGTATTAATTATATATACAAACGATTACGTTAATAATTTATTTTCCTATATATTTAATATATAATACTATTTATATACTTTTTAGAGCATAATATAATATGTTTATAGCACCGAGAACCTTTTTGAAATGGCTTAGAATTTAAAACATTAAATGACATTAAATATTAAAAGTTAGTTACCTAACAAATTTATAAAATACAATCTCTCATATGCTATATACTACCATCACCATCAAGTGTACACACCACAGGACATACATATAAGTACTGTACACAAAGATTTATATCTCGAATGAAAAAAACGATTTTTATCCATAAATTATATATTTTTTCAATTTCTCTAAACAATTTTTAAAAATTTAAAAAAAAAAGATTGTACCAAAAAGGACATTCAGAGAAAAAGAGATAAAAATTATTATTGAAAGGCGATCAATTGAATTTTTTTTTCTATAGAAAATAAAAGTGTTTGTAATATTATGCTTTTAGTGTGTTAATCTCATCTGAATCGATTTCAATATAATTATTAATTTTAAAATGGAATTTAAAAAGTGTGTGTACACAAACAGCGAGAAAGACGGAGACACAGAGTGTTGCATCATCATAATTTTTAATTAATTATATTAAATTATATAATACACGTATATACCAGAAAAAAAATTTAAATTAAACTATATACTCCTTCTTCTACTTCTTCTTCTTCTTCTTTTTCATACATCATCTCACATTTTTTTTTTTATTTTATATATTCACATTTTTATTATATATCACTAAAATAAAACCAAAAGGATATTATCACAATAATAAAATAAATGAATTTCGTATTTATAAAATAAAAATCACATATTTTTTTAAAGACACACACACACACATGTATTATTAATTAAATATCCATTAATTTTAATAATCAATATTTATATATATATATAACTATATTTTGTATAGACGAAGGTATATAATACCAAAAATATATTAATGCTGCTGATGCAATGCATATAATTTTTTATTATGTATATAGTTGTGATGAATTTATATGATGTTGCGATATATATATATAAGAGAGCGTATATAGCTTTGCAATGACGATAGTAAATATATTTGATGAGGGTAATTTAAATTAACAAATAATTTAAATAAATATTATTCTTTCTGTACAATATATACGAAAACATATTTATTTACTATTTATATATATATAAATTTTTTTTAACTTACACACACACACACACACAATATTATAAAGACAAACGTTTGTTATTCAATTAATATGAATTAGTATAAATATATAAATATAAGATGTGTTACTTAATTGAACAAATAATAATAATAATAATGTTGTATATATTATTATATGTTATATATTTATATATATAAAGGCACTATATATATATATATAGAAGACACATGTGTTATTTAAAAATATATATATATAATATAGAAGACAAAACACAAATTAAACAAAAAAACACGAACGTCATTTTTTGTATCCGACTGTATTTCTTATGTAGTAAATTATACGCTATATTAATAATTATATACTTATTTATTTATTATATATATATATATATATATATACACTATTGTGTTCGTTCACATTAAAACCCATCGACATAAGATTAGAACCGTCTTAAACGATGTATAAAACAAAACTAAATTGTATTTTATATTATGTTTATCTTTTTACTCTCTAATATATACGAATATACGAATTGGTTTTGTTAAAAATTATTTGTAAAAATAAAATGCACATACAATATATGTGTGTGTGTGTGTGTGTGTGTGTGCGTGTGTTTTTGTGTCTGTGCTCTGTTGTTTGTGTATTTCATCAGTATGGGTGTTGTTTTTAAAAAGAAGAAACTATGTTTTATCATGTGACAAACAACCAAAAACTTTAATATACCATATATATATATATATAGTTTATATAAAATGGTATATTTATGTCCTCTCTATATCTATTGTAAATATATATAAATTGGTTTTTCTAACAAGTATTTTTTTTTTTTTTCAAGTAATGGTATATGTGAAACTTTATATATTTTATATATATATTCAGCACACTATATATATATTATAATAACTCGAGCTATATAGCACAAATACCAAACTACTATATACCACTATTAATATATGTAGAAAATAAAAATCTATATATGTTTTGTAACAAAATAAATTTTTATGAAAATTTTAACATACAATTTTATATTGTATTGTCGTGTTTCTATACTTTTTGCACACACACACACACAAACACACACATCGATATATTAATGTAGAAACGAAATGTATGTATTTTTTATACAATATCAATTTTTCTGACGCGACAAACAACACTGAGACAGTTTTTTCTATTATATACATTTTTAATGTATGTCCTTTTATTATATATATACAAACAGTGTTTATAAGGCGAGGATAAAGTCCACTATGGAATAGGATATTATAAATATATATATATATATATATATTTTATTTTATAATGTCTCTGTATTTTGTATATTATAATTCATAGTACAAATGTATTTTATTCAATTTTTAACATAAAAATATAATATCGAGGATTATCTGTATATATTTATACACACACATATGTATAATTTTAGTTTGTTTATTTATAATATATTTGTGCATTTTAGATATATATATAGGTATATCAATATTCTTAAAATGCTTTGTATCTCGGCTCTTCGGTGGGTTGGTGATAATAGAGGAGCCAACAAACAATGAAGTTTTACCACACAGCCGATTAACAATATTGTTTTTGTATATTTATATACAAATGTATATATTTTTGCTATCCATGTACGCTGTGTATATTTAGTGCATTTATAAAATAATATATATATACAGGGTGTCCCAATTATCGACGGCAATACGAAAACACTAGATTCTCTGGGTCATTTTGCGTCGAAAATATCATATAACATTTTGGCCGATTCGACTTCGTTACCAAGTTACACGCAAATAACCAAATTTTCAATCAGACCATGTTTTGCACTCTACTGGCATCAATATCTCAATAACTAATTAACCGATTTTGAATTTTTGATACACTATTAGCATTAGCATACCGAGACCTTTAATTTGACGTTAAGATAAGACAATTCGGGCATATGGTTATCGAGATACTTACAGGAATGTTGACAATTTGATGAACGCCATTTTTTTTCTTGAAAGTTTGTTCAAGCATAAGTCGAAAAATCATGAGGAAAAAAATTTTTCGGTATAAGTTTAAAAACTTGCCACATTCATAAGCTTTCGTTTAAGCTATAACATTACGATAGATGGATTGGCAGAGGTGGGCCCATAAGATGGTCGCCAAGTTCTCCAGACTTAAATCCATTGGATTTCTATTTATGGAGTTGCCTTAAAGAAAAGTATATGCAACTGTGATTAATTCACGTGAAGAGTTGATTCAACGTACTGAAGACTGTATCCAAGAATTTCGCCACAAGTCGCAACAAACACTTAGATTGATTCGGTCTATTGAAAAACATTGTTGTCTATGTATTCGAGCTGAAGAAGCACATTTTCAGCAATTACTTTAGGTTTTGTTGGTTTAAAACTGTGGTGATATGCGTACGTGTGCTTTTGTGGGTTTATGTGTGTAGGCCTTTGTGTGTGAGATCGTTTGTGTGTGTGTGAAGGTTTGTGTGAATGCATAGGAGTGTATGGAATCAATTATCTGTCACGTCCATATTGTTGGTTTTGGAAAAAACTAAAAAAAAGATAAAATTTTTCCATAGCGAATATCAATTTTATGCCTACATCGTTGTAGTTATTTGTGTATATCTTTGGAACCAGTTGAGACCTATCGTAATGTTATAGCTTAAACGAAAGCTTATGAATGTGGCAAGTTTTTAAACTTATACCGAAAAATTTTTTTCATCATGATTTTTCGACTTATGCTTGAACAAACTTTCAAGAAAAAAAATGGCGTTCATCAAATTGTCAACATTCCTGTAAGTATCTCGATAACCATATGCCCGAATTGTCTTATCTTAACGTCAAATTAAAGGTCTCGGTATGCTAATGCTAATAGTGTATCAAAAATTCAAAATCGGTTAATTAGTTATTGAGATATTGATGCCAGTAGAGTGCAAAACATGGTCTGATTGAAAATTTGGTTATTTGCGTGTAACTTGGTAACGAAGTCGAATCGGCCAAAATGTTGTATGATATTTTCGACGCAAAATGACCCAGAGAATCTAGTGTTTTCGTATTGCCGTCGATAATTGGGACACCCTGTATATATAAAATCAAATAGACGCGCGCCATAAATATATGATCTAACATTTATATTATACATTGAATCATTTGTGTATTTTACAATATTTTGTATATAGAGGTATCTATTTATCTATTTATTGGTGTAGTATATAGTAAAAATAAAATACATCCAATATATTTATATATTATATATATATGGAGTTATATAACCAAAAGATATAACAATAATTATACCATAGTTGTGTAATAAAATTTTAGTTCTTATCATAATGTATGCGTCTTTGCTGCAATGCGCTTTATTATTATTATTATTATTATTATTATTATAATATAAATTTTAATATTTTTTATATTTTCATAAGAGATTATACACATAAAAGTAGATTTGTTATGACAAAATATAGACCGTACTACTAACACACACAATTATATAATAATATTATTATACCATGTATAATAATATACACAGCTTGCTATCTGTAAGCCATAAATTTATATTGTAAAAAATTTTTATTTTTTAAAAATAAATTGCTAGTTTTACCTAAAAAATCTATATATTCTTTTATATTGCATAAAATAAACATTCATTCATCACATGTTATATATAATATATCGAAAATTATTTCTATACACATATACATTTTGTTGGTGTCCTTATTCCATTTGTGTAATTCAATAATTTTATTGTATATAAAAGGCAAATATAGTAGTAAATAGTAAACACTCAGTGCAGTGCACTGGGTATAACGTTGATGATAATCAATGATGAAAATTGCCGATTTCAATCGCCAAAATTTATGTGAACGATATCTATTTTAATACTGAAATTGTTTTTCAACTATGTTCAATTGTTGGGAAACATTTTTGAGTTCAAATACATTGCGTAGAAATCGTAAATTTCATTCAATGCATATACAAAAATAATTTGACATTATTTTATTGTATTTTTATTATGTCACATAAATTTTTGCATAGAACTAATATTGTCTTAAAATTTTTATCTCATTATACGAAATCTCTATATAATTTTATATAGCGTCAAATTTTTTATTTGATGCAATATAAAATTTAGTTTTAACAGATATTTTTGTCTTTAATATATAATTGCAAATGCATTTGCTTACCAAATTTAATTGAAATTTATTTAACCCAATTATTGTCCATAAATATAGAATGTGGCCAATAAAAGGATGTTAATATGAGTGAATATAAAAAAAAAAAAAAAAGGATACCGATATATGGTCACATGTATTTTTCTATATATTAATTTATAAATTAGTATTAGTTTTGAATTATATAGTTTTGTATTACCACAAGATTATATTAGACTAAATAGAAATCTATATTTATATGCCTCAATTTTAAGTTTGCGATCATTATAAATTATAGTAAAATTATAGCACCAATACAATATGGATCACCATCGGTAGTGAATACTATTATATTCTTAAAATTTATATAATTATAATTTATATTTGAAATAAAACCGTGACTATATAGACAAGATTTTCGACAATTTATTTTGTTCATAAAACATTTGTGAGGTCACAGAAATATTTTTAAACCAAATATTTACCAATACTTTCACATATTTATAATATGTCCCATTCAATATGATAATTATAAATGATTCACTTACCTGAAAAGAAACAAACAAAAAAAAAAAAATTCAATTTATAATTAATTGTTTAATTTACATTAATAAAATATTATAATTAAAATTTCTATTTGTATAATTAATTATCGTATAAATAATTTATAAAATTATTTATTCTAAAACATTTAAACACTTATATATAATTGTATAATATTTGGTTTGTCTATTTCAGAATTTACATAATTCTTTATATGTCTATTTATGTATGCTAATTTTTATGTAGATGTAGAACATTAGAAAAAAATTCAATAAGATTTTTAATATTCACTAAATAATGTTAAGAGTGTGCGCGTGTGTGTGTGTGTCTATCGTTTTTATGGTTAATCTCAAAATAAATAAATAAATAAATAAATAAATATAATAAGAAAAAAATAAACATGAATCTATTCTTTGGATTCAAAAATCTATAAATATTTTTATATAAAATTATTATAATCATCAATTTATTATTATTTATACAATTTAAAAAAATAAAAAAAATAAATAAATAATTATTGTATCCGAAAATAGATCAAACAATTTTTTTTATTAGTTTTGAAAATTATATTTAAGTATTCATTTCCGTTTTGATTTTTAAGCCAAATGAAAAAGATGGAAATTATTTTACTATTCATTTATAAATACTTTTTTTATATGGAAGTTTTAATAAAAGGTATAAATATGTAGCTATAAAAAAAAAATGTATTTCCTTGTTTCACTATCAACAATCTTAAGGATAGAAATATTTTATTGGGGTTTTTTTTTTATTATTATGCTATTTCAAAAAACCATATATAAAATAATTAAATTAATATATAAAAAAAGATCAAAATTATTTCATAAATTTTATAAAATAATTTTTATGTTATGTGCTGCAGCGGCGGTATATAATAAAATGAAATTTAAAATAAAAATCAATTTATTTGATATTGCATTTGTTGGACCAATAAAATATTTTTCATTTTATAAATATACGCTAAACTTTTCATATGATTAAAAAGAAAATCTGTTAAATATATATATTTAATAATTATATAAATAAAAATTTGTGAATTTTCAATTAACACAAAATAGTTTAGAGTAAATTTTTTTTGAATTATTTTATTAATATATTTTTATTTATTACTTTCAGAGAGCTTCACATTATGAAAATATCAATGTAATAAGTGACTGTGGTGTGTGACTGTGTGCATATTATTTTAACATGTTAATCGCCACGATAATATCAGAAAAATTTTCACATGGGCCATGGTAACTTTATTAGATCGCGTACGTCAGACATATATGACTGACATGGCTCATGTAGAACTTCTTAGCGTCAGACACATATGACTGACATGGCGATTAACGTGTTAAAAACATTTATTCAGTAATTTTGAAGACAAAGAAATGCATAACAAAAATACGGTGTGGTATAATATGTGGTGAGTGCATTTTATTAAATAAAATATATTTAATATTAAAATTTATATTTAACCCACACACCATTTCCCAATAATTAATTTAGTAAATTTAATTACCATATATAGAAATAGAATATACCCGTACAAATTGGGTAACAAATTTTCAGATTAATAAATTTTAATAATTTATCAAATTTTATTATTAATTTATGTGCACACAAACTAAAAACAAATAATATTATAAATTAAGATAAATATATGTCTTGTCTGAGAAGACGTTGAGGCGTCGCATTAACTTTATATTAATTTTGCTATATAAAAATGATGAATTTGTATTTTTATATATCTTTTTATACAACGAATAGAATATAATTTTTCAAAAATTAATCGAAATGATTATAATAAGAATGTATTAATATTTTTTTGTATATTATAAAGAAATGTCTATCCATATTTTCTGCAGTCGATGGAGCCACATTTTATATCAATTATTTATCTGTATATATTTATACAATATTTACAATATTGTACATAGATTGGATTTAGCAAAATTTATATATAATACCTTTAAATGGAAAATGTTTTTTTAATTTAATATGTATACGTTGAGCTCTATATGGTTTTATATTCGCCGTTATTTAAAAGAAGAATTCATCTCATTTATTATTTATTATTATATTTTTTGTACAATATAAATAGTATGTATGTACTACTTTTATGTATGTATGATTGTTTAAGAGACAAGATAATATTTTCTTGAATTTATATTTTATGTATTATATTATGTACATATGTTAAAGCCACATACTAACAATAGAATGAATATGTATTATACAATAATATAATATTATTATAATACATATAATCTGGATTGGATATAAGAAGAAAAAAAAAATAAAAAAAGTGTTATAAAATTATTTATTTTCTCTTATTGTTATTTCAATTGTTGATATCCACCTACTATTTTATACTATTTACTATATATTTATATATATGTATACGCAACCATTAATACAATACATAATAAGTTATATGTGCGACCTTTATACATGCGAGAGTACATCGCATTGATGATTATTATTATTATTACTTATATCGTATATGCACTTATGCTGTGTTGTACAACGAAATAATTTGCAATTTGTATATGCTTTTTATTTCTATAAGATTTATAACAAAATATAGAAACATATATTTAGAAACAAATGGACACACCATCGCTTTTCTTGTTCGTCTATCTCAAAATATATTGATATATTATATTTTTTGTTTCTATTTCTAATATAATAAATAATAGGGTGGGTATTCAAATTTTATCTGCGCTGATGAGAAAAATTCTAATAATGTCGTAATAAATAATAGAATAGTAAATAAGGAAGACTAAAATAATTAGTATAGTATTTTTTAAGTGCAAATTAAATGTTTAAAATTTCAACACTAAAATAAAGAAAAATTAATAAGATCTATAGGTCTAAATTCTGTTATAACGTAACTATATTCATCATATATTATTTCTATATATAATGTAATTATTGATTATTTAAAAATTGTATTTGTCAACTCTCTTACCAGGTGTAGCAATATCAACATTTTTTTGGGAAAATAAAACGCTTTTTTTTTAAAGTGAAAAGATAAAAAATTTTTATTCCAAGTATTGACCATCACTTTCTACACATTCTGTGACCACCTTTCTTGCAATTTGTTTTCTTCTAATTCCTTTCTAATTTCTAAAAAAATATTGTTCTTCATTTGATGAAAACCATTAAGAGAGCGAATTTTTGAGTTTTTCTGATGTTTTGAAGTGCTGGTCAGCAATCATCGATGAAAACAAATGGTAATCAGATGGAGCTAAGTCTGGCGAATAAGGCCGGTATATGTCAATAAAATGTATAATAACTTTTCCGCTATATATATAGGATTACGAGAAAATTACAGAGATCTATGTCTATAGCAAAAAAAAAACGTTTTATATAATTCATTAAAATATAAAATCAACACACATACACACTTAAAAACATTGACTGGTATATACACTGACTGGTATATACCTCTTTTAATATAAACCCTGTGTATTTGCGGTTTAAATTATGCTATTTATATATACCATTTATATATTGGACTCTGTATCTTATTATATGGTTATTGATACTTGAAGCAGAAAACATGAAATTGTGAACTTATTGTAAATTTATTTTATAATAATAATAATAATAATAATAATACATCACAACAACGAATATTTGAAATGGTTTATTGATATATAATGGATATATATAAATATATATATATAGGTATAGATGCGTTGTTTACTATTGTAACATTTGTAATATTTATATGAAATATACATAAAATCAGATGTTCGTGATATATATTGTATGTACCGCGATATATAGGTGAATGCGGAGAAAATTGATTTAGTTTCTATAAATGCCTCTGGCGTTTTAATATTTATATAGCCATCGTATAAACTATATATAAATATATATATTGTTAATGCTCAATTATATTTCATTCATATTTTAATAATTACTGTGTCGCATCTTGAATGCCTATCACTACTATTGTTCCCTATATTTTGTTATATATTTTGTTTATTTATAAATTCTGGTATATATCTTAAATTTTATGTACATGTTTAGGTCACATTAGTGTCAAGATCAAGAATTTTATTATATATAAATATTAATATATACAACTTTTTGTTGTAACCACCATAACCATAACACATTGTATATTTCCTCTATTGTATAATATTCAAAATTATTTTGTATATATATAATACATTATATAGTTTTTCTAATACATATCAATATAATATCTGTCTTTTAAATAATTTATGCACTTAAAAGAGTTATTATTTTTTAAATTCAAAATATATATTTTTAGCTCACTTTATATTTTCATTTATTGTGTTTATTACAACATATAAGTTTAAATTTTAAAAATTGAGTATTATGGATCATACCAACAAAATGAACCCAGTTAAACTTTAATTTTTTCTATATAAATTAATACATTTATGTGGTTCTATAGATTTGAGTATTTTAATTATACACTATTTTATGTTGTATGGTAAAATATAAAAAATCCGTTGGTTATTCCAAACGTATATATAAATCACTTATTTTTGCGCTGGTATATATAAAATTTGCAAAAAAATAAATAATTGATATTACAATATCAAAACAATTATGAATCATTATTTTATTTTAATTATTCTTATATGTTAATGATAAATGATTTATAATTTTTAATAAATTATATATTTAGATAAATTATATACAATTCATAATATAGTAACAATGCTATAGTAATTATATACTGTGTTTGTATTAATAATCGCCGCTTTGAAAACCCAATTTCAATATATGCAGGTGTATCAATGTGTGGCTTGGTGTAGAGCATTTTCACAAAATTTATTCGAACCATTCGGACAAAATTTAGATTATCTCATTACATATTCGGAGCATCTATTATCAGTTTACTCAAAAATAAACCTTTACTATTACTAAAATCTATACGTACGAAAATTATAATATATTTATTTTTGATAAAAACCTCAATATAATTTGATTGGCCAACATTCACCAAACAAACCGTATAGTTATAGAGATATTTGTATGTAAACGGCGGTAATTAATGCAACCACCTAATATAATAAGCTATCTTATAGAAAAAAAAAACAAAACTTTCTTTATATTTTTGCTTATGTTTTGGTGATATAATTAATGAAGGAGGTTATGATCTTGCGACGACGAAAAAAAAAAGCCATTGTTATATGTTATTAAATTGCGTATATATTTATTTATTTATTTTATTTCTATATATATTGTATCTCTCACTCTTTTGATAGCCATCAATCAATCAATCAATCAATTTGAAATGTTTATAAGAAAATTATTTAATTTTATTTTTCATTTAATAATTTTATATAAGAAAAAAAATAAATAAAATCGCCTGTAAATAACAGAAAAATAGAACAACAATTAATTTTATTAACAATTTTAGCAAAAAAAAAATAAATATAATAAATGTATATTTATTTATCATTTAATTCACTTTATTTATTGTCGGATCATTTATATTTATTTGATATGATATTTATAGTTTTAATCAATGTATAATTATTTGGAAATTTAGTTGGTGGTATATAATTAAAATAACTATATATCAAAATTTCTGTATACTAGTTTTAAAAAAGCTAGTGTATGTTAAACAGAAATTCTTGTATACTCTCTCATACGCATACTTCCACGTAACATTCAGAATTAGTTTTTAGAATATATTACTAATGGTAAGTCAACGCTATTATATTATATATAAAATATGTATATATATAGAAATAAAGGTATATTGGACAAAATTCATTATTATATACAAAATATAAATTATAAGGTTTCGGTTACTTTCTTTGAAGACGCAACATTTTAATTAACTAATATATATATAATATACTTATGGAATACATATATATATATATATATTATAAATTCAAGTGGTATATATTATTAAAAAAATACGTCATAATATAGACATAAATCCCCACATACGTTATTCCGTAACTAATTTTTCTATTGACTTTAATTAACATAAATTAAAGTTGTCATCTCACATATATAACTTTTTAATATACACAATTACATAAATATAATATATAGTGAAATTTATATTTTGTACATTCATTCACCAATACATATTTTACATACTTAATACAATTAGCATATATCTTACATAAAATATATATATAAATTAAGTACAAAGAATTAAATAAAATTTAATATTTCCATTTGAATCGAATGATATCTATATAAGCACATACATTTTAATTGCGTGCAATAAATATATTACATTGTATTCGAAGCATATAAGAAGATCTATTTTAATATTATTGTTATACATTTAAGTGAACGGTTATTGGATATGTCAACCAAAAGATTGATTAGATTATATTGTAATAGAATTCAATATTAACAATTGTATTTTATTTTTATTCGGCTGGGCACATACATAATATAATTAGGACAATATAAATTACAAAAAAAATTTATTCGCGCGGTATATACATTTCATTTTTATATTCAATACAATAATTTGCCAATTATTATTTATTTTAATTGATTTTATCAAACAAATTAATAACTAATATGGGTCATTGCGTCGTATTTTAATATGGGTAAAATATACAATAAGAAAACGATTCTATAAAATTTGCAATTACATATTTTGAGAGGTGTTTATGCTTCATTTCACAAAAATGGAAATAAATTTCGAAAAAAAATGTTATGATCTCTGATTTCTTTTTCTGCTATATTTTTATTTAGCATTATCTCAACATGAACACATATATATTTTATGTTAATCATAAATATTCACTAATTAAATGTGACATGTGAGTATATAATAAAAACATTACATAAATTATTTAAATTTATATAAAAAAAAAGTTATAGGTTCGTTGTTTTCATCTCCTTTTGCATATACATATTAATATATATATAACATCATTTGCGGTGTATGTTGAGCTATAGCGGTTAAGTAAATACAAACAAAAAATCACTTTACTTATATATACATTTCATTTAACCTCTTCTTGCATATTAATCCAGACATAGTTCTAATGAGTTAAAAGATTTATGCTAAAAAAAAATCATCCATATATACATAGAAAATGTTGTAATATATGATTTTAGATTGTTCACAAATTAAGATCTGACACATAAACAGTAATTTGTGTAATTTCAAAGAAATTATCAGATCATATAAATTGTATAAAATATAAAATTATAATAATTATAATTATTTTTTGAGTGAGTTAAATAAAATATATAAATTTTTTCATAATATAAATTAAATATATAATTAACGAAAAGTTATGGACTTGATTATAACTATCCTCATATGATGGAGACGACATATATATGTACAATATGTTGGAAAAGGTTAATATATAATTTTTTTTTAAACTGAATTAACCAGTGAATGAAGTTAATAATTTGGCTTGGAAATATTTGCTTTGCTTATAATATTCAACATAATATGTGTGTTGAGGAAAATCTATCAAAATATATGACAGGTATATATTGAATATTCGATCAAACAATTACATATATGTAATATATAATTTATATAGTGTATAGTGAAATGAATACATAATTAATTTAATAATTAATGCATACATTAAAATATATTTGGTAGGCGGCGGCCCCCCTTGTTGTTTCAAAATTTCTGTATTTATTATACTATAAATAATATCAACTTCATATTAAAATTAGTCCAAATGAATGGTCAGTCAATATATTCTACTCTTATTGTTATTATTTCATGAAATTGTAGAATTTGTGGTGAGTTATAGTTGATACATTTTTAGTTGTAATGTGTACAATAAAATGTTTATAAATAAATTTAACTATAATATATTATGACCGCCGCCGATAAGCATAAAATTAAATTACATATATTAATTGCAATTGTGTTTTGTAGTGGCAAAACTAAATTTAAAATTAAAATTCTATAAATAAAATTGAATTGATGAATGTTTGTGTATTAGAAAGAATAAAATGTTATATGTTTTATTTAAGATAAAGTTTAATTTGTCTGTAAATATTTATTCGTTAACTTTATAATTTTATTATATATTTTTATATTTTAATATTTATTTATTATTGAAGTCACGATTTTCGTATTTTCTTATGGAAAATTTTTATATATTAAATGGATTGTATATGAATTGATACGTATATCCGTGCAAATACATATTATATTATCTCATAAAATTATATGTTTGTATTGTATATGCGTCTGTCATTTTAGACATATCATTTTCTTCTCAATATAATATGCATTTTTATTTATTTAATTATTCGGTTACATCGTAAATTTATTGTTAAGTTAATATAAACTAAGATTTATCAAATTGAATATAAAATTATAGTATTTCATCTCTTTTATTGTTAATTATTAAATAATAATAAATAAAATAACTAAACTGAATGAAATGAGCCCATAAATAAATTGCATACAAATATAAATATACAATATTTTAATAGACTATTTCAACATACTATAATTAAATTTAAAATATGGACAACACACACAGACACAAAAATATATGGGCATATATTATAATTTTAAACAATCCTATTATATTTATATAAATTATATACTGTGCTGACATTAATTAGACAAAAAATTAATTGTATATGACTAAATAATTTCAACTAAAATATATTATACATTAAATTTAAATTAATTAATGTTTCAATTGTAAATTATATGCGTAATTACGTGGTGTAATTACTAAATAATTAATTAAATACAATATATATTTTCATTTATTGAAAATAATATAAAATATTATTATTATTTAAAAAAACTATAACTTAAATACAAATGGTTTTTTAATGAAAAGTAAAGACTCAAACCACGTCGGTGCAAATTGCTCTGAAATTTCAATTATTATTGGTCTTATTATCGTCTTACTAGTGAATAAGATGTACATTTATTAAATTTTATAAAACACATTATTTTTCTTACTTATAACATTATATCGATAAAACTTCCTATGATTAAGTAAATCAATATTTTGTTATAAAAATACCTGTTGGATGGATATTGTCGTACGATGAAAAAGTAATTGAATCATTATAAAGTGTAAAACAATTTATAGAAAAACATTCAAGCTATAAAAATTTTTCCAATAAAAAATCATTGAATAGGAAAATGTTAAATAATAGTTTTTCTATTTTCAAACATAAGTATTATATTATAAAAAATATAATACATTAATTTTTTTCTGTTCCACTTAAATGTTTACATTTCACTTTACGTTTTGATTGAATACATTTTCCCGAATAAATATTATATGTTTTTATCTCTAATTTAATATATTATAATATTTTCCATAAATAGATCATATTGTATACGAGTATTTACAATAATAATTATTTCTAAAAGGCCAAAAAAACCTTTCTCTTACATATTTTTATTATAATATTATTAAATCAAATATATTTCTATTCAAAGCAATACGTAAATATGTGTGTGTGTGTAATAGAAGCGAAGAAAGAAAATGTATTTGATAAAATAGTATTTATATTAAATTACATTTATATGTGAATTGAATCATTTTTCCGTTTCGTTTCTCTATGATACACTTTTTTTTATTTAAATGGATAATAAATATATAAAATATATAATGTATAGAGTGAATATTGTATACCAGCGAATAATGCATTCAATCCAATAAAATCACGTTGATTTGAGTTAAATTTTTATACAAAAAATATTGCTTTTAAGCGAATGTATTCAATGGAATATTTTTATTACCATCATCAGGTTTGGACTAAATATACCATATATTCACTGTATATGCATTATTTTATTATTACTGTAATACTTGAAGAAAACATTTTTTCCCATCTCTATTTTTAAATTTATTTTATATATTAAAAGCAGCATATAATAAAATTATATATTGCATTTATTTCAGTAAATAACACACATATGATTTAAAAATAAAGGTACAATTGTAAAATCAATGAAATTTACTATACAAAATACTCGTGTGTGTATATACATTTGCATTTTTCTACAATATATATTAAAACAAATTAAAAATACAATTATTTGAATTTAAAGTGGATTAAAATCTATTCTGTATTTATAATATTAAATAAGAATTAAGTGTGTGCATATATACAAAATCTCATAAGAATAAATTTCAAATTATTTTCTTTATATTATATAAATAGATATTTATAATATAGTGGCTTTATATATTTAATATATATTGTAAGGTACTACATTGAGAAAATAATCAATCAATTTTATTATTTTTATATATATAGATAGAAATAGATATGCTACTATTTTATATTATATCGTGTATCTTTAGTAAATTGCTTTTTTTTTTGTTCCGTTGAGGATATATATGTTCATGTATGGTATGGTGTGCTCATAAAATGTATCCAATGCTTATACAAATATACTCACAACAATACATATTTGAATAATAAAATAAACAATAATATATAGTCTATATCCAATTTATATTATGTATCCCGATTTTAAATATTAAGTTTATTCTCGTATAACAAAATCATTATCTAAAAGTCATACTACATCAACTGTAAATAAAATTGAAAATAAAATTAAACACAAAACAATGGAATGTCATTATTTTGATTGTTTGTATTATTTTGATTGTATTTATATAAAATATAGTATATTGATATAATATTTAAAATTTGCATATATTTGATATATACACAATTATGATATAAAGTATATAGTCTTAAACGTACTGTCCAAAAATGAATTTTGCCTGGGATTGTTTTGTTTTCATTATTTGTACTGTAAAAGTTCAGCAACATATTGTATATATATATATTAAATCATAGAATCTTGCAGACAAACTATATGATAAAATTTTGCTATAAAAAAACCTTTTTTTCTACATATCAGGCACCATTTCTAAATTTGTATGTCATCAAAAATAAAGTAATTGTATAAAATATTGGCTTTTATATACATGTTTTTGTACATTGAGTGGGCATAGAAATAAAATATTTCGTATTCCACTATATAGACAATGAGGCGATGATTAGATGCATGGTTCACGAACAACAAAGAGTATACATCTCTGACTTTATAGAATGTATATCGAAGGACTAAACACATAATTCTCCCTAGTTATGGGTAAAATACAACCATACTCTTAGTAGGGATCAACCAATAGAAACATATGAAAGAAAACATATGACATGGAAATGTAGGAAATCTTAGATAATAACATTTTTGTGATGCGATTCGATAGCGACGCAAGACGAATGGAAATCCTATCGAAGGATCTATATGTACATTATATAATATTAAAGGACCCAAACTTATATTTTGTTTACCGTTTTATTCTCGTAAAACTTATAATATTTATTATTTAATATATAATATTAAAATTGTTATATAAATATATTAACAACTGTATTATATACCTATTTTTATATAATATTAATAATTTTTATAGAAATTATAATATTAGTTACATACATAAATATTTATTTCTTTGAAAAGTATATGCGTTAACATAGCCATATATGTTTCCCGAATGTATTGTATATATAAAATAAAGAAAGAATGAATAAATAAATAAATAAATAAAATAAATAAATAAAAGTTTGTTAACTTACCTTTACATTAAAGTTCATATATATTTATATATACAATACATCATCTTTGTGGCCGTACAAAAACGACATACCATAAAAATGTATATAAACAATTCAAGTGAGTTTTCTGTCAAGGTCACATTCATTTATATTTATTTGCGGTGAACCATCTACTGTACAATATACATAGCATATAAACCATCACCATATGATGGATATAATATAATTTTAGTTATGCAGAAAAATAATACACACATTATTACCATATTATTATTATTATTATATAAATAATATATACGTGTATTAGTTAAAATACGGCAAAAATATTAAATATAATATGTAAAAGGTAAAATAATATATACCCGATATAGAGAGAAATTTATTTATTTTATTATTATTTTATATATGCGGTTTTTATATATATCAATTAATAGAAAAATAAAAGAATTGTAAAAAGAAATTCTTTGGCTTTTTGTTATATGTTTTTTTTATTATTGTTTTATAAATAATAATAATAATAATAATAATAATAATAATAATAGTTATGTGGTTTTTAATATAAAAATTAGAATCAATCAACCAACTTGAACTTATATACTGCCAAACAAATATAGTGTGTGCTTATGTTTGTTAATTGAATATTGAATATAATATGAGTATGATGTGATTGACTAAACTTAAATGTATGGATTTGAATGGAGTTGAAAGTCGCATTCTTTTAATAATACAAAAAAAAAAATAACATACCTCTGCGTATATAATGCAAAAAAAATAATAAAAAAATGCCGATCGATATAAGGAACAAAAACCAATGCGTGTTGATTAATTATTTATAGTGCGTTTATAAATTATTTATACTTTTATTATTTTAATACAAACAATAATAAATTTGCGGAAATGTGGATATAACTGCGCTTTTACATTACATAATACGATTACATGTGCGGTAGATTGCCTGAAGGAATATTTATTTGTTTATGGCATATATTAATATAAAATAATATAACATCTGATAACACAAAAAAGAAGAAAATACCATATATTGATTATATTTCAATTTATTTGTGTCTGTGCGTATATCATAAATTGTATTTTATTTTTATATCTATAATATTGTATAAAAAAGACAAATAATTTGTAAAATATTGATTAGTTTATATTGTGCTTTAGATATTTAATTTTTAGTGTGTCCTTAAAATAATAACGATATATATATATACAATACATTTTGATTACACATCACTTAATTAATTGTAATAAAATATACAATATAATGCGATTGTGTTATTGTGTGAAAGAAATTCTATATCTATTTCACTGAAATATAATTTAAATAAAAAAATAAAGTAAAAAAATATCCTTTTTTTCTTACAACCTCCAATTATATTCATTGAAAATATAATATGAAAACATAACATGGAATAATATTTATACTTATAACATATACAATATATAATAAGAAAATATGGCGCCAGGAATCTATATGGAGTATAATATACAAACACACACACACACACATATATATATGGTATAAATAAAAAGGATTCTTTCGGTAATAGACGTGTTTATATTGTAGCTATATATATATATATATATATAACTAAATTATATATGACCATGAAATGGAATCGACTTCGTTTCTTTTTCGCAGAGTATACACAAACTTATTAATGAAAATTCATTGAAAATCTAAATGCCAAAAAATTTTCCTTGATTTTATTTTGTTACATATTTTCTTATTTTGTATATATATATTGTCCTTGTTTAACATATATATATTTATATATTCATCAAATAATTATAATATATATTTTAATATATACAAAGCAGAAATAGTTTTTAGTTTATTTTTAATAATATTTACTGGTAACAATGCCATTGGACAAAAAATATGTACAAATATTTTATAGCATTCACCATACCGATAACAAAATTGATTTATATTTACAAGGAATTTTTTAAATCTTTAACCGTAGACTTATTTGTATTTGTTACATATATCAAGGACGAAGCTAAACTATTTATTTTCAAATTATAATATCACTATATTTTTCTGGTAGTCGAGTTGAAAGTAGGCTATATTATGGAAAAAAATTTGAATGTCCAGTTACTAAATTTTCCGGAAAATCGACTTTTAAGAATTCGCATCACGCAAATTTATATTGGAATTTAATGGATTTTCATTTTTGTATAAATAATTGTAAATTATAATCAATTTCCAATCTTTTATGGAAGATAATTTTAAAATCAATTTACGACTGTTCAAAAGATGGGATCGATTTTTCGTCTTATATCAGTGTAATTTTGTATTATATACAGTACCACAAAAATTTATTTAAATTTTCTCTGCCATCGTTTTTCCATAAATCGGTGATATCTTTTGAATGCGTGAATCGATTTTAAAAATCGTTTCTACAAAAGATTGGAAATTGATTATAATTTACAATTCTTTATACAAAAAATGAAAATCCGTTAAAAATATGACCCGTGTTTAATAAAAAAGTAAGAATTCATAAAAGTTGATTTTCCGGGAAATTATTTTTTTCATAATTTATAGTGTATAATGTTAACCCAAGTTTTATAGGAAAAATATAATGATATTAAAAACTTATTTCTCTGGCTTCGTCACTGGCCAATATATATATTGTTTGTTTGTTTATTAAACTTAATGTATATAAATATAATTTATGATTAAAAATTGAATTGTATACAGTTTGTGTTGACGCGTTCGTCCGCGTCCATATCCATTTTAATTATTAAATATATATATTTATTTATAAGAAAAAGGTGTCAGATTTTATGTACTTTTCGATTATATATGAAAAAAAATCAATTAAATATAAATGTAATAAATTTGTAATTAGATTTTTTTATTTTTGCGGTGAATACACGAGATGTGTACAGCTAAACCAGCTGCTTATTTAATTTATTTAATTACATATAAAGTGTAAATTTAAATTATTTTATATAAAATATTCTAAATGAAAATAATTTTATTTATTTAAATATTTGACATCTGCTTTTCTTATAAATTACTGCTGCCAAATAGAATTGTTTCATTATTTTTATATGGTATATTATTGCAATTTTATTTAGTATTGTATGTGGTTTACGTATACCATATATATATATATATATATGAGTTAACTTATAATTGCATCATCATATGAACAATGATTAATTTTTTAAAATATATTCCATAATTATTTTAATACAAATTTAGTAGTATTCTTTTATACAATATATATATATAATTTTAATCAACTGTGAGCAGTCATTTTGCATATCTTTTTGTAAATAAATATTTATACTTTTAATATATTTTCTATTACCCTATAGTATAAGTAATTTGTCCGTACTTTGAAAAATTAGTCAAATTTCCGTGGAAAAAATTCACATATTTTCCATGGAAAAGATATATTGGATTTTGTCCAAAGAATGTCAATAGATTTTCCACATAATATAGTAGTTTTTTATTTATTGTAGGTCAATTAAAATCTTTGAATTGTCAAGATAACATTTCCAACATATATTTGCGCTGTATTGTATTCATAATTTATTTTACCAATTATCCCAAAACAGTGGTTCAAATTTTGTATATTTCGCTTATCCATTCTTTTTAATTTAATTTCATAATTTTTAAAACAACCAGCAACTCAAACCGATATATATTTCCTAGGCATTTTGTAAGATGGATTTCATGGATTTTATCCACGGTTTTTTTTTCTTCCATATTACAGAAAAACTACGGACAAATTACGAACAGTGTTACTAGGGTATACACAATTGGAAACTTTTTAACATCAGTAGTTTATTAAATAATGAAAAAGTTCCATTGATTTTGTGTGCGTGTGTGTGAGATATGATGAGGGAATATTTATAAAATTTAACTACTATGTTTGAGTACTCGTGGTCATATACCTATTACAATATATACAAGTAACTTTATATATAAAAATATAATAATATAATACATTATATGAATTTGGCTATCAATCTATTTGATCAATTATTGCAGTACATTTACATTTTGAAGAAGTTACATTGTTACATAATTATATATATATATATTATTATTATTTGAATATAAAATAAATAAAATTCAAGCATATTGATTCTAATCGATTTCGTACTAACTATATAATAAGTGGATACAGATTCAGATTCGCTATATATTATTAAAATTTCAATGTTGAATTGTAATATTGAAAATATTCTTTATTTTGTAATAGAATCCGATCGCATAAGTGTATGTGTATATAGGCATAATTTAATTATATATACTTATATTTCTATTGTTCTTCATCATAACATAATTGTTTATTTATTTATTTATTTATTTATATTCACATAATTTTATATAATAATATTTAATATATTATACCATACACATTATATACATATTATATACAGAAACAGTATAGTATATAACTATCAATGTATATGGATTTATTTTATGGTATAAATAATCATCGTTATATATATATATATATATCCATTCTTCATTGATATACACAAATGTACAATATATTTACTATTATTATTATATATACAAAGTGTCCCAATTTTCGACGGCAATACAAAAACCCTAGGTTCTCTGGGTCATTTTGCGTCGAAAATGTTATATAACATTTTGGTCGATTCGACTTCGGTACGAAGTTACACGCAAGTAACCAAATTTTCAATCAGATCATGTTTTTCACTTTACTGGGATCAATATCTCAATAATTAATTAACCGATTTTAAATTTTTTATACACTATTAGCATTAGCATACCGAGATCTTTAATTTGACGTTAAGATAAAGCAATTCGGGTATGTGATTATCGAGATACTTACAGTAATGTTGACAATTTGATGAACGCCATTTTTCTTTTTTTAAAGTTTGTTCAAGCATAAGTCGAAAAATCATGATGAAAAATTTTTTTCAGTATAAGTTTAAAAACTTGCTACATTCATAAGCTTTCATTTAAGGTATAACATTACGATCGGTCTACGACTGGTTCCAAAGATATTCACAAATAACTACAACGATGTAGGCATAAAATCGATTTTCGCTATGGAAAAATTTTATCTTTTTTTGACTTTATCCAGAACCAACAATATGGACGTGACAGATAATTGATTTCATACACTTCTATGCATTCACACAAACCTTCACACACACACAAATGATCTCAAACACAGAGGCCCACACACATAAACCCACGAAAGCACATGCACTTATATTATTACAGTTTTAAACAAACAAAGCCTAAAGTAATTGCTAGAACCTAGGGTTTTCGCATTGCCGTCGAAAATTGGGATACCCTGTATATATATAAAAATTTACAATTATAAATGAAATCTTGA